>KB664266.1:702756-1145071 GCA_000349025.1 Anopheles minimus | reverse complement strand
GGCGATACCAATCCACCATTACTGTCATTATATCGACCAATAAATTTCTCGATCGATATAAAGTTGGGCGGCGATGAGTACCATTGTCTGGTGCGTCAGACTGGGCCTTTCGGTACCCGGTTATTATTTGCTCTCGGTACCACTCGGCGGGATCGTTTAACGTTGGGCCCTCCTGTCGGTCGGGCCAGCTACCGGTTGCGATCTGATCGACTACTGAAGTGAGAAGAAATCATATCCACTCCGTTTGCGTAGCGGTAGCCATAATTCTAATAGTCCGGATCGGATAGATCATGCGCATTGGAAGCGGCTCACGAAATCCCAAGAGGTTGGTACGTTCCCGTCTCCACGAACAGGTCTGTAATTTGTCTGGGACGATGGTGCCTTTGAAGGCGACTCCGGCCAATAGCCGCCAAAGCGAGCACGGAGTCTATGGTCTATGATTTTTTTTTCCAAACACTGTTATGTAGAGCGGTTTCGCCTTTGTTCTGCCAGGTTTCGGCTACTGGAAGTTGGAGCTCGAGTTCCGATCAGCATCGACGCCCTCTAACCCGCTAGTGGAGTTGATCTAGCCGACCTTAAGGTGGTTAGGAAGCGATGGACTTGCGTAACATCAGGTAGCCGGTCGGGCTACTGGTCAGAGGTCGAGAGACCGAGACAAGATCAACCCAGTTTTGAGAGTAATCCATAACAAAAAGGCCAAGAAAAAGAAAATATACTAAGCAAACCTTCAAGCGTGGGAACAGTTGCTAGAATTACGTTCAATTCCACTAGCTCCCTTCGGGTGGGAAGATGGGCCACATTTTATGACACAAAGTTGTAAACATTTGGTACCTGTTTAGTGTGTGCCGGTTCATCTTACATACATTTCGTGCCTTGAAGGCACCTGTTGACTCTTTTTTTGTTTTTGGGAGGATGTATCTACCCCAAAACTTAGAGACTACTGCTAAGGTATAGCAAGTTTTTGCGTCACTCGCATGTACATGCTTTCGGTTTGTGGTAGTTGGAGATTTTGATGACCTTCGGGTTGGGTGTTTTTTCTCCTAGAAACATCCCTTACCGGTCACCTGAAGCTCGGACGTCCATGTCCCACTCCAACCTTCCACAGATGCAGTACGTGCTCGCAACACTCACGATGTCCCCGGATAAAGACATATCGGTTTGTTTTACGATTATTATGTGCTCGCGGTGCGTACGTCGTGGCCTGAAACCTGCCTCATGAAAAGGTTGGTGCTGAACCGGTGCTGATCTTCGACACAGCATCCCGAACCCGAAGGTTACGATGTACAAGTTCCTTCGCCAACTGCAGCACAGACCCCAAACACAACGGTTCGGCTTACGATTCGGTTTTTATGGTGCTTGACCAGCTCACAAAACTCACATTGAGTTCGGGGATAGTCACACCCGCCCGTTACCAATTGGCCCTTTAGCATCGGGGCATTGAGGTTTTGCTGGGGACGAGAGCAGCGGGAGAACTACGACACTAAAAAGAAAAACCCTGGGCCTTTACATCTACCGACATACACAATGAACAAGTAGCACCCGGCCGCAGCACTAAACGGAGTGACAGGATGGACTGGGGCTTTCTTCTTCTCTATTTTATGTCCAATGTTTTGTAGTCTTCGAGAGCAATTCACTGCGCTAGGTGCTCGGGAGTGAGTTAGCAATAAAGCTAGAGCACGCAAATACACGTGAACGTGCCGGTGGCTAATCCAATCGTGACTTTGTTGCCTTCTTCTACATTCTCCAGTTTCTTTAATCTCTATCTACTTTGCTTTTCCCGGGGTTTTTTTTACAGACCTGAACACCGAGTATTTGGATCTGGGATTTAGCCGGGGCCTTGGGTCATCGTCGCGGGCCAAACGGATGCGGACGTCCTTCAAGCATCATCAGCTCCGTACGATGAAGTCCTACTTCGCCATCAACCACAACCCGGACGCAAAGGATCTGAAGCAGCTGTCACAGAAGACGGGTCTGCCGAAGCGTGTGCTACAGGTAAGCATCTCAGTAACTCTAGAATTTCTGGGGGGACTTTTGTATCCACCAACCATTTTCTGGTCAATTCACCACCAACACACTGATGTCTAATATCCACCCCTGTTTCGCTCTTTATCTCTCACCCCCGTACGCCAGGTTTGGTTCCAGAACGCACGCGCAAAATGGCGCCGGATGATGATGAAGCAGGAAGGCAAAATCATCGATTCGGACAAGGGCGACGGTTCGCTCGATCTGGACGGTTACGTTTCGCACAGCCCCGGTTCCTACATAATGGGCGGCCCGGGCAGCCCGTCCTCGCTCGACTAGCAACACTCACAGTCGAGAATGCAATGGCAAGTGCATCTTCGGCGCTGGATACGACGGTTGCTCGGTGGCGGTACGGCACCCAACAGTGCCCCGAACGAACCGACCCCACCGGTGTCACGCTCGCAGTGAAATGTGAACTTACAGTGTGGCCTTCGGGAGTGCATGTGCGCGTGTGTGTGTTGTGTGTGGCGAAAGTTTTGTGTATGTGACAAGTAGTGCAAGTAGCAAAATTGCAAAACATCCAATCAATGCGTCCAAAATCATGTGGGGAAAATTTCGTATGCGTGTGCATGGAAGACAGCTTGGAAAAGGAATACAATATCTCAGTGAAACAGGGGGAAGAAAAATGGAAATGAAAATGTAAAACTAAATCCCCAAACAGGTTGTGCGGTCTCACCATTTTGCGGGTGATCGTGTGCCTGCCCACGATCATGTCGCGATACACAATGATGTTATTATATTCAAATTTCCGCCCTGTTTTTTTTTGCTCCATTTCGGGTACTTATTCGGGCGCATAAGGCCAGAGGACACGAAGCACGATGCACTCGCAGAGGGTGCAAACCGAAGGGTGAGTCTGGTAAGCGAGCGATGAAAGAAACTTACCTGAAACATGCAATGAATGTACCGAAAGAGTAAGCATGTCGCCCGTTAGCTGCGTTACCGGGGGGCTGGAATTCTTTCCTACGTTGGGAGACTTGTTTGGGGTGGAAGAGTCATGTGCGTTTGCCCCCGGGTGTTTGCCCCTGGAGGCGGGTTCGAAATGATGGAAAAATCTCATCGTTCGAGCTACAAAAAAAACACACATCATGCAGGAAGCAATAGAGTAGCAAAATATAGAAGAAAAAAAAGCGAACATAACCGCCCAGTAAAAAGTTAGGGTTGAAAAGAAGCGGAAAAAAAACCACCAACGAAACAACTAAAACACAAACGAAACTTGTATTGAAGGGTAGAAAAAAAAGCAGAAGCAAAAAAAACACATACAGTGCAACATACACGCTGAGATATGAGCAAAAGATAGAACAAGAGAAGAGCAAACAGACAGCAGAAGCAAAGAAAGCAACGAAACAAACAGAAAAAAAACAACAACCAAACCTGAGTACACATTTTATAAACCGGCGAATCCAAAGCGAATAGCTGGACTGGGTGGGGGGTTGGTGGGGGAGGGTTAGGAAAAATGTTTCATGCTCGTAGAAGAGAAAAAAAAACTCCCCCGTGTGTGTGTGTGCTGTGGAAACAAATGGAAACGCATGGAAAAGGAGGAGAAGGAAAACAGAGAGAAAAAAAAGCTACAAGTGAGTATAAAAAATGGCGGCATAGTTGGGGCTTGCTAGCTAAACATCATCACGCACACACACACACACACACCACAAATATGTCGGTTGTGGAAGAGATTCTTAATAATAATGTATGCACATATGATTACCGAGCATGTATATGTATATATGCATACTTGGTATGATTTTCTCATGTTCCATGATCGTTCAAACAAAAAGCGCGCGGTAGCCGGCCGGCCCTAAACCACGGTCTTTCAGGTTGATCTATCGCTTGGACGGCCATTTTTTTCGTTCCCTTGCAGGCACATGTTTCCCGGTGCGTAGAATTGGTCCGGCAAGGATAATCTCACTGCTGTGACGTTGTGCTCATTGATTTGAATCGGAGTTGATTGATCAATCTCCGGTAGCTGCGTTTCCTTTCTTGGGTTCTGTGACAACAGCAACCACTACAACAAACCCGCAGGATTCATGAATTGCAAATTGTGGACCCGTTCCCGTGTTTGGACCGTTGCAACCTTCGCCACCGAGAGGAAGAAAGGATAATCCAAAACGGATGGCCGATTTATCCCACAATGGTGATGTCCGCTGTCCGGGTTCGATGCAGCGTAATAAATTCAAACCCACCGTACGCGAAAAGACAATCGATTTTCGTCGTTCGAGTGGTTATATTTTTTGTTTTTTTCACATTTTCCAATAGGAACCGAACCAAGCTTGTTAAGCAAAATGACCATTCGCCATTGTACTCATTTCCATTGAATGGAAGCATTAAGCAAAATGTTCGTTTCCGATTGATCTTGTTTGAAGCTTCTTTTGCTTCTTTTCAAACCATTTTGTGAAACACAAACACTTACCTTAACGTACATAAGTTACATCGACAACATTAAGCCAAATTTCTAATTTATTTCCGGTGTTGCTTAGCTTTTCTTTTTTTATGTGACGTTTTCTCTGTCATGTTTTTTTTTTTCTAAAGACACGAAACAAATGTAAAATTTATGAAGCAAAACAGCGCCCTCCTTTCGCTGTACGTTCATTGCATGTGATGGAGAAAAATGCTCAACCCAAACAAAACACAACATAAAAACAGAGGGAAGAAAATTCCAAGAATAAATACGGCTCTGTCACAACAGGATAACGATTGTTCCCGAACGGTTAGGTAGTTCATAATTTATCACTGGATGCTGGGTTTGGTTGTCCAGGTTGAAGTTTGGGATAATTATTGTGACGCTACCAGATGTTGGTGATGATCCTGCCTAAGCGTAATATCCCCGGGAACGCAACGGTAGCGGAATTTAATGCTCAAAACAATCGATGTAAGCAGTTACAGGCGGAGCACTAGAAGTAAGTTAGCAGTAGTATAGTAGCATTCTCAGACAAAAAACCTCCCTTGTACATACTTAAGATTAGACGTTAGATATCTCTCTCCTGTGCGGGAAGGTATTAGAATGTAGCGTGTTGTTTAAGAAGCCGGATTCGACCCGGACGGCTAGCCTAAGGAATGAAGAATCTTATTTATATCAATGCGGAGCTAGGATACGACTCAACACATGTATGGATTAAGGCAGTGCAGGTGGGGAGAACAGTTTAACTAGTGATAACATTTTCAAACACTTCTTCCTCTCATTGACCCAACCCCGGGATGGATACGAAGAAGGAAGCGAACGCACCGAAATGGTGACCGAAGCTCCAGTGGTGAAGAACAAATAAAGAGAAAGAGAACAGAAACATTAAAATACTTGAGCTTTTTAATAAATGTTGGTTTTTCCTATTTATTACTTCCGAAACAGCGGCACATCCGTCAGGTAAGAAAACGAACCAAAAAAAAAAACTACCAATCCAAACGCTCCCTGAAGTGGCAGGACCTCGACACAGGAGGTTATGTTTGTCGCACGTGTTTCCCATTCACGCCAAAGCGAAACCGCGGGTATAATGCGACTCGGGGATTTCGAACATGGAGAGCTCATTATTTCACCTCGCACGTGTGCACCGTGCGCCCATCACCCGCCGTGCGGTGGAGGACATTGACGTCTAGGATAAAGTTGAAGGATTTTATGTGAGGAAAAAATAAACTCGTCGCCCGGTGACATATGAGGCATTCGGAGTCAGTGGGAAAAGCGAATAATGAGTGTGGGATGAGGGACTTATCTCGGTGGTTTACAGGGGGCAGACGAGGAAACAACAACGAAGGCACGTGCAGGATCATACGAGGGACGGGATGTTGGCAACGAGTTTTTTCCACGCTCCCAATTTGTGAGGTGGCAATCCGTGGTGGGTGTTCATTAATACGATTTTAATCAGGAATCATTGAACGCTTCATGTAGTGAGCGAGAAATTTTAACAGCAAATTGTGAGGAATAAGGATTTAAAAAAAAACAAATAGTCTCGGAATTCCGACGAAAAATTAGAGCAATATATGCTCAAGTAAATATGTAATCTCCAATTTCTGAACTTCAGGACATCATCAATTTAATGCTTTACTAAGCGCCAAAACTGACACATCTGTCATGAAAGCTTTAAAAAATCATGTCTGAAAGCTTTAAAAAAAATAGATTTAATAAAAATTCTACATCTTCCACTACATTTTTCGGTTGAATCTAGAAAAAATAAATAAAATATTCCAACTTTTCTTCCAAATTTTAAATAAAAAATGTGTCAACAAATATTATTTCCAAAGTTCCAACCAATCCTAAATTTATTTTGAAAACTCGACTATTTTTTTTATAAAAGAATTTAATTAGCGTTAATGTATGTGCACTACTGGAAGTGTTTGAGCAATATGGCTAAAATATGTGCTGTTTCTGAGCTCCTTTCTAGTTGGAGTGGAATATGCCCTGGTAGATAATGAATCTACAATTTCTGAGCTTCAGAACATCATTAAGAATTAAACGCTGAATAAAGCTGAAAACATTGTGAATGCGTTGAGTAGATTCGATTTCATCTTAAAAAGGCTCGAGAAGTGTATGAAAACTCTACATCGTATTCTACAGATTCCAGTTTAACTAAAATATATACCAAAAATATATCATCAAGTAGAGTTGAACTGTAACAATCTGTTCCAACTAATTCTAACCTCAATTTGGAACCTGGAATAATGTACTACTTATCATGCTGTATTAAGAAAATTCTTTGACCACGATGTTTCTCATCTATAAAGAAGTCTTTGGACAATAGGGCACAATACTATAACTTAAGTTATAGTTAAATTTCTACTTAATTTTCTGTCCAATCTTAACATCCGATGTTTTCCCCTATTCACACGATTTTATGAATTGGGGAGCTACCTCTCGGAGATTGCATGCCCTTTTCGCTTTCCTACCCTAGTACGAAAACACGTCCAAGAAAAAGAGACCCACAACGGGTAGTACGGTAGCCAGCATATTCTGTTTTGCGTAAATGGCGGCTTCTTTTTGGATGCTTTTGGCTGTAACGCTTCCTACCATCCTTCCAGACACCCGAATAAAAATCACTCCACTACCGACAGTGCTGCAGTTGAGAGTAGTTAAAAGTATAGCGATGTAAAGCGAACCAACAACAAAAAAACACAGCACGAAATGTAACGAAATGATCCGTTGGAGAATGAACTCGTAAAAAATGGAATCTTCCTTGTATTTTCTCACCCGCTTACGTTTTTTTTCCTCCTTGGTCAAACTTTCGTATTCTGCACTCGCAGGGAGTCAGGGATGTTTTTTTTTTACCACCTTACTCCATTCGGTCCAGTTAATATTGGTCAAAATATAGCGCTTTCTAATTATAAGCTTCCCGAAACCAGAAAGAACCGAAGGTGAACATAATGAAAGAAAACTTCAAGTGGGAGAGCAAAAGGAAACGAAGGTCCTAGAAGGTTGTGCAGGAAAAGTTGGTTTCAGAAAAAAGGACGACGCATTGTTAAAAAAAAACCAGTAAAGGTTGCAAAACGAAAAAAGCGCAATTCAAAAACACATAACCCTCGACAAAGACATTCAAAATTCGAACACTGAAATTGAAACTTCAACGCACAACACAGTCGGCATTGATTTGTGTATAAGGGAGAGAGAGAGAGGGATGTAAAGAACGCAACAATAACAAAAAATCGTGCACCTTCTTTGATTGCGCTAAAAAAAAAATGGCTCGAGTTCCGTAACGTTGGGTGCCGGAAGATGGCACACCCGGAGGCCAAAGAAAAGATGCCTTAAATTACAGTAATTATGGCGCCGGGAAGAAAAGAAAGATGCACCCAGAAGGGGGGAGGGAAGAAAACGATCGTTCCCAAAGAGAGATTGTGTTGTCGGTGGCAACTTGCGGTAGCTATGAATGTCGAGTGGAGACACGAAAATGATCATAATTTCCACCTAATAATATAGAATTGTCAAGCTACTGAAATTGTGCCCCTGAACGCTCGGCCGTCGGTTGCCATCGATCGGTTGTTCGAAAATCGATCGTTACGGTGTAATGTTCCCGGTTCGCAAATCTATAAAAGGGGACAAGAAAAAGCGAAGGAAACCTCACCACGGCAATGACTTTTTCGCTGCAAAACGGAATGACATTTGTGGTTGCGCTGCTGTCCCTGAGGGTGGAGTGTCTGGTTTTTTTTTTTGCCTCTTCTGGAAGGTGAGACGATCGGCCGAAACCTTCGTGCGTTCCGATTCCAAGGAAATCTCAGATAAACGGTTATCAGTCATTTCATTGAGTAATTTATAGGGGGGGGTCCTTCGGATGTGCTGGACGTTATGATTATTCGAATGACTGGCATTTTCTTGTCCCTGTGCTGTGTCTGGTGATGCGTCCGGGAGGATCATGAGCCTGATGAAAGGTGTGAGTATATTTGGGAGTGTGCATGCCGTATGCGAGATGTTGCTTTTGAAGGACTTTTATCGAATTTGAGTTTGAGGGATGATTAATCACCCCGGGACGTTTTGTGTGTGGGGATGAGAATCAAATGTAGTGAGTTCCTGAAAGAATGCAATATCTTTCAATGGAGAGTAGGTACAATGGGTTGACATAAGACATCTGGTCAAGGTCTTCTTTCTGTAAGATTTCAGAAAAATGTTGGCAAACATGGCTAAACAATTCAAATTTTGACACTTTATCATGAAGATCCTGTTTGGGCCAAAGAAACTTGTGTTTAAGAATCTTTTAAAATTTTTGAATCAACTATTCTTTGAAGTTGAAATGAAGCAAATCGTCCAACAGCCGTTGACATTGACTTTGAATGTGAATGCTAGACGAGAGAATGGACATTAATACTGACGATCTTCGGAAGCTTCCATTGGAGAATCAACTTAATTCTTCAAAATCTTCATTCAATTTACCTTCAAAAGATACGAAAATAGTAACTGATGTCCAAGGTTCTTCTGGGCTTCTTCAGACCTTGAAGTCCGGCCGCGGTCGCTTAGTGTGCTTAAAGTTAAACCTGCCACTGATTATGTCACTTCCAGTAAACTGTTCTTTCCAATAATTCGTGTAAAAATACATTAATCTTCCTAAAAACAATATTTGAAATATGTGCTCGATGTTACTGTCTTATGATTCTGCTTATCTTCTCCCAAAATTGCTACACCTACCAACTTTACAAAACTGGTTCTTCTTGGCAAAAGTACACAAAAATGGTGGTCCTGGTGTAATAAATTAGAAACACTACACGCTATCAGAAACAACCTTTTTACTGCCTCATTGTTAGCCTCCTATTTCTTCCGAGTTGGTTTATAGCTGGCAAGTGCACGCGAAGGATGCCTGAGAGGAAATTTCTTAACACGACCTTCAGGGTATGGTTTAGGGGTTATAGGGATTTTTCCCTACTGGAAAACGTGTAAATAAGCACTTGTTTGGTGGTTTAGAACAAAGCCTACAATCTGGATAACGAAAGGGAAGACATAAAAGGGACATTCGCTTTGCATCCTTCCTCGCAGCTCGCAGGGGCCTACAAGTCTGCTTTAGTTGAATAATGGTCCACAGATCGAATTTCCACCTCCCAAAAAAAAACGGTTCATACACCCGATTGCAACACGGTCACGGGCGTTTTTTTCTGTCTGTTTCTTGGCGGTATTTAGCGCTTTGGTTGCAGCAAGATAAATCGTCCGAAACCGGACACGCGGATCGCACTGCAAAGTGAGACGAAATGGTAACGAGACGCCCTGAGAGGCGCCTAGAGGACGAACTCGAAACCACCTCGAAACGCGTCTTCTCTCTTCCCGATTGTTTAAGGCCCTCGGGCGTTTCGGAATCGAACTCGGCAGGAAAAAAAAGGTACACAACAACAGTGGCATATAATCATATTCCAATGCTCGGATCGAATGATCTACCTCGCATCCCATCCACTCCCCCAAAATCGATCCGCAGCGTTCAGGCGTTGTTGTTTGTGCAGTGCGGGAAGAATCTCCAAGAAAACCACCTCTGTAGAAGGAAACGGAACATCGGCTGCAATCATGCCCGATCAAGCGTCGCGCGGGTGTAATAAAATTTATACCGAGTACCGAGTGGTACGATTGAAATGGTAGTATTCGAGCATTTTATGGGGCCCACCATTTCGGGGCCTCTCCAAGGTATAGCCGAATTGTTGCCGATGTCTGCCGATTTGCGTACCGGCGCGACCCGCGAATCATCTTCAAACCCTCGGGCTGGGGTTTTCGGGGAGCTAGACTGGGAAGGGAAGCAACCATAGAGATGTGCCTTCGTTTATGTGGCCGTATCTATGCGGGCTCCAGCTTTTTATGACATCCCGCGGTGGCTCTTGGGGGAAACGTTCTCGGGATCGTAAACCCCCTCTCCTCTGTGGTCCAGCCCCCATATCCTTGACCCGAAATGATCCGCCAGTGGATTTGTGGCGAGTGGTGGATAGATTTCAGAATCAATAAAATAAAATTTTATCGTTTTTAGAATGATGGTGTTTAGATAAGTTGTCCGGGACACCGGGAAGGCTACGGCCGGGTTGGATGGATGTTGGACGGAAGACACACGATGTATTGGAACCTGATGCTGATGCCTGATGGCTGGTCGTTCGTGGCGAGATAGACGAGTGCGATTTGGTCAGCTCGTACGGTTGTTGTGCCGTTGTTGGATGAGCCTCGTGTTGCTGCTGAAATGGCTTTCGGATGCAGCATAAAACGATATCTGATCCGAGTGGCTTAAGCCATTGACTTCCGCTTCTGATCGGATCGGAATGGATGGATCCAAAAACAAGAAGCAACGGACAAATTTTGGGGGGGATTAAGAATGATGAAATCGTTACAATAAACTTGAAGTTTATTGTGCAAGAAGTTATTTAAAAAATGAACAAGTTTGACATTTCAATTGCTTATGTACGTTGCTTTCAAAACAAGTCAAACATCTTTAAGTACCTTTTGACATTCACGATTACTTCAGTAAAGTACTTCTCTTCAACTATCCACTTCAGTCACTATAGAGCATCATACCACCCGTCCGTACCATTCATTATCATGATCGGCATCTCCCACACGCAACATACTACTTCATCGTCAACAATTCGCCCATAAAATCCTTTCCCCGGATTTCTGTCAGCACACCATTGTTGATTGCGGAAATTGAAAAGGACATTATCACCGTCGACGATCAACCGTGTCCTATCATTAGCGGGTCCATTCCCTCTGTAGAAAATTCTACCATAAAATGCGGGAAAGCATAGGGTGCGACGGTACGGAAAATCACAACATAAATTCACGCCCGATTGAATTCTTCGGCCCGGTTACGAATTGGAGGGTGGAAATAAAGCCCTACCGTGATTCTGCTACCGATCGTTATCTCGCTAACTAGCCAAAATGACAAATAACAACAAGCCATTCGGCAAAAAAGGGACATCAGTACTCCGGGTTCGTGTCCTTGCACCGGCGGAAACTCAAAGAAAAAAACAGGGGGAAACGCGCCATATTATGTCAACCCAAGGCTCGATGTGGAATTTCCCGCGTGATCGCCGGAAAAGTGCTGTCGACACATGTTTCCGTTTAGGTGCGTTCGCCTAGTTTTCGCCAGCCGCCCTCACCGGGAATGAATTCACTGAACGTGTCACTGTTGCCCGTCCACCTAGGGGTGGAATGATTGTGCGTGTTGAAAAGATTTATGACAAGGGTCACTCACTGTGCCGATGTGGCCCTGGTGTCACCCGGAAATGGAATGGCTCAATTTGGTACATTTCCTACACGGGGGCGTGTGCCTGGTTGCTGTGGTTTTGTTCGCATGTCGCAATGTGACATGCGTATAAGTATTTCGTGGGTGTTTTTAGTTCGTTTCGTTACAGACGTGTGCGATAAAATAACGATTAAGGAGAGCGAGGTACCATTTTTCCGGTCAATAAAAAATAAGCGATGATGATTTTATGATGCGACAGTACTTTATTTGTCGGAAGACAAAATAATTTGAGCACTGATCATTGGTTAGGTAACGTGTATTAAATGGTTTAAATATGATAATGATATAACTTTGTGCAATCTTGTTAGGATAATGGTCCAATGGTCAGCGAAGAAATGTATGGTGGAATTAGATCTCGTGGGAATTCATGCATCACACTTATCACACGAATGACCATGAGAGCAATCTGGCTCACTTGAATTATACAGAAATTTAGAGCTCAACTGAGCAATTTTGATCCATTTCAAGATAGTTTTCAAGTAACCGTGGAATATACACAGATGAACATGAAATCTTTCATATGGATATGGATTTTAAGAATCAAGTTTATTTTATCAATTCTGTATAAAGTTTCCTTAAAATTAAACGCGTAACAAATTACCACTTATTTTCTCTGCTTCTTACTACACTTATCAATACCACGAAGTTGGATAGTCTAATCTCACTGCGGGGGATCGGTCCGGATTAGAATTGAACCTCGATCCATGCCGATTATGTCTCGGCCACCGAAGAGGCCTATTTGATAAAGGAATTTCGTTTTATAAATACTTCAAGTCTTCCTCTACTCAATGTTTCTCTACTAATCTATCGAGTTCGACTTGCAAAACATCAAGAAATGATTAAAATTGGAGAATTCCAACCCAGTGGAAAGTGTGGAAGACTTATTGGAGTTTTAAATAAGGTTTTTTTTAAAATAAATTTCATTCTTTTACAAGAAACTTCCAGCAAATTGGCTAACATTTTCCATTCGTTTATTTTTACAACATTTTTTTTAAATCCTCCACAACTTAAGAAAGAAAATGAAGGATTAGAACTAGAATAGAAAAATTGATTTACTTTTAATTTATGTGTATGTATTTTCAACTTTTACGAATCCCTAAATATTTAGGTTTTTTTTGGCTAATGTCTAATTATTTTTGGCTAATTATTAATTTATCTACTTTCAATTAATAATATACTACATTCCTGCATTTGTATGCCAATTTCGGTCAAACTTGCTCCATATCGTGGATTTGGCCCAAGTGTTGGGGGTGTCATACTACAACTAACTGAGTATATACCAAGATTTCGTCTATGAACATATCTCTTGAACATTGTATTACCCTTAACGCCCTGACAGGATTTGCCTGGATGAGCTAGTGTTCTAACAGCAGTCACATCAGATTTGCTCAGATTTGCTAACTCAGATTTGCGTGAGTTAGTAAGTGCTCAATTCTACGGAAAATGATTTAAAAGTAAGACCCGTCCTACCAGACATTTTTTAAAGGAGTACTCGTTGATACTCAATTCTTTAATGGCGAATATTGGAGCATCTACTATCAATACTTAATTGCTTTAACAACTAATGGAGTCCATGGCGATCGCCTACTCCGCCTGCCTTCAGTTCCACCACTGTCTCAACCTTACCAATCTTCAACAGGAATCAAGTATTTTTGCAACTATTCCGTTTAATGTTTGTTATAATATTACTTTTAGCTCATCAAACAACCCTGTGATCTGACCTTGATGTTATTCTATGTCACTTTTCCTCCCACTCACATTTATCTTACGTACGGTCGTTGATTCCATCCTATTCAATGTCGATCGTTTGCTTGTTTTCTGCTCTGGACAGAATGGAAAAGCGAAGCTACAGAACAAGGAAAAGAAAACAACAACATCCATTTCGTCTGGCATCCATCAACCACGTCGTTTGGTGTAATTCATCGGCTTTCATTCATACCATCGAAACGATCACCGCATTCATTCATTACTCGGCTGTGAAGATTATGACATGCGGTGTGTGCGCGCTTACCCAGCAAAACCTGTCGGTGGAACAGACGGGCCACGATCCTGTGTCCATGTACTTGGTGCGTTTTCACAATAGTACATGCCAGTGTCGGTAAAAAGCTATTGGGCATGTAAATACGCTTGAGGCGCTGCGTCACTGTCGCATTGACCTGTTATTTCGAACCAGCCAGCCCGAGATGAAGCCATTCATCGTGCACATGTTCCGGCCACTTTTGGAAGCCCGTTTGTCGGTAGCCGACTGTGACGTTCACGTTGGCGTTGATGATCAAGCATAATTTTGCATCCCAGAACACACCAGCTTCACGATCGACAGTCTGTTTAAGGAAGGTCCGGACTCGGTGGCGTCCCTTATGGAACTCCTCTCGGACTAGCGGACAATGCGGGTGTTATTATGCCGCCAGGGTAGCTAAAGGTAGGAATGTTCATCTACCGCAAACGCTACCCACAAAGAATGGTCGCCACAATCTGCCAAGTCATGCGCTGTGGTCGGGAAGCGGAAAGAACCGATCCGATTTAGCGTAATTCTCGCGTCCGGATCTTGGCTTGGGGAATTCAGAATCTCACCCGTTCCGACTCGAGTTTAGAAAAGGAAGGGAGAAAGATAAACATACTTCGCCATTGAATGGCGTGGCATGCCAGATTGTGGACGGAATTTGCCACCGATTGTCAGACCGATCGGCACAAGCGCAAATGTTTGCACAAGGACACCAGCGGGAAGGAGGCCCAGGTGAACAGCGAACACGGGGAAATCGGAAGCGGAACGCGTTTCCTTAAATCCTTGCCTCCGCCGACGACGACAATCGATTGGTCGGCCGTCGGCTCGTCTGGAACGTCGTTTGCCGATGCCACGTGGCCACCGACTCCTCATTAGTGGCGTGTTACATGATATGCCAATAGGGCGCATTACGTCCTGACGGTAAGTCGACCGGTCGGGGGGGTTTGCTTGTTATGTGGTGGGTTCGGCGAGTGGGAAGAGGCCGGAATTTCGAGCTCAACGGATCGGTGTATGCTTTGTTCGCTTTCTACCGCGTGTCGCTCGGTGTAAGCCGATATAATCCGACTATGGGAGTGATTGGATGGAAAAAAACAGGAGAAACAACGAAGGAGGATACGGGCGGAGGTTTAAAAATCGGTACGCCCCCGTGGGGGGTGTAGGGAGTGGGTAGGGAAAATTTTCAAACTGAAAAACGTAAAAAGCAAAAAAATAAACACACCCGTAGGAAAATTATGTTATCGGGATCGGTTTGCAAAGGAATGCTGCCTCTAACGGCGGTGAATAGCTTCATGGTTTTTCTATTTAGGGGAAAACATATTTAAAGTCGATTAAAGTGAGCTTTAAACAGATCAGAGAAGGGAGTTCGGTCATCTCCAATAATATTCTGTTGAATAGTATGATGTCATTTGAAGGAATTTTCGAAAATTATTGATTTAAATGTATTTTTAGTGACATGAATAAACATTCGTAAGAGGGTGCATTCAAAATCTATTGACAGTTTTTGATGAATAAATTGATGTAATTAAATGGCTTTCAAAGGGAGCTTTAATCTAAATAATATTATTAAAAAATAAATAATTTAATAATACTTGAGAAGAGAGATTTTGAAAACTTGTGACAAAACGCCAGTTGATGAAAAATGGAAAAATATTTTTTTAGTTGACAATTCATACCTTTTTTGCTTACAAAAATTAAATAGAAAACAATTTCAAATTTAAAACTCCCGACAGGTAAAAACTGTAAGTTTCCTCCTTCTTAATAATTCTACTTAGTAATTCTGGATACCTACTTAAAAAAGGGATTTAACATTTTTTAATTATTAAAATTTTTATATGGTTAAAATTAAATTTTTCATTATTTTTATTACTTTCTATTTAATTTTTATTTTTTTATTACATAAATTATTTTTAGATTTAGAATAATAAATAATAAATCTTGATTTAAATTTCCCGAATAAAGATAACATTAACGTTGGTAAAACAATGAACTCAATGGAAGTTTCTGTAACAAATGGATAATATTATTTCTCTGAATATTTCTACATCATTTGCTAATTTTAATAGATGAATTTTTTGATATAATATTATACTAAAAATATTTTTAAAGTTTTGCAACAAAATTGTATTTCAAACAAATGCATTCACGTGCGAAACATAATCACGAAATACACCCTTTTTCACAGCTGGCAGCATCATCCGGTACCGGTAGCATTAAAAACCGTCCCATTACCCGTTGGTCCCGTGGAACTGTAATACAAAATCATTAAATTCCCTACCGAAACCTCCAAAACGCGTGCCGATCGGCGTCACCCACCGCGGTTAGTTTTGATCCGTTGCCCCATGCTTTCATACGCCGACAACGCAACCACAAACAGCGCACACGCAATAATAAAATGGCCACACGATATTCGTGCGTTAATCCAATATTTTACGCCAAGCGAGAAAGACACGGTGAGAATGAAAAGAAACATTCATCGCTCGAAGAAGGAAAAAAACAGTACATACACACGACAAAAGTAATGATCGGTAAGAATGTTAATGAAAGAATTAATCGTTATCTTTTTGTCCACCGGGAGATAATTATTTCCCCCCCATTTCTCCCCTTTTTCCCAAAAAATGGTAAGAGGGAGAGAAAAGAAAATACAACGTCTTGCAAATAGTACACAGGACGTGAGGGCAGCTAACTTTCGCACCCAAAAAAATGCCATTAAAACTATTAGCATAATTGCAATTGATAATGGTCGGGCATCGCACGCTTTCGTTACGGGTCGTAAGGCATGGCGCCGATCGACAAAAGGGGAACACACCGTTTTGGGGAGAGTCGGTGCGCATAAAAGTATTAAGAAAAAAAGAGTTTTTTAATGTTTCCTAGTCGTGTGTGGTAGCGATCGTCAAAAAGTAACGTTGAGAATTATTAATGCATTTAAATGTCACTTTTATACGCCCTAATGTGCCGGCAACATATGCTCCCGGTTGGGTTGGAATTTGTACAACTTTCTGGTAGACAAATAAACCATTTGACAAATAGCTATTGCGAATAAGGAAGCTAATACTTACACCGGCAGAAGGATAGCAAAGATAGCAATCATTCAGCAGTATCTGGTCTAATCTGACAGCAGTCATGTTTGGAGTGAGGATCAAAAAGTTTAGCAAATAAATCCCACCAAACGTACCGGGGAAATGGTTGCGGGTTTGCCGGGAATGTTGAAGGGTAACCCTTAGCTACGAATCCCTTTTTCTACTGCGATACATCCTCACTGGTAATACGGAAGAACACAATAAGGGTTGCTGCATCCCTCTATTTCCGATAGCGCACTGAAAGGGGCCACGAACTCATGTGCGTTTTTTTGTTGTTGTTTTGTTAACCCCGTAAGCCGATTTATTGCGAGAAAAAAAAACCCAACCATATAAACCCTCTACAGTGGGTGGGAGATCGGTACGAGATGCTTAAAAAACATATGATTCATATCAAAACCCCTCGAGCTGGTTCGTACGCAAATTCTATGGTCCCCCATTGCCATGAAGGGACAAGGGTGCAAACAAAACCGTGTACACGCGGTGGAACTGATTATTGAAAGACTCAAGTAGCGACACGCTCTCGGTGCGGAGTGGTTTGATTCTTCCGAGTGGGTCTGAAGGCGCATTGCATTTGCGAAAACCGTACGGAATTGCTGTGTTTTGAGTACAATTGAATTTAGACGCTTTTGTAAAGGGAGTGAGCATACGTGTTGTGCCCTAAGAGAGGCGGGAAAAGTAGCCGGAGGTGGAAAGTACTTGCGGTAATACTGTGAGAGATGTTTTGTGAAGGGTTCGGTAAGCGCCTCAAGTCGCATCCAGAAGAGGGTAATAGCTGATAGGAAATGATTACATACTATTACTGGTATAAACCATAACAGAAATTAATCTATTAAAACACAGCAATTTATCTAATCAATGCAATTATTGGAAACACTTTGAACACTGATAAACAAACTGTACTACTTAACACTTAAAAAAAAGCGTGTCACTTCCTTCTTACAAGCATTCGTTAGTTTTATTTTATCGCATAAAACAAACCACTGGAAGAGATAAGAATAAAACACAAATGCACCACAAGCTTTTTTGGAACCGATCAAAATATTAACATGTTTAGCCTAACAGAAATGACAATCCGGTGACAGCTCACTAAACACGTTCTGTTGTGTCTCATTCACGTTTTCGGCTGCTATGGTAACGCCCGTCCTTTGTAGCAGGACGTCAACGCACCGGTCTAATCGTACCTGACGCACCACAATCATCACCAATCAATTCGAATCAATCTAAAAATCATAAATAACACCGTATCGCATTTCATAACCCCATCACATAAGATATGTCCAGGAGCAACCTCAGGAAATACCCGGGAAGTTGTCTCCTGGGAGGAAACAAGTTCATTCTCGCACCGTTCTATCGATCGGTCGATCCTTCATCGTATCGATCAGCATCGTTGTTTCTCGCTGTTGACGTCTTGTCGTCTTGCCTGTTTTGCCCGACTCTCCAGACTCGCCCGGAGACTCCGGACATGCCGAGAAAGATCGGTGCTGTTTTTTTATCCCGTGTGTGTTTAGTTTTGTTTTTAATTCGTCGGTCCTGTTTGGACATCCGCCGGTTATGAAGAGACGGAGACAGAGGCAGTGGGTGGACAGTGAAGAAAAGTGGAAAAAAAAACCTACGACCATTACACGATCCATCTGGCTGACGGCAGAGTGGTATCGGTTACAACCCGGACTCGACCCGGACGGACATAGATTGATCATCGACGATTATTATTTATTGTTTTAATGCTGCTGCAATAGGCGTGGGCCTTAGGTTGGTAAGTGTTTTGTTTTATTTTTATTACCTGCTAAGGATTATTGTAAAGAAGTTTGTTAAGAAAGGTATATAGAAGGAAACTGAAAATAGTTCGAAGTACTTACTTTAAGTTCCTTTTTTTAAAGGAAATGAGTTAAAAAATGTTCTAAAATATACTATATTAAGAGAGTTCTTCAATCAAATCCCAAATAGCACAGCAGCAAAAAATAATAATAAATAACTCAAAGTCACAGTTATGTTTATTAATTTTTCTAACATTTTCTCATGTCGATTATTGTTCCAAACACATAGTTTATTATCGTCGAAATGTGCACATGTCTCCTGAAATGCGCATACCAGTTCGAACCGATAGCATAAACCCGACCGGAAGCGATAACACAACAAGCGAGTCGGTGGGCGCCAATTGGACGACTTTTTCCAGACAACTTACCACACCAGACAACAGGTTTGCAGTCGACGGCTCTATCGCACTGGCCCTGGTCAGGAGCTACCTCAAGTTGTGAAGGAACTTTAATAATCTCCGTGACATTTTTTCCATCGCTTCCCCCGGCTGGGAATGGGACCGTCGCGCACGGTGAATAATTTATCATTTTCACGTTGAATCTGAAACTGAAATTGCTCGATCGCTCTGAAACCGGGTCCGACGTCAAGATGCCTCATCGGTGATCGTCGTGATTTGATCGATGAAGTAACACGTTCGTGGTCGAGAGGAAAATATGAATAAATCGGAAACAAATTTTCCAGGGACACAAATCGGGTGCATCGATTCGATTAGAAAGTTATTTATTATTTATCTTCCGCCTCCAACAATACCGGACGCCTCCGGGAAAAATGACACTTGAGCGTCGGCAGCCGTCAGTCAGATGGGTGTGACTTTTTTTTGCTGCCACACTCTCAGCGGGGTTTCGAATTTTCCGACATGTGATGGGAAAAGAAAAGCGTAGGAAATAGCTGTCGGTATCCGTATGTGTCACGGCAGGCGTTGAACTGTGACAAACGATCCGGAACGTTACGTTTCCAGCATCCAGCTCACACTCGACACTCTCGCGTCACTGTTCTCGTTAAGCGAAATGAGTGCGAGATCAAAGTGCAGACGTGTGGAAATCTGTCAGGCACATACACGTGACGGTACGCACCGGTACGCCGGGCGAGCAGCAAGTGTGGCCGGCTCTTTCAGCGAGCTACCTTATTAGCGTTCACCTCAGTAAACGATATGTTTCGGAGTTGCGTTCTCAGGTGCAGCTGATCTATGTGAGAAACATATATTATTTTTTAATCTTCTTGAAAGCAATATTAATTATTAAAACAACACTATTTTTGTTATGAAATGTATTTCATAAAGAAATATATAAATAAGACTTTTATGACACAAATAAAAGGTATTTCTTCTTTTTTTATGGCACCTCAACCTCCAGAAGTCTTGTGGCTCTCATTTCTGGCTTCAGTTAGCCTTTCGTACGAAAGAACGGTGCTTAGGGGATTCGAACCTCGGTACTGCCCGTACAAGACTGGCGTCACTTACTCCTCTGCCACCGTATTGGACTTAGATTACCTCGTAGCCGGATTTTTCCTTGCATTCAATTTTGTTATATACTTCTTATTTATTTCATCACTTTTTGATAAGGAAAATAATTAGAATTATTTAGCAGGAAATTTTCAAACAGAAGATTGAGAACTGAAAAAAAATGAAAACATTTAAGAGAATAGAACACAACATTAAAAAAAAAACTTGGGCATTTATAAAAGGCTTAGAACTATGTTCTCAAAACAATATCTTGTTCAGTATTATTGCAAATGTAAGTTATTACACTACTAATATTTAAACCACAGTATATTTGTATATCGGTATATTGATTTGAAAATTTTATATAACTAAAGCTTGTGACATAAAAATATAAAACTAAGATATAAAAACTTCGGCAATCGCTCGCTATCTTCTACCAGGTAGCATTAAGAGAATACAATCGATCGTTAAAGAACAGTGATATTGAGAAGAAATTTTGAACAATCTGAATTATATAAACATATCAAAATATTATTTCAATTTTCTTGAAAAATGAAACTACACTGTTCTTTTTTCCAGATTTCTGTAGCAACTTCAACGCGTCTCGTCAATCGTGACCGCTACGCATGATACCTACATTAGAGCATATCGAAAATGTGACATTGACGCGTCCCACCAACGTGAGAGCATCCTTCCTTTCACACAGCGTATCACACAGCATTTGCCACATTTTCCCCCAAACACACCCGACAATCCGCAACAACAGTGCCCGCGGCGCTTGCGTGCCGGAATCGGAAAGCAAAGCTCGTAAAACTATGAAATATTACCATTTGCGTGAAATATGATGCTCAAACGAGCCGGCACCATCCGACGACCGGGTGTGTTAAGCTGTCGGTCGACCATGTTACAAACATGTGGAAGTTGGCGCTTGTGTATTGTGCCTGTAAAACCCACCCGAACAGCATCGAATTTCATCGCCCCGGTCGATCGCTTGTCGTCCGGGATCGATGGGTTTTTGGTGCAAAGAAAGGATCGTTGCGGTTGGGAAGGCGTGAAAGTCTATCGAAGAATGCCGGGAAATGTGTGTATGATTTTTTTGTGGTCTTAAACGATCATTTTCTCGCACGCTGTATCATTTCGTTCGTAGAAGTATTATATCCTTTTATTTCCCACACATCACACACGCGTGCCTATTTTTCATTTATGTATTTTTTTATGTGAAGAATAATTGAACCTAGTAATAAATTATTGTTTGTACCAATCACAAGTTACCACTTTACAACTCCACGATGAAACAAACATCCGCTAACCAGCTAATCAAACAAATCACTTCCCACTCACAATCAGCACGAATGTCGCATATGTTACAATCCTTTTGATACACCAATCAATGGCAAAACCCCGGAGAACTCGCCCGCACCGGTAATTGTGATTTATATGAATAGCTTGATAAACATCTCGAATATGTTTGGTTACAATTTTCCATCACTAAGTGATTATTTCTCCTTGTTACAGCCTGTCGGATGAAAACAAGGGGTTATTATTGACTGTGTGCTGGTCTGAGCTGTACCATTCCTGCGGTCACTGTGATGAGGGTGATGAGAGTGGACCGATAAGATTGGAAAAGCGTTCCAGGTGGGCAACTGTAGCCAGTCAGGTTGTAGCATTACACTACCGGATCTCGGGACTCTACCGATGGCCATATGTCAACAATTTGGTAGCATCAGTTAACGATGATCCACGCGCTGAATCCTTCTCCTGTATTCCTTCATTCACCTCGCTGATTGGATTATAGGGCGCGAGCGGATCGACTCTCGGTACGATCGATTGATCGTATCAGTCATTAGGCTGTCTCAGCTGTCGACCGTTCACAGCCCACACGGGGGGAAAAATCCACATTTTCCAACCCCAAACCCGGTGACGACGGTTGTGCAACGCGCACCGTTTTGTCTCCGAGACGGAGCTCCCGGTCAGATGGTTAGACTCGGTCCATCTTTGGCAAACATTTTCATTGAGACCCAAACCAGACAACGCGACGATCGCCATCTTTCCTTTCTTTCGTGCGTTACGGCAAACAGGGATGGGTGGCCATCGACATCTGGAAATGGAAACTGGTTGCTAACCAAAAATGACCTCAACGGTCGTATTGGACTCACCTTCCGTCTCCGGACGCATCCACCCGGGCCGGGGCTGTTCCGAAATGAGACGAATTACGCAGTGACAGTTTGCTCAATCGATTCGCGGTTCGTACATGGCAATGAGCGTTTTTTTTTTGTTTGTATCCCGATCGAGGTAAACGATCACCCATGCATGGTGAGGTTAATTCGTAACGTAGCGGCAGGCGCACGCAGCGCCAGGATGCACGCAAGCACGCACTTAGTACACCGGTTGGTAGTGCACCAGTTTTTCACCGAACGGTTTTTGGCGCGGTAGTGGAAATCGTGCACTCGGTCACATGCTGCGCTTGTTTTCCATTTATGTCCACCGTAAATGGCATCACAGCTGTACAGCGAACTGTTGCAAAAGTTATGAGGATGGTTTTTGTGGGTCCGTATTTCCAAAGTTTTTTTGTTTTTTATTTGCACGAAATTATGACACTTTAAAGAAATATTTACTCAAAATGCAGCTGCTGCAGTTTTTTTAAACAAATTGTAATGTAATGTAAACGTTCGCAGCTTATCGAAGGATTCTTCCTGTTTTTTGTATAAATTTCCATCAGCTGTAAGTGCCGATTATTTTTCCGCAAATTAAAGCACCTGCTACCAGCTACCTCACGGCAAGAAAAACCAACCAAAGCGGCTGACCATCTTCGAATTCTTTCCCCAAGTCTACCAGGTGATGGATTGTATTCAACACCACCAACCGGTGTGGAATGAAATAGCAACTGATAGTAGCAAAAAAGGTGATTTTTTCACATTCCATCTCTCGCAAGTTTCCAAGCATAAGTCGGTATAAAAAATGATTAGCTTAGCATTATAATGATTGATGGGTAACGTATTGAAGAAAGAAATATTTACTGCAAATAGAAAATAAACGCAAAGATGTCGATCTTCTTTGTTGGTAAACAATGTCGATGACTAAAAGTGCAAAAAAAAACAGATTCGTGGAATTGTGTTTACAAGGTGGAAAATTAGCAACCAGTTTGTGTAGTCTACTGGGAATTTGTATTTTAATGTGGTTACAAAAAATAAAAGAATCATGTTTGTGGTTTTCACGCGTCATTGTAGTTTGAGTGTTAAGTAACTTATTCTAAGAGAACTTTGTATCACAAAAACATAAGCCACGTTCGCAATTATTAGGATCATTAACATTATTTCAATTCATGGATCTGAAATATGTAAGTAATTCTATGTCTTCCTCTGTATATGCTTGGGCAGGACACAGGACTGCAAAAATCCTTACCTTTAACATCTCGAAGACCTCCCAGGAATTCCCGATGTAACGTTCTGTTGGGTTCCAAATAATGTTGGAATCCAGAGGAACGAAGCTGCAGACCTACTCGCATTTGGAACCAGAAAAAGGTTCCAATGCCAAAACCTTTTGATAGACATGGACTCCAACCGAGACCAAAGATTCCTATCGCATCTTCGAATAGGACATACAAACATCTGATGGAAAAATCTACTCCTCCACTGTGCAATAAATGGGGAGAGACCATTGCAGTCAAGCACTTCCAAGACGATTGTTTGGGTTACATCCAGCAACGATTCACTCTACATTCAAACCACAACATCGACACTAGTCTATCCAGAAACACAGAAGAAGAACAGCAACTCATCCGTTTACTTAAAACTACTGACATCTACAACTAAATTGACTGACTGTTCCGTTGGCGGGTAAATTCAAGTTACGGAAACCAGAGATGACAGGCTAAGACCTCTCGAGGTTGTAATGCCATATAAGAAGAAAATAGCATCTCAAATTCTATACCACTAACAGCCATAGAAGAGTCGAAAGAAGTTCATTGACTCGAAGTCTCTATCAACTAACAGACCAATCTTCTCGGGACATATCTTCTGTATAACTGCTTGGATTATATCTTCTGTTACAGCAATGTTAGCTAAGTTTGCTTTGAGTTATATAAATGCATAGAGTACCTTTAGTAGTCCACGTCAGAATTGCTTCAATCCTCGATATGATAAAAACTGTTTAATGTGGCTCTCTTCAAAATGATATCAACTACATTATCTGTCAACTTTCCTTTAATTCAGGTCTGTGAACATCAAAAATCTTTTCAACATCAGCTCTCTCAGCATGACTTATGCTCTGAATAAATCCCTTTAGACATGTCCAATGCTACCGGTGAACACGTTGGTGTCACACCTGATAAAACGTTCAAATTTGCAGGTGTTCCCGAACGCTCTGTCCATTCATGACGATTCCACCGGCAGTACCCGTATCGGATGCGCTCGAGTGCCTTTGATTCCTGTCGGGCGTAACGCTTAATCCTTACGTGGCGCTTCCGTACCAATTGTTTACGTCGATAAAACCTTTACATCGATATCACCCGGAAGCCTTACGCCTACCACCGGGTTAATATGCTGTGCTGGTACGGCGGCGAACCGAAGCAGTCCCACTCACATGTCACCCGACAACTCCCTCCCCGTCCAATATCCGGTTACGGATTTTTGACAGAAATCAAATTGCAAACCGTATCCGTGGCAAATCTAGCGAACGGACCGGGAAGCTTCCCGATCATTTAATTCATACGCCGAGAGTTGATGAATTGAAAGGGGAAAAACTCCCGGGGGAGTTTTGGTGCATGTTTCAAGAATCAGACAAAAAGGCTCAAATTTGACACGCTCACTCGGCCGACTAATGCCCAATAATGTTGTCCGGGATACTGATGACGGGGTCCGATTGCTACATCTTGTTGAACGGCGGAAAGAAAGACATCAAATGCTGGCTGGTGGATTGGTTCCGTATGGGTTCTTATTTTTTCCTCTTGCCTATTTCACAGTATTTTTCTCCTAATGGTTGTGGGTTAACTGTACGATGCTTGAAGCATACAACATTAGGGATTAAAGCAATTAATAAGTTATGATTCAGATTCTATGATTTTTTGTTAAGTTTTCCACTACGGATAAATCACGCTTTCTGCAATATTTCATTTGAAACATAAATTTGTTTTTTTCCTTCCACTGGGCCAAAAAAAGGCTCTAAAGGGAAATATAAATTTTCCAAATGCATTTCAATTAATACAAAAACTGCATTTAAAAAAAACGCACCCCGTTCGGAAGCTTTTGATACAATTTATGACCACCGACAAGATCAGCTACCAATTCCAGGGCACCACAAAAGCGATAATGTGCGCAATTGTGCATAATATATCCATTATGTTCTGCCAGCTTCCAGTAGACAAAAAAAAAACAAACCACCGGAACAAGTTTATCACTTCAAACGGATGAGCACCCAGTGCGAGAGTAAATAAAGCATCAAAAAAACTCTCTCCAAAACGTACAACATTATTAACTGAAGGTAACTAATTTCGACGCAACAATACCGGACACCGGGATGAAGCATGTCGCGTCGACAGCTTCCCGACCGCAATTAACGGGGTGCTAATAAAAAACTTTAATAAATTACCTCATTAGAATAAGAATGAGCCCCCAGGCACGATGGGCAACCGTACGGGTGTAGGGTCTGCGTGTATTTACATACAACAGTGGTCTCATTTGCATCAAACTGTCATCGCCCTTTGCTGGGAAGAGGTGTAGGTTTTGTAGGGCTATTATGAGAGAGAGATTTTCCTTACCGGTACGATATTGATTGTTGGGTTTTTGGTTGAGATAAGTATCTCACGTCATACTGGAGAGATGCTTCTTGTTTTTGGATACAATTTACACATTCTAGACACCATCCATACATCAATAGTTTTAGGAACCTTTCATGGAGAGTGTTGAAAGATCCCTGCTGTAATTACAGAGCGTGGAATGGTCAAATAATGAGGCCCTAAACATTTAATAAGACACAAATCACATCACAACTCTTCAAACGGGGATTATACTCGATCGTAAATACCGAACAAGCGATACAAAATTTTTTTTCACGATATATAAACCATCATTAAAAGAACTTTTGAATCACTCTTCTCCCTTTAAAGTCCCTCCTTACATGCAGAACTCGCGTTCGGTAGGGAAAATGATGTCATAAATAATCATTAGCACTCATAATTACATGCCGCAGCTTCATCGAGGTTGCATCCGAGGCGCCATTAGACCCGCTAGCTAAAGGTGACAGCAGAAGCAACCAAAAAAAAAGTACCAACTGATAAATCTGCAACCGTTGCGATTTGTTCTGGGGTACCCATTAAGAGAAAGAACAAGAAAAAAAATCTCCAGCAGCAAGATGAATTCCTCCCGGGAGAATTTTTCAGCGAGTTGTAATGAAAACTGTCACAAGCAAAACTTGTGAATGAGCCTGTTGTTTGTGTGGTAGCTATCAAATGAATGGCCGGCTCTTTTGGACATGAAATGGTGGTTTGGATGCACCCGAAACTGCATCCAAAGTAGCACAACTCATGCGTTCGATGATGAGTGGTGCAATTGGAATTGGTCACTTGGGTCTCTGAATCACCGGAATTCTCAGTTCCAGTAAGAGGGAAGAAAAATTCCCCAGAACCGGTTTATTGTCCCCGCTTGCCAATTGCGGTACAAGCATATTATTTTGGGTGACATTTTTATGTTTTATTGTTCACTGTTTGGTTGTCTGTTTTGGTGTATTATTATTGTACATGAACTGTTCTGTTCATCTGAAAGGTTTTTTAAATTAAATATGTTTTTGGGTTTGTTTAAATGTATTTACAAGTAAGAAATCAATGAGAAATGTTTTAAAAAATATTAAAACACATAGTGACATTTTTATGTTTTATTGGTTGGTTGTGTGTTTTGGTGTATTATTATTGTACGTGAACAGTTCTGTTCATCTGTAATGTTAATGTTTCAGTTTAATATGTTTTTGGGTTTCTTTAAATGTGTTTTCAAGTATGAAATGAATCAAAAATGTCTTACAATTTACTAAAAGACATAGTAACATTTTTATGTTTTATTGTGACCACACTGTTTGGTTGTCTGTTTTAGTGTATTATTATCGCACATGAACCGTTCTGTCAATCTGTAAGGTTTGTTTTTTCAAACTTAATGTGTTTTTGGGATTGTTTTAATGTATTTACAAATAATAAATAGTGAGAAATGTTTCTAAAATTATTAAAACAGGAAAGAAGCAACTTAAACAAATAAATTAAATTATGTTTTTTATAAAAAAAGTAATAAATTATCATAACATGCTATCATTTCGAATTCGATGATCGATAATTGTTGGAAAATTACTAACCACTTGAATTTTACCACCAACATAACCTTATGTTGAACATAAGTTATGTTTCACAACAACCTACGAAGAAATAAATGCAGCAAAACTCACAATCCAAATGTCCTATACCTTGCGGCACCGGGAACGTTACACAGCCTACCGATGTAACCGATCACACACATAAATCAGCCAACAAATCATCACAAAACGCAACCACAATTCATCTTCATCATCTGGCCTTCGGTTTTCTGGTCGGATGACTTGAGCGTTCGCAAAAAAACAGCAACAGAAAACCCATTCCCGGCTGTTCTTCGTATTCCCGGGTATGTGTAATGTAATTTTTTGTCTTTATCGAAGTTGCATTTTATCGTTTCGAGTGCAATCGGCCAGCTTCCCAACGATGGCCGACGGCAAAACGACGGTTTTATCATTGCACCTTCCCGCGCCCGTCCGGCCTTCCTTCATCTTCGCAACTGCATCGACACACCGATCGACACTAACTTTGATGTTCGATCGAAATGGATCGAAATCGTGTCATTGTCCGTTTCGTGCCCGTTCCCCTTACGCCGAAAAACCACAACACCGTCAAGCGGTGAAAAAGGATGATCAGATGCAGTTACACCAGTTGCGTCGAAGCGCATCGCTACCGAAGTATTTATTGCTGTCGCCGTACCGCGGCCTTGATATCATGGCCAGTGCCGGTAGCACAGTTTGGCGGCTCTTTTGCATCGGCGATAGATGTGTGGAGCTTGGACCGGAATTGGCCATTCCGACCGGCCGACCGCGAACGTGTGCGTAATCGCGAGTAAATGGAAATTAATTGAGAAGCTATGTTCGCAAGATTACTTTTTCCCGGGTTGAAGGGGTTTTTTTTTTGTTCCTTCGTTTCGTACTTTGGGCTTAAGTTCAGTATCGGGTTGGTAACATGAAATCGAACACCGGGAGCTAGGGGCAACCGATCGGATCAATACATTGCTTGTTTTACGCTCCAGGGTTAACGTTTAGTGTTGTAAGCGTGTTTAGTGGTTGCACTTGCCTAACGAGAATTAATGCAACATCCGCTAGTTGCATCAAATAGATAGAAATTTTAAAAAATCTATTCGGGTTGTAAAATGGAAAGGAAAAAGGGTTGTATTATATCCCATTAGTAGATTTTTTTTATTTACATAATTAAATATTTTACAATGCTTGAAAGTTTGGCTTATGTTTTAAAGTTTTTTAAGATTAGAATGTATAAATATCATCAATGTTATATCAACCATCCCATTAAAAATCAGCATAAGCGTCTGAAAAATAACTTTTTCTTATTTCTTCTATGGTAAGAACTTATAAAAATATTAAAACATTAAATTACGTTTACTTACGTATTTACACTTGTGCATACAGTAGTGTTTATAACGTTAATTGGGTTCGAACACTTTTTATCTCCTCATTTGTTTTTAAGGTTTTTCGCAGAGTTGGCAAATGAAAAAGTTTTGATGACTTATTATGGATTGATATGAAGTTAAAGAAAACAATAAATTTTAATTGAAAATCCCTCAGAACCGAAGGCGCTTGAAAACTATTGAAGGAGCGGTTCAAGGTGATAGCAGCACCGGTCTTAAACGGCAGGACCAGGGTTCGAATCCCATCCGGATCATACCCCCGTAGTGCTATATAACAAATATCTATGCTAAATTTAACCAGACACCATAATAACTAATATCTAAAGAGATAAAATCGTTTTGTGGATAAGAACTTGCCCTCGTATATTGTGAGTATATTACATACATAAGCACCACATAATTACAACTAGAAATACCTAAAAAAAACAATTGCTAATAGATGCAGTTAAAAGAGACTCATATTTTAATGTCTTTATTGTTCGGATTTGTGCGATTGGAGAAGAGGAAAGAATAAAATATAAAATAAATCATCATTTTCTGTATAACATGTATTTAATCGTTCAATCATTGTTCAATGAAAAATAAAACAAATAAATTCAAGTGAAGGTCTCTAAAGATCTTAATTTTAAATAAATTTGAAGTGAATTAATTTCAAAAACGAAAATAGCGAAAAAAAAAATAAAAAAATAAACAAATTTATTAAAATATTAAATTACTTCATAACCGGATGATGAACATTGAATGATGTATTTGATAGTTTAGTGTAATGTTGGAAATTAAATTAATATTTTTAAATGCACTTGTCATTGCCTATCAACTATTCATTTTTAACGTCTTATAATACTAACAATAAAAAAGATTATTCGTCTACATGGCCGTAATAATGGATTAAATAAAAATTCTAACAAAACCCCACAACATATTTTATCATCACTCACATTCGAAGCCTTCCAATACAGCTACTTCTTCAACCTTCCATCACCGGTGGCTCAATCGCGAATACTTCCCTTTAATGCATCTTGCACTCACAGCGGGGAACACGGCCACCAAAAACAATTAAAATGTATCGCAAAGCGTGATCTGAAGGTACGAAAAATTGTACACTCTCCATTCTCAGCCACAGTGCGAAGCTAAAGTGGCCATTCGGGCGCTGATTGGACACCGACTGATGTTTTTCCATCGTCTTCTGCTTCCAGGGAGATAGCCGGTGCGAGCCGGTCCGCACCCAATTTAAGTCAATTTGCCAACCTTTTTTTGCCTTGGTTAGCAGTCAGGTGGGCACTTTCGGTAATCAAACTGTTTTATTATGCATTTGCACCCTAACGCGGATGCAGCCGGTGCATCCGTGTATTATCAGATCTTCTCGCCAGCTTATCGTCAGCAGCACTATGTGCTATAAAAATATAATGATGAAAATGCACCGAGCGAGCAGAGAAAATCTTCGGTGACCGATTACGATCGAGCATTGTAAAGCTAACCCAACCGAAGCTGTGTAACAGTGCAAACGTTAAACAAATGTCGAACGTGGTGGATCCGTCGAGAAGCGAGAATAGTAATAAAAAATACACGAATATAATTATGAAAATTATTTCCCCACATGTGGTACTATTATCAGCCCCCTTTTCCGGAAAAAGGATGCAAACTTGTTGCAAAATTTGCCCCAATAAAAGTGGCGATAGGCATCGAAACTATAAGATGCACTGACTGCATGCTTTTAATTAGACGACGCCATCATTAATAGATGAACGGGGGGGGGGGCTTTTTTGGGGTGGCTGATTTGTGCAACGTTCCCTTTCACACTCGAACCAATCTCCCGTGGCAAAACGGATATCTCGTTGCACAATCGGCCTCATATCAGTCGCCTGCTGGGTTGGATGGGGTACGAAACAACGATAAATGTGAACGGAACGAAACAATGCAAAAGGTCCCGTATCACCGCGGCACTACAACGCTTCGATAAATATGAATTTATTCCGGCCCGATAAACCCCCACGGGACAGTACCACTACTTTTAGTCACTAAATAAATTCTGCTGTTGCTACCTCAAGCGTACAAAGGTTTGATTTTTTCCTGTTGCTTTTTTGGGGAACATTTTATTTTGTTTTATTTGTGTATTTAGTTGTTTTTATGAGTTACAAATTTCATCTATTTAGTCGTATAAATTGGCTTCTCTTGGGAGTGTAATTAGGGAAGAAAGTAAATATATAAGCAAATTACGCAAAAAGGCTCTAAAATTTCCTTAATTGTTCCTAAACACAAGCTGCAAAACTGATGGATGCAAGGATGCGTCTGTTGTGAGACATTTTTATGGCACCCGTTTTATTTCTAACCAGTTTTTAAATCGCAGTTTTGTAAACCGCTTACAAATGACCAAACCGATTGCATCTGCCCATTAAGAATGGGGGCATTAAATGTTGATGATGCATTTGGACGGAAAATTTGTCCGAAATAAATTTTAGGCCTTCCGGCACTGCATTTACGTGCCTGATGGTGCCCGGGGTGTTGCAGTTGCACCGGTCGTTTTTTTTTAGTTTTTAGTAAACACCACTTTAATGAGGCCATTTGTTGGTCGCCGCACCAAAAACACGGAAACAACTCCGCGTACAGTTTTCCACTTCCGGAGCGAGCTTCCGTTCCTTGCGCAAGCCCAGAATGCTTCCTGCGAGTGGTGGAGCTTTCGCGCAATATGTGGCACCCCTGGTGCAGTTTATGGTTTTATTTCGCAACTGCTTATCGGTGCAATTTGTAATTTTTTTAACTTCATCGGCCTCAAGTTTTTGTTTCTTTTGGAATTTCGTTTTTGGCGCACCCGTTTGACTCGTAAAACTTTTGTTTCGATCTTGGATTTCGGGAATGGGAAGATTGACATTTCTTTTACAAACTTTAATGAGTTGGGTTTGTTGAAGGGCTTCAGAAAGCAAATTAATGCTTTGTGATGTTATTGATGGTGAATAAAAAAACCAATATTTGATAGAACATGTCATAATTTTTTTTTCCATTTGATGAAAATGAATAAGGATAACGATAAAAAAATATACAAACAAAAAATCAATAGACACATTCATAAGTACTAACAACACATACCTTAGTAATGTTAACCAATACGTGGTCGGGTCTAGACGAGGTCAAAACTGAAACAAAAGAAAATATATAAATTATTGATAAAACATAAAAATAAATAAATACACAAAACATGAATACATAAATGGAAAACAGAAATAAATTATTAAACACAGAAGTGAAAAAATCAAGTACGTCATCACTAGACCGAATAGGTTTTTATTAGATGATGAAGAAGAAGAATAAGAAGAAGAAGAAGATAAAAACATAGTAAATAACTAAATAAATGTACAAGCCAACATATTAACAACATTTTTTCCAAAAATGTAAAACAGAATATGTTTTCCATAATGCAGCATTCGTGAAACTCGCTTAAAAAAGTCTTTTAAGATTTTTTTTATCGTACTTATCATCTTTATCAAATTACAATGAAAAGTACTTAAGAAAGCATAATATGTGTAAACACAGTATTAAGGATTTATTTTATTTTGATGTATGAATATTTTATAAGTGGAAATACATTTCCTTGTAATTTGTCAGATCCAGAGTATATTGGGTGATTTGTTTTAAAATAAAATGTTTTTCCAGCAATTCCAGTTGGCAATCGTTATACAATTTAAATAATAAAAAATTATTTACAACAAAAAAAGCTTCAAAACTACTTTATAGTTCCGTGTACACGGACACCAGTAATGTAAATGCGCGAAACCCCATTACCATAAAAGCGTTCGTACACGTACTCTTGTGTCTCGCACTTTATGTAACCATAATTTCATTTTAAACATAAATCTGCGTTTAAGTACTTCCTGTGATGAGCAGAGATACAAAACACTAGACGACACAAGCTTACCAAAACCAACAAAACCTCCACCAGATATTCAAATCAGATAACTTCCCGAAAGAAAAAAAAACACAGACACACACGGGCTGCTTTAAAGTGAACGTTACATTTACATTCGTGTTCGGCTGCTGTTGTCGCCTAGCTTTAATTGGTGTGGTACCAAATAGCCAGCACCCGGGCAAGAAGTGTACGCAAACAAATAAATTATAACGCAGAATAGTGCGCATCCGTGCGCGGTCGAGTGGGAGACGGTTAAGCCATGACAACAACCAAAACATCCCGTAAAAGCAATGACGATGCTCAGTGTCAACGTGGCCAGAAAGGTGACTCAAACTGCCCTCCGAAACGTGCCACTGTATGTGTGAATGTAGCAGCATTGACATCATTAAACATAACGTTACCCGCCCTGACCCTTGGGTGAAATCATAAGCGTCCGCTCTATGTTTTTCCGCTTTAGTGTGGCTTTAATAAAAGTTAGCCCATCATTCGCAACCTGTCAGCATTATTTAAAGTCGCTCCACTTACCTACCACCGGAGGACAATGAACAAGCTGTTTTTTTGTGAAACAAAATGAAAACAAAATGACACATAAAACGGGAATTGTATATGGAATAGGAAAGGCGAAGGTGGAAAAAAATAGGAACCAAAATCCCATCATCACCCGGTGGCAAGGAGGCAGCATCTTACGGGGGACAAAACGTACGAAAAAGGGCGCGCGCGCGCGCACACACTACAGCAAAAGTGAAACATAAACAATGCTCCAACGGCAGCATAAAGATTTAAAAAGCTGCCACGAACAACTTTTTCTGCCATTCCCCGTCGTAGACACCTACGTACAGGCACACACACACACACGGACGTCCGTAGGTGGTTGCCAGGGTAATGGCGTACGGAATGGCGGTGGCAATGTTTCGACGACTCCAAACAAAACATAGGCTCATCAGTTGTGTCGCGCTCGTGTCGTGCCGGATGCATTCTTTGTGTAATGTCCCACCAGGATGAAGCGGTGGAGTTTTGCCGTTTGTGTCAACTTATTTATGACCGCGCACCGGTCACCCACGCGTGTGGAGCGTGGAATTTTTCCCTGTGAGAAGCGGATGAAGTTTGCCCGTTGAAAGCGGGAACAAAATACATATAATGTATACCCTGCGGATGTGCCGGTACGGAAGCTGTAGGGCAAATTCGTTTCCTTATATACAGCATTTTTTATTTTTTTTTTGTTAAGCATAAAACGGAATATTTTATTTTTTAAATATTTTAGTCAAACTATTATTTTCTTATGAATAGAAATACTATGCAGCAAAACAACAACAAACAATTTTTCGTGATATTAAAACGAAAAATATTCTGAACTCTTAATACGCGGCATGTTCGATATCACGTGCCTTCAAATTGAATTCCTAACGACCTAGTGGGTAAACTTCATATGTTTCGGGGTAAAATAAAAAAGGGGCGTGTACAGTCGCTTGCTCACGCACACCACCGCACGGGACGCAAAATGAAATCGTTGCTATGTTGCAATGGCGTTTCCGATGTTGCGCAACATAAAGAATGCAACAAGCGTGCAGTAAACGCTGCATTTTCAGATGCATTTTCTGCCACGTGCAGATTCAATTTGAAAATTAGGTAATAAAAATTGTTGTAAAAACAGTAATTGTTTAGTAAAAACAGAAAAAAAGTAGTAAGAAATCGGTCACATGTAGTATAAGAAAAAGGAAAAGAAACATAGGAAGAAAACAATTAAATAAAACTACAAGTTACATAAATATATAGGCAATAAACAAAACAAGGAGCTTCATTTTTAGGAAATTTTCTTTAACAAGTATGAAATTAATTGCATTCGAGATGCACTCTCAATCACGTACGGATTCAATTTAAAACAAACTTAAAAAAAATGTAAACATGTTTTCCTGTGTACTGAGTACAAAAAATATTTAGAAGTAGGTTTCATGTATTACAAAATAATAAAAAATAAAATATTAAATTCATGCTACAAAGAGACATAATAAAAAACAACAACAAAACAAAATGACCAATATAAAGAGGAAAAAGGGATCTTTTTATCAACTTATATAAACAGAAGAAGCTAAATCAACACCATTTCTAGGAAATGTTCTAATACAAGTATTAAATTAACTGCATTCGAGATGCATTTTCTATCACATTCAAGGGTTCAATTTGAAATAAAGAAAATCTAAATAAAAGCAATGTTTCACTATTCACTCAATACAAAAAAGAGTTTCGCATATGTTGCGTAAAAAATGGTAAAATATATATATATATATAAATGAAATTATGAAATTAATAAACAAATCAAAATGGCTTATATCTTTCTTTTTTCTTTTCATTCTCTTGTTTAGAAGGAAGTTAAATCATCACCTGGTCAGTTTAGGAAATGTTCTACAATTCATGAAAAATATCAAACTCTCTCGTCCCTCCACCTCATTCCTTCCCCCACACGTGTGTTTCAAATTGCCAGAGCAAGCAAACGGCACTGCACAACTCCAGACACACGGTCGCTGTGATGCCCTTGTCCAGCGATTCAGCACCAAACGTGTTTCATTGGGCATATGGAAACAAAAACGAACCTTTTTCTTCCATTTTTCCTCATCGTCCGGTTGCATTCGGTGGTTGGAAGTTTCTTCCGTCTGCCTGTTTTCGATTTGATTCGCACACACACACACACACACACACGATCGACATATAAGAAAAATCTCGCGGGAAAATGTGTTCCTTAGCGGTGCTGTTTTTACGCATACGCCGGTTGCGCAAAGATGGATCGCTACCTTCGTGGATGGGGCGAATTAAAAATGAAACATTTTTCAAATATTTCCGCTCCTGAAAAGGGCAAGGCAGAGGAACACGGATCGAGCAGGGTCGTCCCGTCTGTTTGTCAACCGGGCGTATTTACCGCGTGCAAAATAATAGCTGCTGCCACAAGCGCAATTCTTCAATCGATTTCGAACCGATATCGGGAGGGCGAGCTTTCGCATCGCCCGAGCCCGTAATCGAATCACAAAAGCCGCGGACAGGCAAAACTGTCACAACGGGAATGAAGTATTCCGGGAGACCGACGCGAGAAATGGGGCCGCATCATCAAACGTCAAACCATGAGAAAAACGAATCTGCAACTAAAAAAAGAAAGAAAGAAAAAAGCTCACACAAATCAACAAACCTTGCGAGGATTGTCTACCCACGGCCGGCTTGCAATCACAAATATGTCGAACCGACGCGACCCTTTTGTTCCTTCACGGTCCACGGAAGGGTTCGTCGTCTGCTTGGCCAGCAAAACACATGTCCACCCCTGGTTGGTGGTGCTGATGATGGTGTAAAAATGACCAAACACCGAGCGACACTGGTTACAATTAAAAACAAATTATCCCCTTCGCCATCGCGCAATCGGAAAGGCCTTAAGACGGACGGTTTTGTGGGCGATTGTGGGATGCCCCCGTTGCTGGGCCCCGTGGCATTACGAACTAATTGTTCAATTTCACGGTACCGGGTGCTGGCGGTTCTATACGAAAGCGGCACCATTTTCCCCGGGTACGTGAGCGATATGTTTGTTTATTTACTTTTTTCTGTACAGCTTCCAGGATCGACGATCGGCGGGTTTCCCTTACGGTCTCAATACGTGATTTTATTCCACTAACTTATGCACAAAAACGATTGTATGGGAGCAGTAGCTAATTAGTGTTTCTAGGCGTAGGACAATTTGTTCAAATAAATAAAAAAAATAGATGTACACTTTGAAGCATAACATAAAAAACCCATTTTGTTCAATTTATTTAATATAATTAATATATTAATAAATAATTTAGTTGAAAAGATGACAAAGGGAGTATTATGCTGCAAGAAAAACAAATTAATTATTAAATTGAATTATACATTAATATAAACATAAAAAATCTCTAACTAATCAGTTTCTGGTCAAGCTCAATAAGAATCAAGTAATTATGTAACTTTCTCACGTTTTTGCTATTGATTATTTTACTTGCGAGTCGAATGTCACAAACATGACTTAAGAGGAAGGAAACCTGCAATGACTTTTCTATATTTGATGTGCTGAAAGTTTTCTCGTTTGATTGTCACGACACGAAGTTTAAGTCGAGGTAACAGGCTCTGTTTTTAACTTTTTTTTATCTGTTTTTCTGCTTTTTTATACTCTCACGTCACATGCATATAGAGCAATATTGTTTGTATTATATTTACTTTTTGCATTAAACACTTTAAGTTTCATAAAAAAAATTCAAGCAACACTCACCAGTACCCAAAGTAGCTGATGGTTATTGTTTCAAGCCATTGTCATAAAATTGAACCTGTGCTAATTTTGATTAAAAAAACGATTGAAGAAGTAAGTGAAAAACTATTTAAGTCAATGCAAAAAAAAGTAATAATTAAACAATACTCAAATAAAAATGGACTGATTAGAAACAAATATTTTTCCAAAATCTAGTAAAAAGAACATGCTATAATATAGAAAAAAACATCAATTAGATTAAATACCTAAACCAATAGTTACTGGTTATTAATGGGCTTTCAACATAGCTGATCAAGCTCCCTGGACGCCGAAAGCGAAATGGAAGTTCTAGCAACAGTAATCAGAACTTCTACATGGACAACTCTGTCTAAGGTAGCCTGGAACAGCGAGGTGGTGCAATGTGAAGGAACATGTTGACCATGCTATGGGCCGTCAGTTGCAGAATATGCAGAACAAAGTTTGGTTAAACTTTGACCGAAGGTCCCAAGTTAGTTGAAGCTTAATTCTGAAGTAATAACATTAGATTAGAAGTCGTTCGAGGCGGTTTCAGCTCTCAAATTCTTTGCTAATAATTTCCTTTTTATAGGCCTACTTGTCGATTTACACTTGGTTCTGACAATGATTTAAACATAATCTTCATTGTAAGAAAAAAAAAGCAATTAAACAATTCTAAATAAATCAAACAAATTAAATATTTGAAATTTTATATTTCTCAAACAAAAAAGAAATATTTAAGAAAGAATATTACCTATGAATCTTATTATAAACATAACATCTAATGAATAAAAATGGAAAAGATAAAGAAAATATTCCGCTTACCGTTTGGATTAAGAAAAACTAAAGTTTATCACAAAATATGTGAGATAATAAAAATAATTATCAATTACTTGATACCCTGACTATAAAAAACAGGATCCGAACTGCTCCTAACGTATAAAAAAACTCACTGTAATACGCCTTAAAGCACACAATTTTCACGCCAATCCATCACCATGCAGTTACAGGGCGCAATCAAGCACCATTGCGCTTGCTGACACACATGCTTCCGTTTTGTTGCCCCTTTATCTTATCTAAGCCCCGATTTGTTGATCCATTAATTAGCACCGTTGCAATCGTGCCAACAGTCAATGCAGTCAGCCGTCATGCAGCGGCTGGTAATGTCTAAGTCGCACGCGATTTACCCATTGACAATGGCAAACAAATTCGAACATTTAATCGAGAGAAAAAAGAAAACCGCTCCAAGCTTAGAATGGGATGATGGGATGTGGAAAATCGAGCAAACGGAACCAGTCGCACGGTACACAGCGGCGCACACATAAACTGTTCACTTTATTTGATGATCATTTCTTGTGTTCGATCTCGTTGAACGTTTCTTCAAACCGGAGTCGAAGTTTCATGGTGTAGAACGCCACTGATAACGAACCAAACCAGTGGAAATGAACCGTTCGGTTGGAACAAATAGCCCAAAAAAAAAGACCACTAATTTTCGGAACATATAAATGTAACCTGTAAGCCCCTTTTTTTGTTCCTTCCTATACCCATTGAATGGTGCGAATGCTACCGTTTGTGCTTCCGCGATTACGCGGCACCATTTAGAGTCTCACTTGTGTGTTTGGTTGGTTCATTTCGTTAAGTTTCATGTACTTTAGTCCGTTAATTTCGATTTACTACCCAATTTATGGTGCGTCCGGGCGTGTTGACCGGGCGCTTCGAAAACGTTCGAGGCATCGTAAAATATCGACGGACCGAGCAACGGACGGTTTTGTAACGAATTAAATCAATTATCCCACCAAACACGACTTTGATGAAGTGGCCCTTCGAGTTTCCCTTCACGCTGTACTTTACCTCGTGTTGTTCTTACTATTTATTTTTCTTAACTCCTCTTCAGCATCCAGCTTGGGGTTAAAAAACATTGAAACAAATCAAAGGTGTCATCCTGATAGAGACAAACTAAGAATCTCAGCACAAACACTAGCTTTACATAAGAAAGATGGAGGCCTTCATATGCCAGATTTGAAAAGCCATACCATAAACCATGTTATAAAAGAATCAGATTACTTACCAAGATATTTACGAGAAAATCCATCCAGCAAAATATTTATAATCACTATATAGAATACGTAAGCAAATCAAACGTATGCATCAAATACCCAAAAAAAAAAGAACTGGAAGCAAATATGGAAACATATGCAAAAAAAAGATTTAGACCAGTAATCAAAAGAGTTATTATTATTATCTCATTCACGAGAAAGTAAAGTATAATCAAGATCTGAAAAATATGAGCTTCTCATATTCAGAAGAATGTCCAAACTGCAAAGAAACAGAGTCCTTAGAGCACAAGTACGCAACGTGCAATAATATAAAGGTGCGAACGTGCGAATAATAATATAAAATTTCATGTTTTCAGAAGGCATACAAAAAAATGCAAACCATTTGAATTATTTTATAAATTATATTAATGAAATAAGCAACAATTCCAATGTACTTATACACAAAGAAATGTTAGCGATAGATTTTTAGAATAAGAAATAGCATAAGAAATACAGATTTTGATTGAACATTTAAAAAAATCCTCGCAGCAGTTAGATCAAACCGATCGTTCGCCCTCGACTGAGGTGAATATCTCTGGTGGCAGATTTTATCGGGAGCCAAAAAATATACATCCAATTTACGGAAGATTTCGCGATTTTGTGTTTCTTGCTTCCCCCGATCCCGGGGACGATCATTCATTACCGCACCGCAAAATGGCGTTTTCATCAAGTTAATCGCCTAATTTAGCATCGGGCCAAACGAAAGGAAGCGAACACTTTGTCTGGCATTGGACTCCCGATTCCCAAAAACAAAAAAAAAACACCCGGTAAGCCCAAAACTAATTCTCGACGCTCCAAACACGGTACACCGGTACCAGTGGCTCAGATTTCATTCATTAATTTTCTTCCCAGTTGACCAGTGAAACAACAAAAAGAAAGAAAAATTAAAACACGATCAAGCGATCGGTCCAAAGCGTCGGCACGCAACTCTCAACGAATCTTCCGAAGATCTCCACCAGAAAACACTCCGCACGGATATTCGAACCGGTAAATCATCGCCACTATATAGATCAGATGTGTCAAACTCATTTCATTAGCGGTCTGCAAAGTTGAACTTAAAAAGAAAACCAATATGGTTTTGATATGTTTCATTTACGTATGCATTTTAATCATATTTCAATGCAGTATTATTTTTTTAACAAATTAGTAATTACGACGTATTTATTTATCTAACAAATTTATGTAACAAATAGTTAGATTTATCGTTTGAAATCTGGCAACGTTTGTTCTTCATAATTTCATCGATGTTAGGTTTAATTTTTTTGTGCACATACAATTTTGAAAACATTTCTTAAATTTCTATCTGTCAATCTCGTTCTATGAGCTGTTTTATTTGCTTTCAAGTGTGAAAACAATGTTTCACGAAAGGTACGTGACAGACTGATTGTTTTCACAAACAGTTTTTTTTCTTATTCCTAGCAGCTGGTTATGCAAGGTTTCTTTGAACGACTTGAGTTTTTTCACTCTCTTATTTTCCCTGTATAAAAATCGTGATGCGAAGTATAATGTCGTTTTAAATTGTATTCTTTGCCGTACTTATCACTGCTTTGCATATCAGACAATTTAGTTTGCTATTCACGTCACTGCAGAAGTATTTTCTCTCCCATTCTTCATTGAAATTTCTTCCTTCTTCCGCAATTCTACGCTTTCGATTTGGTAAAGCCATTTTCTGGCCAATTATCAAAAACACATTTTTACACACAAATTTGCATAACAATTTTGCAAGAAACTTACTGTAACTATCACTTCCAACTTCCAAAATTTATTCACTTTATCAAAACTGCTACTGTCGAAAAGTTTAGTGACAAAATTGTTGTTCTTTTCTTGAAAAACTTATTCCACTTAGATTGATTATCAATATATTCTCGCGGGCCGTCACTTTGACATTCCTGATATAGATGCTCCATTTGGTGCTTTTTGTAACGTGGAAAGGGAAACATTCACGCATTAGCGCCAAATAGCAACCAAAAAAACGCTCCTCTCCCTTCCAAACCCCATCCCCAACGTTTTTAGAGTTCGCCAGGAAGAAAATCATCACTCTTCTAATGTCAGGGCCGTCGTCAGGTGGAGCCGCCCGACCACAATTCGGAAGTGAGGTCATGTTTTTCATCGAATTCTCGACCATCCGGGCATGCGGCAAATACATATTCATCCCACCTCTATTGCTGGCGTGGCGTGCTTTTTTTGCTGTCGGACCTTGATAAGCGTAGCGAACCTATTAGAAACGGCGATTGACGGCTTTAGAACGGCTTTTGATAAATAATGTATCCTTCCCTTTTGCTGCCGTTTGTTGATGGGTGCCGTTTTCTTGTTCGGAGGAGGCGATAATTGGTAATTGAATTAAGTCGACTCCATCCGCAAGCGTTCGTGTGTTTGTTTTTCTGTGGTTTGTTATAGTTTTTGTAGTAGTCTTGGGGAAGCTTTCCCTAGAGAAACCGCCACCAGCAAAGTGCTGAGTGGTACACCATTTTGTTTGATTATCATTAGAGAGTTAGCTCCGGAGCGCAGGGTACCGAGTGAAGGGGGCGAGGGGGGAATAGTTTCCACCAACTTATCCTTAATTCATTTGTAACGATTGTTATTCTACCTGTCAATAGAACGTTCTATTTGAATAATTTTGCCCCCAACGGGTACGAACGGGAAGCAATAATTAATGACGCCACGTACATTTATTCGGCTGTTTCAATTAGCTTGATGGGCTGGTTATGCTAAAGCTGCGAGGCCTTGCTGTCGATGAACAACGAAACGCGCCACATTCTACTGTATGCTCGTTGACTTATTTTGGATTAATTATTTATGTGGCCCGCGCGACGAATTAGAAGGAATTTTCACTAAACAAGAAAACAATCGCTAAATATGTTAAATTGAGAAGAGGAGAAAAAAAAACCTAATCAAAATTAGCAACATAGCTACAGCTGCCAAACAGACCAGAACGAATGTTTAAATGATTCCCTTACAAAAAAAAAAATCATTATTTGCTTCCCTTTTGTTATGTTGTGTTGAGCAAAACTCTAATTTTGTACCCTAAACAATCAAAAACGTTTTGAGGCGAGTTTACATATCAGTAAACAATTGACCACATTTTGTAGTTAACCACTAATAAAATGGTTTCTTCCCCCCTATTTCTAATCAGCAAACAAATTACCGTAATAGTGTTATCACTGATACACACACACACCCGCAGCCAATTAGCTACGTGGAAAGACAATTTACTAGTTTCTGCAGAAAGTCAGACATTCTTACAACACACTGGAATTTAGCTCATCAGCAGAAGCAAAAGAATGATGTGCCTTGGAAGGGAAATTACTTACTTCCACACAAGTGAGAATGTTCTAGTCAAAATTTTCCACCTCAAAAGAATGTTCCACCTGGTGGTCTATCGATCGTTGTGCTGGAATTATACTGCTCCTTTTGAAATGTGATCCAAACAAGGATCTCTTCTGTCAGACGAGCTGTCAAGGGCCTCCAATTCCATGTCCGAACGTTTACCAAGAAGCTAATTTGTGTTGTATTCATAGAACAATTACGACTTGATTGTGATTGTATCTTTTGTGGCTGAAAACACACTCGAAAAAAAAGATGGTTTAAATAAAACGTGTAACTGCATTGTGGGCATATTTTCCACGTGTTTATCTATATGGTTTAATGACATATTTCACATGATCCTCTTGTGATGATTGTATCGGTAAATATATAAAAAAAACTAGTACCGATGAAATGATTTTTGTTGCAAAAGTTGCAACATTTGCCACACTGCCACACACCAGAAACCAGTGAGGAACTCTCCACTCAAAGTTACCCATCCGAATGGCGTGACCCAAACATGGCGGTTATAGATCTTGAGGAATCTTAATTAATTGTGCCGAGCAACAAATTCATCGCCGGTGTTGCTCAGCTGGGAGTTCTGTCTACGTACCGATTTCACCCACTGGATGGTTCTGTGTCTGTACAAAATACGGCAGACCCCGTTTATGGAAGGTGCAGGTGGTTTTTCAATTTCCGTTGCGCCTTTGAAACGCTCGGAAAAGGAAAACTGCTGTCGGCAAATAAAAAAAAAAACGTAATATAACGGACGCACAAGAGCAACAGCGGCGAGCGAGTGAGTGACAATTTGTTTCGTGACAAACCCATAAACGGTAGCGGCAAACGGTGGCTCTATGTGTGAGTGGTGGGAAATGTGATTAATCGTTAGATGGGAAAATGTTTGAAGATGAATTGCGTGGACTTTTTCTGAGAGATGTGAGCTTTTAATGATTTTAAATCTGTAATTTAATTGGAAAATTGAAAATGGGTAAAATTTTTACATTAGGAAAATTAAAAATAAATGAATTTATTACATATTTTTTATACAGTCCGTAACATAATTATAAGACCACTAGTTATTTGAGACTAATTGGAAAAGTTATAGCATTTTTCATAAATTATGTTCTGAAAGGTTACAGAGAATTAAAAAACAGGTCTGATTTTTTCAAATTTTTAATGCGCACGGTGTCATATTTTTCTCATCGGGTTGCTCAATTGCTCAATGTTACATAGCTATAAGGCCACTTACGAAAAATTACTGATTTTAAATCAAATCATCTGTTAATAATTTGGTAATTTAGATCTCGAATAATGTAAATTGCCTTTCAACCATTTTTTTATGTCTGATGACCCTTGACTTGCAATAATTTGCGTCTCCAAGCTAAATTTCGTATGTTTAGAATTATATAATTTTTTATTTTTAAATATTCATATTTTGGCTCAAGTTTTTCCTCATTTAAAGCTACAAGAATATATATTAAATATAAATATATATGTATAACATTAATGTGTGTAGAAGCTAATTACATGTAAGGGAGAAACTTATCTTTTTGGTATGTAAAGCGCTTGAGATGCGTCATTGTTTTCGTAGAACAAAGGTTAAAATATACAAGGAAAAATAGAAATAATAACACAAAATATGAGAAACATTATTTAATTTTTTTTCCTACGACCCGCGACTGCTGCGCATCCTCCTATGTTACTAGCATTGTACTTAAGTTCAATTTTTGTTTAGTAAGTCATTTTTTCCTATATTTTTAACTTTTCCAGGTATTAAAAAACTAGTGGTCTTATATTTAATTTACACACCGTATCAAAATAAAATGTTCCTTATAAAACAGATGAAAAATAAAAAAAGAGATTTAAATAACATCAAGCATATTCGGATAACATCTTCCTCTCAAATAGTTAGAAAACATGATAAAAAGGCAATGAAATATATGCGAGGTATCTCACATTTTATCTGGATTTAAAATGGCACTAGAAAGAAAATTGCAAGACCTTGACGATATCGATTTATGACGAGCTGTGACTTTTCTCTCTCCGAATCAGCTTAAGTGCTAAAAACCAAAACAATAAAAAACTTTATGTGAGATTTGTGCCTCCTTCCTGCCCGATTCTTTCTTCGCTTTCGCCCAATCTCCCCGGTGAGTGACACAATGTCAAACACTTGCCCGCGTGTGAAGCTGTTTGAAGGTGATTTTCCATCAAACAACAATGGTTGTCATGTAGCGGGCCCGAAAAGGGGGTCCACTGAGGGGGGGGGATGGTGCCGCATGCAACATCAGTCGAGGTGGGAAAAATGTTTCCTCCCCATACTGACAACATTACACTGCATTTGTGTGCGAAAATGGGTGGGAGATTTTCCCGTTGAGTTTTCTTTTTCACCCTGTTAGAAAAGAGAGAGGGAGGAAAATAATGTTCTGTCTCTTCGTGCCGTTTGATGGTGTTTGGTATTGGTGTGATCGTCAGAACAGGAATAGGGGTAAATTCTTATCAGTTTACTTGAGCATTTGTTTATTAATATTTTTTATACAGAATTCAACAAAAAGAGATAAATGATGGTGAAATATTTGTACACTCAATAACTCACACACTATAACAATCCTTGCCAGGAAAATCTAACAGAATTTTTCTCTCTTTAAAAGAACGACCTTTTCCAAGCAGTTTTCTTCGATCGGCAGGACTTTCTGCGCATGTTCGCTAAAACGCTCTTTGGGGTGGAAAAACGCCACTCCGGGGGAGGAGGATGTCACGCCGTCCGGTCACGCGTGAGAAACGTTTGCACTCACCCCGCAGTGAGCAGCTTCTCTCACGCACTAGAGATTCCCCTTTTCTGGTGGAAATCTTTCACCCAAAAGCAGCCATCGCGCATCTCTCGCTTTACTCGCATTGCATTTTTCCTACAGTGCGGAACACCTCACAACTCAGTTTTTTTTTGGTATTGCCTTTGTTTCTCATTCACCCACGTTTCGAAAACGTGTCCTTTTGCGTACGTGCCACACACTTACGCACACGGCCGTGCGAATGTATTCAAAGTTCGTCCAGCATGTTCGAAGCAGCGGCAGGACGCGACACAATGGCGCATTGGAAAAGCACCAACCCCCGGTCACCCTCCCAAAACATGCGATTTCATCTCTCTCTCTCTCTCCTGCTCATTGTATTTCTCTCTCTATTTCATCCAGCAAATACGGTGCAGTACGACGGTTGGTTATGGTTTTTGAATATGACTGGTGGCGATAACAAAAATGGTTATAAAAAAACAAGAGTCCCTCCCGCGCTCGAGGACGTGCATGAGAATAGTATAGTTCCGATTTGGCCCTTCGGTTTGTGTGTGCAGTTTTTGTTTTATTGTGACCGGCGGTGGTTCGACGCTCGGAGCGTGTGATCGGGTGCGTTCTGGCTCTTCCCGGACGTTTGGTGATAAGGTACGCACGCCGGTTTCGGCACTCAGCCTCCCATCGCCCTCCCACCTGCCCCCCTCCGGTTTCCAGGACCCGGTGTCATGGTGTCTGTGCGGGTCCCCCCCAACACGAACGCGAACGCGGAAAAATCGGCCCAAACTGACGGAGAAAAACTTACCCCAATACCATTGTTTTCTCCGCCAGTGTATGGAGATGAGCCCGTACGGTGTGCAGTGGTGATACGAATTCCAAGTTCCAGTCCATCCAGTGGCGAAGTGGTACGGACCAGCACAGTGCACCGGTTGTGCGATGTTGTTGCGTTTAAATTATTCAAGCGGTTTATGGGAAAAACAAAATATCGGTGCCCCTTTCAGTGTTTGTAACTCAGTGACCCAAATGCAAGTTCCGCTCCGATCCGGTGTTACTTGCGGCACGAACGCAACGACGACAGCAACAAAACAGCCGCACAGACCGAATCCTGATCTAACACTTGTGATCCGGGGGCGATTTGTCGTCCTTGCCGCCGTCTTGAGAGGCAACGGAACCGAAAAACGGTTCCATCTTCTCTCGCGGCACGTTACCGGGGATACTAATTAACAGACAGCAGACAGCACACCACTACAGTGAGAGAGTGATTATTGGCTGGTGGCTGGCGGGTTATCTAAACACCCACACTTGAAGACGACGATAACGCAGTGGCCGATATTTACACAACAAAAACCGCCCTGGTAGGGGTGGGGAAGGAAAAGGGCGGGTGTTGGGAGATGTGCGATGGTTCTAATTATCCTCAGTGCAGTGTGTTTTTGTCCGGTTCGGTTCGGGAAGGATGTGTTTGTGTGTTCGGTTCGTGACAGTGGTGAAATTTACGCCACCGATCGTATCAATCAAAAACCGACGAACGGCCACATTAATGCCATCGAACGTCGGGAAGATATGTAGTGAATTTAATTAATTCCCCACCAGACGGTGGCCTGGGGAACGATCGTTTTGTGTCGCGGTGGTGGCTCGTGCTGATGGCTATCTGGCAGCAAACGTAATCAACCATGATGTGTTTTGTTTTCGGGTTTTGTCTGTTTTTGTCTGAAGGTGAACTATATTTTCCACAAACAGATGTGCATCTTTTGAGTCGAAGTGTGGTTCTTGTCGCAAAGGAACATTTTACCGAAGGATCACAGCTGGATGGATCGCACCCGTCGGAAAGATCCTTCCGTTCCGAGGTTGTTTCATCTTTTGCCGACAATTGGTGGATGTATTCAATTACCGTCGGGACCGTTTCCGAAAGGAAGCGACATATTCGAAGATTGGAACGAAAATACCTCACTGCAACAGGAGGAAAATATTATTGTTTATACTAAATTTCAATGTAGTTCTAAAATGCTATGTTTTAAAATGCTACAAAAGTGGCGTTTTATAAAAAAGGAAAAAACGATATTAAAATTGCATTGAATATTGAAAAACAGTTAAAAGTGCGAAAATGGCTTTTAAAGTTAATTACTATTTTTTTGCGACATAATTTTTTAACAATATTAAAAACGGGTGGGAGAGGCTCGGTGGCAGGTGCGATAGCGGATATCATGCGGCAGGATCTGGGATCGAATCCCATTCCGGCCGTTCCTTCGTACGCAGGACAGACAATGCTGTTGACGGGTAAATTCAAGTCACGGAAGCCAGAAATGGTAGACCAAATACTCTCGAAATTGTAGTGACATAGGAGAAGAAGAAGAAAATATTTATTTTATATTAAATATTACAAAATTATTTAAAAAAATCCTCCTTGAAACTTTTATTTGCTCGTAGCATGCTTTTGCCCGTATATTCTTTATAATTTAAAAAATATATTGTTTTGACACAATATTTAGCAATTTACTTCTCCTACTTCGACTCTACTTAAAATACTACTAGCATCACCTATAACCTATCAAAAGTAACTTAATTTTATAGCTTCAAAATAACTTTAAGCTGGATTTATTAGTTAAAAAAAATAAAAGCTATTTATCCTCAAAATGTTCCAAAACATAGATAATTATATTAAAAGAACAGATAAATTTGACAAGGAAACATTTATCTCATAAAGCATTTAATTTAAATTAATTGAATGCAATAATTTTTAAACTCTACAACCGCTTGTAGCATAACTAATAAGTCTTTATTTATAATAACTTATGTATAATTATAGTTATGTTATAGCGCCAGTCTTTCAGACGACAGATTCGGTACCAAATTCCCATCTGCATGATCAAATTTATTTGGTAAAAAAATGTTTTATTCAGCTTGGTCGTTTCTACATGAAACAAACTAAAAAAACGTTTTTGCAATGCATACAAACATGTTTTCTTATTTTTTAAATGTCTTTTTATACCAGTGAAGTTATTTTTCTCTATTCTAATGGCACTTACAAACCTCGAGAAGTGTTTGGAGGGGTCTACCACATTCTAATTTCCATGACATTTTGTCCAAAATCCAGCAAATGGAGGTAACAGTCTGCATGGGATTCGAACTTGGGGTCCTGCCATGAGAAGACCGACGGCGCGACTTCTTTGGCCACCGTGCCGCTTCAGAAGAGTTGCTAAGAAAGATAAAAAACCCTTTACATCACATCCCGTAGGAAACAGAATTTTTTGGATCTTTCAAAGCAATTAATGATGAATTTCTTCAACTAATTTCAACTGCAATTTCACCTGACAATTTAGTTCAAAACTAATATTTAGTTTATAAATCTTTCTTCGTGAAATATTGTATCTACCTCGTATCAGGTCCTCCATTTTCTCTCTGCAAGTTTGCCGATCAATTTTTGTCACACCTGTTCCACAATTCAAGATGGTACCGAACCGATGGCGGTGGCAAAATTTTCTATCACAATTAATCCCATCTATTGATCGCTGTTCACACCAGTGACGTTCACCCAGTCACGAACCGGGCGGTCGGCAAGGGCCCGGAAGCGGAATTACATTAACCTCCAATTGCCCTCCCCTTCTCCCAACCAATAACTCCACCTACCTTCGCCAACGTATCAGGTTTAATTTATTTATAATTCCATAATGATACGATATCAATTAATTAATGTCTGCAAATGGATGGTTTAATTTTCATAATTGTACGTTTCATGATGCTGAATTTTTAATGCAGTTCGGCCAACGTTTTTCTTTCACCGCCTCCCGCAAGCGATGTGAGTTCATGTGCCGCGTATGTGACGTTTGTGGTCGGTTCTTGCCGCTGGAAGATTTTCTTCTTTGCTACACCGGTACCGGGTGTGTTGTCTTGCCATGTCGCCATGTTTGTCTGCCCATCGGTTTTCCGTCAAGAAAATCTGCTATGGACAGTGTTGTTTGGTGCGCTTGCGTTTTACTGCCACTTTCTCTCTCTCTCTCTCACGCTCTCTCTATCGTTCGTTTTTACTTGCAAAAGTAACGTTTTAGCGAGTTGTCAAACTGTACAGCCTCACCAGGTTGTGCTGAATGGTTTGGTATCAGGGTGAATTCCACCGTGCCACCTCACGCGAAAAGTATGTTTTTTCCACCCCCCACACCCACAAAACATGGATCGATCGATCGATTAACGGTTCGGCTGTGGTGCTTTTTACCGACGGAGGGCGATTGCTTCCAAACTTTTTTTTTACGCCAAACCCGCGTTTTGTGTCGGTATGTTGTGTATTTAGTGGCAAAGACACATGATGGACAAATTCATGGGAACTGATTTTGTGTGAGAAAAATTGGTGAAACGGCTCTGTACAAAGCAGACACGTGTAAGTGAAGGCTTAAACATCAAGAGTACTGTGCAAAGAAGGGTTCGAAAAAAGGCGAAACAAAACCCCACCGTACTTCCCATTAAAAAACGATCACGTTTCACATGCTTATGATTTACATGTCATGCTAATGTAATGAATCATAATTAAAAAGAAAAGATGCATTTTTCTGCCCAGCATTCTAGCTGTGTCATTTGTGTACCGAAATCGATCGAGGATACGTGCAAAAGCGTACCGTTGGAAATAAAACGAACCTCCAGACGGGAAACCGCAATCGGTGGTTATCATCTGGACGTCCCCAGAAGAGACACACGGAGTACAAATAATTTATGATTTTTAATTGAACACGTACACTACCGTGCGATGCAACACGGCAAGATCCACCCATCGTCCAATTCCTTTTCTCCCCTCCCGTTCCGGAAGGGTTTGTTTAATTGGCCACAACATATCACCCCGAAAAACGGGTTTTGGGTGGATGGTTTTTTTTCTCTCTTGTTGCGTCTTCAGTCAGAAAGCAACATAAAGTCTGAGCGTCTTGAAGATTTATAAGTGTCAAACCCCGTAGGGTCGAAACATGGCAGCTTCCCAGGCGCCACCTGGTGGCGTGGAAACAACCGTGCCATACCCAACATTCTCTCCGAAAAGCGTCCGATACTGCACAATCTTAATTGATTTAATCTGACGCTGCAGATACATCGCGCTCGGAGTCGTTTCCATCGTGCCAATGTGTTGGCGCCAAACACCGTCCTACCGGCGTTCGATGGCGCCCGGGTCCGGTTTTTCCTGGTGCAGGGCAGCTTATAAACACTGTGCACAGTTTACCGTTGTACCACCACCATCTTCCTTGCGCTGCGTCTGGCCTGGGGTGTTGTTTTTTTACCCCCTTGTGTCCTTCGTTCATTCATTAATGCCCGGCCACGATCGACTACTCGTGGCGCTCGGGTGTGGAAAATTTGCATGAAATTAGCATAAACGCTTGCACTCGTGCGGCTGGAAGGATGCTGCCCATGGGGTGGCTACTGCAAGGTGGGAAAAGATAATTCAATTACTCGACTCACCGTTTCGGTGGGGGACGATAAGCGCGCAGGAGCCGTTGTTAAACGTTATAATTTAATAAAAACGCTCCCACTCCCGCTGTACTGCGACGTGACAAACGAGCTCCAGCTCGACGGGTCGGGTGCGTTTAGATTAAACGGCGTTCGGCGACCGGGAGTGGCTTGAAGTGATAAAGCTCTTGCGGTGCGACATGCAGGTTCCACTTTGCACGAGAACATGCACTCGAACTAACCTTCCACCGGCACGCAAATCGATGCGAAAACCATTTAAACGCGACACTGATTGTTTGGGTTTGATATGTTTCTTTTTTTTTGTTCCACTCCTTCTCTCTCTCTTTGTTTGGCAAACCAGCACGTATTTCAATTTCGCGTGAGTGTATCTTATCATATGTACCGGGAAAAATAATCCCCCCTTTGGAATCGATTTGGCATACCGAGAAACCCGAGACCCCCGATGCCAATTATTATCTCAATCGATGTCAAACCGCTTCGGACGTTGCTGCACCAAAGACGCCTCAAGATGCTTTGTCGGAAGCGTACTCCCTTCCGCCCATCTCCACATTGACGGATCGAATTGTGCGATCGATCAATCGAACTGCCGTACACCGGGGTTCGGCCCGTCAACCGGATGGATGGATCGTGAATGGGGTTTTGTTGCGGTGAATGCTTTTCCGATGCCGCCATCAAAGATCCGATGGCTACAGATGGGTGCCTTGCCACTGTGGCTGGACTGTGGCCCGTGACAGCCCGGTGAATGATTTATCTATTTTCCTTCCCGTTTCACGAACCAATTTTTCCACGTGGGGGAAATTCCGGGGTGGGGAGAGAAAAACGGTAGACATATTTTCGTCCGGCCCGATGATTGTCAAATGTACGCATTTTATGTTGCAAACTGATGTGACGTTTGAATAAAACATTCGTCCTCTGTGAAGGGTATTGGGAGAAAGGAAGGGAGAGGATGAAGGGTAGGAAGGTGCGTCTCGAGTGCTCTCGATTATCGATTTTGATGCTCATTGAACATCAACCTCACAGGGTACGATTGAGTGAAGCATATTAAGTACGGGAGTCAGCAGAGCAATAAATGTGGGTATGGTCGTTGGGAAGTTCATTAGAAATGGAATATTCGGTCGAATGTATAACTGAGTTTTGAGGTTGGAAGTTAGTGATATAGTTGATACAACTCTACACAGTTCAATCTTTCAAATCAATCCTGAGGATAACATTGCGTTTTACAGTATTTTTTAATGTTCTATTGCAAAGTCAGTACTATTTCTAGAATTTATTCAAATTCAAGAACTAAAAAATATCTAATGATACTACCTGGAACTTGATCCAAATCATTTAGCCTTTCAGAGGAAAAAGCTTTAAATAGAAGCAGCTTTCTTTTGAACAAGATCCAAAACGTGCGTAGGATTTCAGAGAGTTTCATAACCAGAACTGCATTCATTGGAAGATTAAACACTTTGGAGGCTATAAGTGGAATGAAAGTTGGTATCACATGAACTTTTGAATCTGAGGAAGGATGGCCGCTGGAGGTTCAAATATCAAGTAGCCCCCAAGTAAATGTAGAGTAGAAGCTATGAAGCAGGTTCACTGACTTTCAAGCTAACAGATCTGGGAGTGGAGATGAAGCGTCCAAACGACTTCTCGGGAATTGACCACCTACTTCACCTGCCGGTTCAGGATGTTTGGAATTACTGGGTTTTGGGGCTCTGGATTCTGTTATAGTTGCACTATAATGTACAGAGCATCTGAGGCCCCATTGGCCTAGAGGGTCCCTTCGTTTAAGCGTAAAAAAGAAAACTGTCAAGTTTTATTTGTTTGAAAACCAGGTGACGAAATCTTTATGGTTCAGCCTTAATGTCTTTTCAACTTATATTCTACTAAGATTAACTAAAATTCTAGATTCGCATCTGACGTCGAGTAAAGTCCTAAGCTATTGGCAATCTTCAGGACTCCAATGGCAACAAGTATACACAAGGTGGTTTTATGAGGCTTAATTTAGATATCCACGAGTTCGTCTCTGTAATACTGAAGAATAGTAGGCCTTTGAACTTCTGAAAGTATATCAATCATTTATCACCAAGTACCTGAGGTGTCCAGCAATGTCCCTAACTTGATATCACTGTGTGCGTTTGGTAGTCAATGTTTTAACCATGTGAACGATTTTTAATAAGTCTTCAGGATATACGTTGTCAGGTCACTGAATAATGACATGCTCAAACTCCGGTGTTGTGAAGTAAAGAACAATTTATCCGTCGAATCCTCATGATATTCAATAATCGCTTCTAATTACACCAAATTAATTTCCAAACGTCTCAGTAACAGCTGTGTTTGAAAGAGTAACCGAATGACCTACATTTTGTTGTGCTGCTGCCTGCATGCGGTAATTAATAATCGAGTTTAGGTGGCCAAACTGTGCGTGCGTGTGAGTGTGTGATAATTAAAAACCAAACCGTAAGACAGAAAGTGATAAACCGGAAGTGACCAACTGTTCGCATCATGCTGAAGGACCTCATTGCCGCCGAAACGGTGGCGCCGGAAAAATGTGCCGGATGTGGCATTTCCATACGAGACCGGTAAAGAAGAAAACAACCGAAAGTTTTTTTTCGCTTTATTTAAGCGATTTTTTTCTTGGCCCTAAACGGTCGTCCGAAATTCCAGATACTACCTCCTTGTGGCGGACCGTGCCTGGCACAACCAATGCTTGCGGTGCTGCAAATGTCTGCACAACCTGGAAGCGGAACTGAGCTGTTACTCGCGTGAAGGAAACATTTACTGCAAGGACGACTACTACAGGTACGTTTGGTCCAGAACTTTATTACGCAACAGAAAAGATGCGCTCATTATTCAGCGCAAAACATTTTAACCACACTGATGAACGAAACAAAATTATTTCAACGGACGCATCATTTCATGCGCCATTTGCACGCGCCATGCAATTAACAGTAATTACCAGTGCGCGGTCCGCGGTTGGTCAACGATGCAGGCGCATTTTTATCAAACAGTTTAAAGTAATGGGATTGTTTTGCTGTCTTCGCGGTGGAACGCATTAAACAAAAGGGAAAACGTTTTTGGTTTTACGATAAACATCGAACGCCAGTTTGTGTTGGGGTTAAATTGCAACAATAATTACGACAAAATGGTGCATTTTGGTGCATTTTATTTTTGCTCAACCACGTGGAATAACGATCAAGGGATAAAAAAATATTCTTCCATTGGAATTGCCTTTATATTTTAGTTCTTCAATATCTCGCACGTGTTTAACGATTTGTTTGAAATTAATTAATATTCAACTTTATCAACTGTCTTGCTTTTGTGCATTATTTTTTTCTTTTGTAATTTAAAACAAATAAAATGACATTTTATTTCAGTAAATTCTAGACCCAAAATTGGCTATTTAAAAATAGTCAATAGAACAGGAATATTTTTAAAAAAATCATCAAGGTTTTGCTAAAGTTTATTATCTTTCCAAGTTATGATTTATTCCTATGTTATGTTACTTGTATAAAGCTACGAATCAACACCACTTGCTCCAAATGTTGAGGTTCGTGTTCTTCGCACATCCAGCAGAAAGTTCTATTAACAATGCCTATATTTCTGTACACATAAAGTGCCAGCTACATTGAATTTCAAAATTGGTTGCCATCATAAAAATTGTAGCCAAACTTATTGCCGCTTGAAAAGCAAATCCTTTCTGTGATTGTCAGCGGAATGAAGATGTCGCTCAGTGGGGAAAAAAAGGAAATAATGAGCAGTTTCGACAGTAGCAAGAAACGCAAAACCGTTACAATAATGAAAGCAAAATATGCTTCTACCTGTCGTCCTGGGGATTTTTTGTTCATGTTTTTCCCTCAACATCCCTTATTCTTGTGCTGCTTGCTTTTACCGTCCATCAACCTCAGCTCAATTCAATCAGTTTTCTTTACCCAACCGAAACGCAAACGAATTCTTGTGTGAATCCAACGAATGCAAATAGCTGTTTGCGTAATGGAGAATGGAGTGCTTTGGAGTACAAATAAATCCGAAAAGAAAATGGAATATCCCAGCTTCGTTCACATCATCGTTTTGTGGTACTTTTCATTCTTCGTGTCATCCGACCGAACCCGAACAAACGCACCCAACTGATGAGGACTACCAGAGGACACGGGGCGGGAAATATATTATGTGCATATCTTATTTGTTGTTTGGCTTGTCGCGACAGGACTCCCGGTTCCTGCTTGCCAACCCTACTTCGAACCGGGACAACTGTGGAAGGTTCAAGGAGTTTTGAGGGGTTATATTAAACACTGGAAGCGAAAGAAGGTGGAAAAAGTATACATAAAAGGTTCATCTTTGGTTTGGTGGTGGAGTAAAGCAAACAGTTTTCTTCGCGTTCGCTTCCATTCTTTCTTTCTCCTTTGTCAGTCCATCACACTTGACAACATTCGTGGTTTGTTGAACCGAGCCGTGCTGTTGCGTCTGAAGATATTTTGTGTGTGAGCAATATAAAATCTTTTTTCCTTTATTTGGGTAATGATCACAAAAATACCTTAATTTGATGGATCTGTTTTCCACTCCGTAAAGCACAATCAAACCTTTTTTTCTAAAGGACCCATTTAAAGTGAAAAAGTCCAAGCGAAATAATATAAAAATATTTTATTACATTACATTTCACATTCCCACGCGCAAAAAAACAAACCACCCTATGCAAATGACCAATCTGTTACATTGTGCCCAACACCATGGAGACGCCTGGTGGTCCAGCGATACCACACAGGAAGACACCAACGGTCCCTTGCCGCTTCCGGGTGTCTGCCGCGTCAATTTGCATGCATTCGTTCGCGTGAGGATATCGTAGGCGGGTTTCCAGGTAACGATTTGCACCTTCAACATACGATACGCCCCATTTTCCGGTGGGGTGGAACACTTCATCCCCACAAACGGGGTGGGAGTTGAAAGAACCATCAGCACAATCTTTCATCAGTCCTTCAATTGTACGAGCTTAAAAAATGCTGGATTCCGTGCAAGCGTTCTTTATTTAAGGTGGGGAAACTACATCATCATCCAGTCCACAACGACCGGCCACTAGCGCATCCGGTCGAAACGAAGCGGTGAGTTTCGTAAAGCGAACGGGAAGCTGCAGGACGACGACAGCGAAAGATGTGTGACCCAGATACGAGGGTGGTACGTGACAAATGAGAGAAAAAACGCAGAACGCGATTGTAGCAGCAACATGATGGTGGCCGACCATGATGCTTTCAACCCCGATCGCATGCATGCAGACGATGCCGTGCACATACGGTGAGTCGGTTTTCACACCGGAGGTCTGGCCGGAGATGAGCCACCGGTGATATCCACGAACAGGGCGAATGCATGACTGAATATTAATCCGGCCTTTTCGCAACGGCAAAGGCAATTGTTTCCTTTTGCTGCGAACCAGCAATGGCTACGATTATCGCACAAAAACCCGACTGGTTACAGAGAAAAGGGGGGCTTAAGCCACCCATACGGATGGAATGGCCACCATGCTCTTCAACTTTGCACGTGCTGCACTGCTACCGGTTGTTACCGTGCCGTCGCGTTCGCGGAAGCGTCGGGATTACCATAAAATTGCACTCGAATGTTCTTTTGTATGTGCGTGTGCGTGTGCATGTGTGTGTGTGTGTGTGTGGCGACGATTCTCGCCGGAACGGACGGAACGGATTCCGGACGGTGCCATAGTGCGAACCACGTACGCGTACGCTTCAGTCGGTACGTCGGAATCGGATGCGTGGCTGCGTGCGCACCATGGCCATTTAAATCATTCGTGGAATAGTTGCCGTTACTCACGCAACAGTGCGAGCGCAAGAAATTTCGTGCACCGGATCGCAATCGGAAAGGGGAATAGTTCTTACAGTGGGGCATAAGACAAGGCTACTATAATGTGTGGTTCACTCGCAATACTTTCCACCGGATGCTTTGTTCTTGTGTGTCCATAATCTCTTGAGAGATTATAAGTTTTATATTTTACAAAGTTTATATTATATTTGAATTCCAATTCACACTGATCTGTCTTCAAATATTCAATAAATACCAATTGAATTGATTAGTAGAATAAACAATTAATCAGAATCATTCTGAATCTCTATTACGCAGATGATTATTCACATTTTCTTTTATAACTTCTGCAATCAAAATATTTTAGCTATATAATGGAATATTGTAAACAACTAGGGCTGCAGTTAGCAAACTTCGTTGAGCAAATAAGTAAATATCATAAGAATACGAATGGATTAGTGTTCAATAGAGTCAAATGCACAGCGTTTAAAAGTCTTAAGCTACTTAAGCAACTTTAGCCTAAATTATGAGTTGGAAATTTAAAATATATTGGACATTATATTTGATAGTGTCTAATAATGTATCAATTGAGCTGCGTATTACTACATATCAGATTAAACTACTGAACTTTAAGTGGAAAATAACTGAGGACAGAAATTGCAAATACTAGAATTGTCGTAAGTTTTGTAAGATATTCAGTTCTTGTAGTATGTTTACAAACGCATAGCATACACTCAAGTCTAAGGTAACGTAGAGAGCAGCAATATCCGATCGTAAATATCACAAGGATCCCAAATTCTGTTCTCCATACTTCATAGAGTATAAGTATTCGACTCTTCTCAATTCGAATCAATATAATTCAAATGTAGCTACAAATATTGACAATGCTATAAAAGTTACTATAGAATATTTGAGACTTTCCTTTCTTGAGAATCGACACAATCAATTATATTGATTTATCTATAAAGAACTATATGAATTTGCCTCCTAAAAAATAATAATTACAAATTTCTTCTTCTGTTTCTGTTGCTCTAACACCTAAAGAGATCTTGGCCTACATTTAATGCACCATTCAGCTTGTGTTTATGCGTAACAAGATATGTATTCTTGAGATAATACTGTTTCAAATTTTAGTTTGAAGAATCAAGTTTTTAAAAAAAATGTTTATACATTATTGGAATGTTTTGTCTTAAAAAAGCAAATAATCCTTGTTATGAACCATTGTAACAAATTAAATATATTTTACTGAAAATCATATTTTTAGAGCAATCAAAACTTAATTAAAATTTGATATATCGACAATCCCTATTATCTTGTTATTGGTAACTTTACCATTGTCTTAAATATTGTTTAAATTTCATCGACATTGTATGCAACTAATGAATTATATTTCAAATTTCATTATCTTTCAAAGCGGTCTCTTTTTTGTTATAAATATTACACTTCACATTTAATGTAATAAAAACCAGAAACCAGTACTTTAACTACGCTGCGTTTCGTTCAAAAATTCTCAATCTTTGCATTAAACAATCGCAAAGAAACAATGTTAATGCATACGAATACATTTACCCTTGTTGTTTTTGCGTATTTTGTTACCTCCTATTTTATCCGCTCCAAAAAAAAACCAGAAAACCCATTTGGTGACCATTCCAACCAACCGACAGTCATGTTTCACGATCGATTTTACGCCGCCACCACAACAACCCCCCACCAACCGGTTTGTGGAGTTTTACAGATCGCAAAAAACTGATTCCCGTAACCGTATAAATTTGGAAAACAATAAAATAAAATTGTTTAAAAATTCATACCAGCCACCGTTTGCACCGTGTACCGGCCGACCGTGTGGATGTCAACCTTCGCGTCACATGGTCTTGCAGCAGCATCCGGCAGGAACATCCCAACGGGACTGTGCACCGAGCCACAATTCCATTCAATCCGATATACCGGTAAAATGTTGAACTCGGTCTGGTGAAGCCCATCGAAAGGACACAGAATCGCGCACGAGGGAGGAAAAAAAAGAAGCTGCCACTTTTGTACGTTTCATGACATTTTAGTTTCTTTTTTGTGTGTGCTTTTTTGTGTTTGAATGAGTCGCCCGAGAAAAAAATGGCAGACAACCAAACCGTTTCGTCCTTTGGCTCGATCCGGATTGCAATCGCGACAAAACGTTTTCATTGCCTTTCGTTTCCTTTCTGTTCCCTCCGTGCTACTTCTATCCCCTTGCTGTGTCATCTTCCAGGCAAGCATGAATAACTTCGGTATCCGCTTCTGCTGAGTTTGACCCGAGTTGGCACCGTTTGTTACAGCACTTGCAGAGGACGCTTCGGTCGCATCGGAAGTGATTGTTCGGAAGAGACAACAAGAATACTACGCTTGAGCGTATTTACGTCCATACGAGGAGGGATATTTTAGTCTTCATCTCCGTCCGGTGCAACCGATTGCATTCGATGCAGTTTTGCAGCAGCATAGCTGAAACGGTGACATCTTCGCAACCAGGTAGATCATGCGCTGCCCCGGGGAAGGATGGGCAAAGGCGAACGATCGTTTGTGTCCAAAAAAGGAAAAACTCTCCTTCTCGTGCTGGGTACGTTTTCACCGGCGAGCAGCCATTTGCCCACAGCGAGCGTACCATTGTTTGCAAAACAAGTCGGTCCCCGAATGGGGCTCAAGGAACGTCGAAGAATGTCGATTGCAGCATCGACATGCACGTATAACACACCGTGGCACGATAACATGGGAGAGAAGGAGTTGGAAGCTTCTCCGGCGTGTTACGAATACAATGGCGAAAATTTCGTGGAAATCGGAATTGTCCTTCGCTTTTCTGGCCGGTCACTGGAAGATCGCTGCTCCAGCGTGTATCAGCTGGAAAACCGGGCCCAACGAACAGAGATATTCAAGCACGAGACAGGCATCGCAACCCAATCGCACACACATTGCTTTCGTTTCTTCCGTTTGACGTTTTACCTTGGAATCGATTGAATGGGCATGCATGATTTATCGGGAATTTTGTAGCAAAACTTCAGAAACGGGATAAATGGTTTCGTTCCTTTTCTGTACGTGCGTGTTTATTTGTTTTTTCCCCCCCAAAAAAAAAATAAACAAACCGCCATCCATTGGGAGCAACTCCCGAAACTACGAAACAGGCTTTTTGGATTCAACATGGCGGAGGTCACGAGCATGTACCGAACCGAAGACAGCTTGAGAGTGGCAATCGATTTCCTAAGGGATACATGAATCACTCGTTTCATTCCTTCGATCAATCTTCGATCATCTTCGATTTTTGGACGCGCAGAGCTTTGACCGGAATGTGTTAGGGGGTTTTGGCTTCCGGAAGTGTCCAGGAGCGGTGATGATGACTGTACGAGTTTGTCGGTGGTCGTGGTCATACATTTTTCAACACTTTCAACCGGTTTGCCCCATTTAGGGAAAACTGAACACAGCGCTCAGTCATCCGGGAAAGGCGCAACGCAACTGTGACCCAAATCGTGAGGAATTCGTGATGTTTTGCTAATAGATCAAGACTCATGTTTTTGGGAACTGTTCTAGAATTTCCTATAGAATCATATATACACACCTTGATTACATATATTTTTAATTAAATAAAAACTCAACTGTAATAGGGTGATTATTCTCATATTAGACCAATCGAGGACCAAGACTTTTGAAGACTTCTTGCATAATGCAAGTTGGAGCCTTTACAAGTACTGACATAATAGATCACGTCGGATCTTACGATGGAAGCCTAGGATGGAAGAAAGGGGGTTCAAATTTTTCGTTCTTCGAGAAACTCGGATGGAGAATATGTAGAATTGAGGATTGAAACCTCTTGGAAGATGAAGCCTAACATCCACGTTAGCTTCAGCGGTGAATGCAGAACTAAAGATCGTTGGATTTTCAAGTGCTTTACGTTACTTTAATCCGTCTTATCTGCCACTCCGTTGAAGCTTCTAGAGCCATCTTACGACTATGGTCTGTTCCATGCGTTCTCCAACTTACCGAAGCTCGACGTTGGAAACTTCCTCAAATGTCATTAATATTAAGGAATATATTGAATTTTTGAATATTCTAAGTATAAGGACTTCTAAGCTGACTTTTTGCCTTTTAGTCATCCTCAATAATATTGAGGTTCAAGAGGCAATTTCTTTTTCGGTAATTGAGTCAATTAAAATAAATGTACTGGATCACTAAAACGCAATTCCTTACCCTGTTGTTTGCAGGCATTTTTCTGTGCGAAGATGCGCACGGTGTGGTAACGGAATCAGCGCCTCCGACCTGGTGATGCGGGCGAAGGATCTCATCTTTCATGTCAACTGCTTTTCCTGCCTCATTTGTGGACAGTTGCTGCGGGGCGGTGACACGGCCGGCATCAGGGATGGGCGTGTGTTTTGCGGCGATCATTACGAATCGGAAGTGTTAAGGTGAGTATAGAAGCATGTGCTAGTAAAGAAAATGTACGAATATGCTGTAGAATTAATGGAAATCCCCACTTTCAATCTTACTTTCTTTTCTACCTCTATATGTCTGATTTTTGTGTCTCGTGTCTCTTTATCTTCCCGCTGATATAATCATCTAAACTCTTTTGCTTGAACTCTGCTTAAACTGTTCTTTAATTTACCTGTTCCATTTCATCCCAAATGAAACACTCACACAAAAATATTTAAAATACAACCGATTGACTAAAAATCGGATGTCACATGCTTGTCACCTTATCAACATGCTCCAAACAACCCAATCTACACACAAAACAATGGACAACTGCGGCCTTCATCTCCACCCCTTCGAAAACGCTAATGTAATGTACCTTGCTTCACACATTCGCCACTACAACCACACCAACACCAACCAGTGAACCCGAAACCATTTCACCGCAGTTTTTCCCCGTAACGACGACCGGCGGTATGTTGGTACAGTCGTCGCAGAAAGGACGACCCAGGAAGCGAAAACTCGCCACCCCGCAACCACCGGGGATGCTAGACCCGACTGGCGGTTCGCAGCATCCGAATGTGCCCACCTGCCCGTCGCTACAGTCGACGCCAACGCAACCGCAAGCACCTCAACTGCAGACACAACAAACGACACCACCACAGCCGCTCGAGGCACTCGATGCTGGTACGCCTCTACGTTTAGGTAAGTTCCTAAACCCCTTTTTACACCGGAACCATGCTTCCCACCCTATACGCGTATGCTCACGTTTTTCGCCCACCTCACTTGGCGGTGGATGCCTCAGTCTTATCGGTCCGGTCCTTCGAGTACACGCGCTTACATCCCACGGAGGTCAGATTTCGTTGAGATGTTTTGCCCACCGTACGACAATTGTTGGTGAGAAGAGCGTGAGCAAGCAGTGCCACAGTGTTGCAGTCATGCTTAAGTGGCTCTCTGGGGTAGATTGTTTTGTTATACAAGTAAAAAAAGGATATTTTCTTCTCCGTTCGTGCAAGTTTGTTTATGCCGAAGTGGGTATATCAAGAGCCACAACACTTACGTGACTTTTGGCAGATAAGTTGCGCGCGATAAAACTGAAGCTGACCGAGATTGTATGCGTTTCGTTGTGGTTTTGAGTTGGCAACAATGTTGAGGAGTACTGGTTACTTCTGGCATGGGAAAAGTCAGTTATAGACATCAAATAATTATATAACTAGCTATTTATGAGTTCCAATTATATAGGAAGTCTTCGAGAGATATTAATATGGCGTATCATGAAGACTCACATATCTCAAATTTTCGGATATGTCACTCACTGAGTTACTTACACTGATAAGTAACTCACTGAGCTGTCAAATTTAAATATCTTTGACACTACGATTCCTTGAAGATCACATATCAAGAAGATCATCTATATTTACTTCCTCATCCTTTTGTTGGAATGAAGTTTGACAGTCCTGAACTCAAGGCCCTACAAAAAATTAACCTCCACAAATGATGTTCGGTCCCTTTTTCCACTACCTGTTTTTTGCTATTTCCACATCAATATACGTGTCCCGAAAGTTGAGTAGAACGTGTCATTTTCGGTTCTACCGGCATGAATCACTATTCCCTTTCGGTTTGAAGAATGGCCCATTCTGAAGCGACTCTTCCCAAGCGCAACACGATTACTCAAGGCCCTAGCTTCTAGGTGGCCCACGGATTCACTTTAACGGGCACGACACAAACCTCCCATAAGCGGTCCCGGTGGAATCGCTTTGCAATAGCCACCCGCGTCGGACGGGCCGGACATATCTACGAGGTGGCGCCAATCCTCCTGGGAGGCAATCAACGCACGGTTTATTGCCGAGGTTTGCCAGTTTGCTTTGGCATTTCAATCACGTGTCAATCCCCAAGCTCATATCCGGAGATCCCACCGCCCAAGCGTTCGCCAAACATGGTTCGGCCGCTTGTCCACCGCGAAGAGTGCACTTTTTCTGCGCCCGTCTTTATCTCGTCTAGGTGAAGACGATTTCTCCAAACCACCGGATGTTGCTTGCATGGTCGGGTTTGCAGCAATTACACAAAAAATAAACCATTTTACGTTGTTCCCTTGGGGAAGAAGCTACAACAACCATTTTGAAGTGAGTGTGTGTGTGTTGGGTGTATTATCGTGCTTTGAACATACGACTCGAGGCAAGCTGGTTTCCGGCAATCAGTAGTCCGGCCCCGGTGGTTGGAATAGTTCACCCTCCGGGGCAACACATCCTTTTGCGGACGGATGGCCATTGGCAATCCTTTGGGGATGATCGGAAAGTTAAGTTGTAAGGTAACGCGCTAAGCGAATTCCACGGTTGTACGCTTGTGCGGTTCCATCTATTTGATGCCATGGTTGGGCATGCAACGTCGGGTGCAAGGACCTTGGATAGAAAAATACTTTCAACGCAGTACAAATCATAAAATCAATGGAGGATTTTTGGGCTAACTTTATCTTTACACTTTTAATAAATAAAACATTATTTTTCAAAAGAATTGGTCTACTTTAACTTACGTAGCTGCATAGTGAGTATTGGACCAAAGATCATAAGCTGGAAAATGTAAAATTAATATTAAGAACATAGTTTGGTAGATTAGAACACAGTGCAAATATCCAAAGATCCATACTCCTTTTGGCACATGACCTGAATGTCAGTCCGAGAAAATCGGAGTACGTCCCTGGAACTTCCTGGTCTAGACGTGGATCTAATGATTGACGGACTAAGGATCTCGTAGGCTATAAGTACTTCAGATTTTACTGTAATGATTCAAAATGCTGTAGTATCTTGTAGTGAACTTCAATTCTTCATTTTTCTACATCAATTCCCAATATCCGAAGATCATCCCGGTCCTCAGTGTCGTCGGCTTCCTTCAGAATTCTACGTGGTTCCATTTGAAGACTGTAAAATGCTAGATCCGTCTCCACTATGGACAAAGGTTTCAAATATCTTCCAAACTAATGATTGAAAATTGAATTTGTCAATAATAGATCATTCTAGTTCAAAACAAAAAAAAGACAATAATAATTGTGTCATTAAATTTACACCTCATTAAATATCGATTAATTTCAAACTAATCGCCATGAAGCTTCACATTTAAAAAGAGAGTTTACTCATACAACGATTGTGAAATGACCACTTTAAAATGAATAAAACAAGCTCAATTCGTATGTCCTTAAACAACTCATCTGATTTACATGACTAATTAGTTTGTTTTGTACCGTCGGTAGCGTCAAGGTGAACCGATAGTGTTGAGTAATTGTCTTAATATCGGCTCGCCACAATCACCGGATGTTGTCCGTTTTCCTTTCCGTTGTTCTCGTTCAGCTGCTAGTTTCAAACGATTTGCCAAGCCCGAGGTTTCGACACGCTCGTATCAGTAGCAAATGGCCAATTATGAGTACCCTCTGGGTCATGAACCGAAGCCCTGGAGGAGCTCGCCTGCTCGCACCCACCCAGAATTGTGAGGAAAGCCTCCAAATTATGTCGGAACCTATCGGATGTTGCCGGAGCCCGTTCGTTAGCGTTTGGCTGCAAGCGCAAGCATTGCGGTAGCCGTTTGTTCGCGTGCCCACCATCTTTCAGGGGCCTTCAACATCTCCACTGCACGACGTCCGTGCACGCCAAGACAGTGGAACAGAACAAGCTCTAGGGATGCAGAAAGCAAACAACCCAAGCCCGAACGCTGTACGGTGGGACAAGCGAGTGCTCTCCATCATTAAATTAAAATAAATCACTCATACTTCCTATTATGCTAATGATTCGTGTATCGCATCTTCATTCGGGGCGTAATTAGCTACGGAGTGCCTTCCGAACGCCCCAGGGATGCATTTGCTTTTTTCGTTATGCAAAAAAAAAAACATAAAACCGATCCAAATGGACCGGGGTGAGATTCACCATTTCGACACCACATATATCAAATCACCGATAGGGGCCCTTTCTTTTTGCTGTTGGTATGGCAAAAAAGCCTTAAAAACCGCCCCAAAAACAAAAGCATTATCAGAATGCCGGCGTGTAGCGTTGGGGCGAACCTTGTCTTGTCGGCGGGAAAATATTGGCAAAGTATAATGGCAAAAAATCAAGCGAAACGGTAGCGACAACGAAACGAACCCCCGGCCGACTTTCCTGGAAGTTCAGCAGAAGCTGCTGATGAGACTTCTGGTGGGCATCGGTATGCTTTGGGGGTTTTCTTTTAGACATCCCACGATGGGGGTGGGCGGCCCGTGCACGATCCACTCGCGCCGGCCGGTCGTGAAATCATCATCATCAGGGTAAATGGGGAGATCGTGCTAAAATTATGGCCGGTCGGGTAGCGCGAAGGTACAACTTCATTAAAAGGAAATAAATAAATATGAACCCGTACCCGATCCTCATCGCGATGCCGGTTTCGGATGAAGACGTGATCGAGGGCAACCGTGTGGGAGTTATGAAAGCTATTCGCATATCGCGCTCGAGTTTTAATGGGTTGAAATATTAGCATAATAGTTCGTTATGTGTTTTAGTTCAATTGCGAAAAAAAGCTGTTTATAAAATAGCCCGTTGTTGGTACTTAAGAAAAAAGTGTATAAAAAGGCAATCTTTAAAAGCAACAAAAATGAATCCACTTGCAAATCATTAAAGAAAATATTCCCGCCATAAAATCGACACCCGGTTGGTCGTAACGAATGAATTTCGATGCAAGATTATCTAACTAGGTGGCACACATCATTATTTTCATTTGCCACACACTCGTATGCTGGTAGTAGACCTTTTTTTCTCCCTATCACATACATTCGCCACCCAACCATGTGCAGTAGTAATAAGCCTTCTGCTCCCAACTGCTCCTCCCATCGATTGCAATAATGCATTTGCATGCTACTGGTGCATGTTGTGCCTTTATTTCTTGCCCCCGAAAAAAAAAGCACACTCACACAGAAAAAGAAACGGTTACATGAAAAGTGCCTAATCACTTCGAACCTTCGGGAAGATAAACAACCACACTGAGGCAGAATAATAAGAAGAAAAAAACACTCCAAACACAACGGTTGGGGAACAAAAAAAGCAAAAGAAAAAACGATCATCTTCGTTAGCTTTCCAAGAACTTTATACTGGCCCACTAAACGGTTTTTCGAAAACCGTTCGGTACTGGAAGGGTGAACCTTCTAATTCTGTACGCTAAACAAGCACCGAAGACCCACCCTCCGACCGAGATGCAATCTCGGGGTGGGTTTTTTTTCTTTGTTTCTGTTAACAGCCAACGTGCAGCATAACAACGCTAATTTTCGATAAATATAACCACGCCAGCATAAAACCCAACCACCAGCCACAAATAAGGGGAACAAATGAAGAAGAAGAAAACTCACCTCAGAAAAAAAACATGGGGGGAAGGTGAATAAACATGCCGCTGCAGCCAATCAATGCAAATCTACGAGGTGCAGTTTTGCCGCCCCCGTTAAAACGCCAACGCCATAATGGCAACTGCCGTGTCTTGGGCGAGATTTTTCGTTCCCCGGGTCGTTTCTGAGAATATTGAACAAATGGAATGGAGAGAAGAAAAAAACTACCCTTTAACGGATAAAAAAAAGCACCCAAAGAGGAAAATTTTTCTCTCTCTCCTTTTCTTTCTTTTTCTCTTTGCATAAATGCATCAATGCGCACAATTTAAACTTCACTCAAGATGCACAATGCAACATATTTGTATGTAAAGTATGTTTATTTCAATACCACCCCCCCCTTTTTCACCCCCCAAACCCCCACCCAAATGTGCAACATTTTCTTGGATGAAACAATAGATATGCCAATGTTCCGACGGGTGGCTTTGCTCGTCAAACGGGCGGTGAAAAGCGAACAACAATTAAAACAACTTGGGAAAACGCTTCCCCAAGAGAAAGCAAGAGAAGGGGGAGGCTCTGGAGGGAGGACGGGGCAAGCGTCCAATAAACAAACCCGTCCACAGCCGGTCTGTCAATGCAGTCGTAAATTTTTGCATTTTCCGCGCAAATCAGCAATTATTTAGCAGCATGCCAACCCCGTTACCGTTTCCCCGTTCGCCATCGGAAGGTTCGTTGTCGGAAAATATGTTAAACACATGCTTCCAGCCGTGGAAGCTGCGGGGGAAATAAATCGTTTTGTTTGTCGCTGTTGTGGGTGGTGAAGTTTGTTTGCAAAAATTAGTCGTACCGGTGTCGATTTACGTTCCCGGTTGGGAAGCCGATTTATAAGCGATCGTACACACCGGTGATGGTGATCATAATTTTCACCCTTTGCTGTCTTCGTTTCTGTCGTTTCTCCCCTGAACAGACCTGCTGCACAAGGAGCTGAGCGTGAACAGTTTGGATCTGTCCACGTACGACGGTAGCCAGTCGCCCGGATCCGGTGGTGCGCTTACGCCGAACTGTCGCACGAAGCGGATGCGAACCTCGTTCAAGCACCATCAGTTGCGCACGATGAAATCGTACTTTGCCATCAATCAGAACCCGGACGCGAAGGACCTGAAGCAGCTCGCACAGAAGACGGGCCTTTCCAAGCGTGTGCTGCAGGTGAGTTACAGAATTTAAGCTATCCTAGGGAACAACCATTTATTACGTAACGCGAACAATGAGAATTGATCCCAAATCTCCCATATTGTCACAAAGTGCCTTCCAAGGTATTTGAAAATTTAAAAAAATAATATCTATTCTCTAAAACTGGAGACTGATACTGCACACACTAAATAAAACACATCAAAATTATAAGATGCTCTCTAGCTCATGTACTCAGTCTCCTCTAGGCTCATTGAACCTGATCATTGCAATTTTGATATTTTCTACTTCAGAGAGATTTTTTCCACAAATTATACAAATTCTTCTTAAAATCCAACAAAGTTTAAGGGTTGCGATGAAGAATTTGGACACTTGTATACTTCGTAAGACGACTCTTAGCTCTCACTTTTAGTACATTTGGTCGTTCCGGAGATCCTAAGGACTTTCCGTTAAGCTCTGTTTACAGCCGCTAGTCAGATTATTATAATTCTTGTAACTGTCTAGCAGCTTCCAAAATACTCCTGTTGACCATTTTCTCACAATCTTTTTTAAATAACAGGTTCTTATTGTTAAATTTTCTTATGTCAGTTGTTTATATCCTTAAAGAAAAGTCTAAGAAACGATTTTCTCGTTGATGGAGAGCCCCAGATACCCTTCCAACATTATCTATTAACAGTTGCTCGGGCATTTCTCACCGAAATGACCGTTGAATCCCCGGTGGATTAATTTCGTCACATTACCCTGGATTTTTATCATTAGCACTTGAAGCACTGTACTGGACACCAAGTTGTATTGTAGAGTGACTTAGAATTAGGTTTTATTTGTGCTCTATTTTATATTCAGAAGTGAGATAATTTTTTTTTTAATATGGAATTGATTGACAGATATTGATGTCTGGGATCAGATAAATAGGCTCTTGAGAAGTGTAACTAGCAGTACACTTCCTTCCCAGTCATCTTACTGCCTCCATTTCGGTTACTACAAAGCTATGAAAATGTTAACTTTTCATAAGAGCATTGTTACAATTGAATTTGATTCCTCAAGAAGTTTGAGACTGTATATGATAAATCTCAAAAACTAGCTCATTTTCTTCAACATATGATAAAAATTGCTATTGCTAGGAGCATCTTGCGTGCAACGTTGAACATTGTTGAATCCCACTACCCATCTTTATTATCGTTACGTAATGCATGGATAATCCCTAATTTGGCATAATTTAATTCATCCGCAATTTCTCCCCCATCAGGTTTGGTTTCAAAATGCCCGCGCGAAATGGCGCCGTAACGTGATGCGGCAGGACGTGGGCATGGGTAATCCGGGGCAAACGTTGGGCGGCCTACCATCGATCGGGGCCGTCACCCTTCACCACCACAGTGCCAACGGGCCGAACGGTCCGAACGATCCGACGGGCGGCATCGGGGACCTGTCCTCCACGCAGGTCCTCGAGGAGATGCACAACATGACGTTTGCCGAGCTGTACTGACACAATCTGATGATCAAGAACATGATCCTGTCGAATGTGATAAAGCTGTCGCGCAATCAACCACCGGCCAGTTCCTGCGGGCATCAGGAGTCGGTTGAGAACGTCCACATGCAGCCACAGCTCGAACATCGCCCTGTAGACGATCGGATGGAACTGCTGGATGATGATGGCCCACTGCTGGACGAGATGACACTGGAAGCTTCCGCTTCCGACGGTGGCTGGACACCGATGGGCTGTCTCGATGGTACGAGCTGCACTTCATTGCTGGACGAAGCATAAAACGGCATAAAGACACAATTGTAATTAGTAGAGGTGCTTACATAGGATAAGCGTGTGTCCCGGGACAGCGTCAAACGTCGCAAAAAAGGGGAAACAAGTAGGGTAATTTTGTAGCCACCACACGCGTCTAGTAAGTGGCTTACTGTTTGCATTACCCTTTCCTCGCTAATTGGAGTCCCTTCGGATAGTGAGACGGCCACATCCTCATCATCGTTATTATCGTCAGATTCACACCAGTGTCGTTAAAAGAAATGCATTTCAGCGCGATAATGAGCAAAAAAAAACAAAAACGATACGATGTTTGCATCGGACAATTTGCCACCAGTGATGATGGGTGTTTTTGTGCGTGCCATACACCCCCCATATCATCCCCCGGGGACCCGATTTTCCAACGCACACATCCGGCTATTTCGTAATGAAAAGTAAACTTCCCAACTGCACTTTTGCTGCATTCACCTGCCCGCTGCTAGAACTCCAAACGATTTCCATTCTACCGCACTCAACCAACTGTGGCGGTCCCGTATGATGGCGAAGTGTTAAATATGTTCTGCTCTTTAACCTCTCCGCATTTGTTCCGTCAGTGCTTGTAATTAATTAATACGATAAACCAACAAACGATTAGTGAGCGAAAGTGTGAATATGCTGCACGTTGCTGAACGTTGCAATAAGGCCCAACGAATAGTGAACAAGTAGGAAAAAAAACAAAATGGCCTTACCGCGTGCGCTCAATCCCCACCTCCGGATATGCTCCCTACCAGCGAGAATGTAAATTTCGTAATTGATTTAATAGCAGGTTTTTCGGTCGACAACGGTAGAACAAACACGTGTAACACAATGTTTCATTATTTTGCACACATAATGCGCCAATTTTAATGGCAAAGTGGAAGCAGTAAGGTGGAAAGCATGTTAATTGAAAAAAAAACGAGCGCTAGGTTCAGTACAAAACACCGTGCGCTTTTCGATCGAAATTAAATTGGGTGCAAAACGACACTAAACGACACTTTATCAGGTTGGGTATTTGAGGGCAGAGCGCGGGAAGAAATGAGTTTGAAACGGTACCTTCTTTATTGCGCAATTTTCAACACTGTCATCAACCGCGCGCCCAGTCGTGTCAAAACGAAGGACTACAACGCGCGCGCAAACAACGAACGGATGTGCGGAAATAATTGAACGATCCACTTTCTGTATTTGCAGCCAGTGTGTCATGATGTTTTTTTTTCTCAGTTTAATCGAACGGAACACTTCCCCACCCACCCACCTCCGCCACCCCGAAACACCGAAACACAATGATCGTTTGCTGCCGGTTGACAAATGCGAAACGATCGCAACCGATCGGTGGTACAAATTAGTGGTTACAAATTAATTTACCATGCAAAACACTTGAAGCGCCCCTAGTTCGTGTTCGTAGCAATATGTCCACCAATTGTTTCTTCGTTCCGGTTGGTACTGGTAAAGGTGGAACCACCAATGGTGCACCAATTACAATAACAGTTCGTACGGTTTGTGCACGGGACAGTGGCATTCTCCATTTCGGGGTGGGGTTAATTATTTTGCTTCGATGCACCCTCACCCCAAAAGGGTGTCCCACACACACACACACAGCGGGACGCGAAAGACACTGTGTAGCTTTAATGAACTGGTACATGGGTTTGCGTACCGGTTTGCACTTCCCCAGCTGATGAACTTTACTTTCCCTGTTTTATTTGTTCGGTGGGGAGCGTTTTTCTCTCCTTTCAACGTCACCACAGTTGCCTGTGCACGTTGATTTGAAAAGTGTATTAATGATATTCATTACCGCCAAAGGGTAAACGCGATCGCGACTCAAAACAAACAACCTTCTCCCCTCTCCAATCCATGATCTTTTGAGCCTGAAATTAGGAGCGGGAGGATAGGTCTGACCCGAGGTGCAACCAGATACAAATCTTATTATCCAATTAAAGACCAATTATCGGTCCAAACAACCAACCAACGGCCCTTTCGCACGGTAATCCACGAACGAACAAAGTGTGAATAATGTCGTCGGGATATTGGAATTGAGATGCAAAATCATGTTGACAGCGACCGTGCTTCGTCGCTTCCCTTCTTTCCAAGCCCACGAAATCCTTCGTTTGACAGGTGTAGACGAAGCTAAACCAAGTAACGCTTCCATCGTGTCTTTACTCTTCGCATTGGAGACAAGCGAACAGCAGATGGTCGTATTAGAAATCTTTGGACACGATTAGACGACACGAAGTGTGCTTTAAAGAAATTCCAATTCAAGCATAACAATCACATTCTTTCCAGTAACAATCTGGTCTTGTTTAACGTCAACTTTTATAGTAGGGGAAAAAAACTATAATTCTCCAGATTACAAAATCAACGTCATCATATTCCATAACGATGACAATTATCGTTGATTGCATATTTACGCCTTTTTCTTACGTTTCTTTCCAACCAGTAGAAAAAGAAAGGCAAAAAAGCACACTTTTAAGTACCTATAATTTCATGTAAATTCTTCCCCAACCTCCCGTGGAAGCTGACTGCATGTCAAACAAATGCAATTCCATTGCATTAACATTTTTCGAATAAACATACGCAAATTATAGCTTGTTAATGGGGTACGTCCCGAGAACCTGTTCACCGAGGAGCGTTGTAGGAATCATTTGCGAATAGTTTACCAAATAGCCGACACCGATAAAATGGCTTACTTTATGGCGGGGCCAAGCTGGACGAATCGCAATCGTTTAATTCGTGTCCGACCGTGTTGGAGATGCTTGAGGATCGAGATCCACTCGTTATCCGGATCCGGTGGATGGATGGATTCGATCGTGCGCGTCACCGTTAATCAGTCGCCGGACTCTGTCGCACGTACGGACACGCGTCCCGGTGGAATCTGAAGACCGGGGGTACAACATGGGTTGAGCATAATTACTGCACTAAAGGCGTGTGTAGAATGCACCACTGGAGATCATGCGATGTAAAGCGGTACAGCAATGGTACGTACGTGATGGTGTCTTGCGCTGGAAGTACTCGGCGAATGGAAGATGCGATGCAATGTGGTGTACTGGTACGGTCGAGAGTTGGCCGGGATGTGTGTAATAAACCAAATACCGAAACCATCAACCATGTAGAGAGCTGTAGATAAGATACCGTAAGAGATAGCGAAAAAGAAAAACCTCAGAGGAACATTAGTGACAAGCTAGTACATTGTTTAGTATCAGGTATTATGCGTAGTATTTAGTTGTGAATATATTGATGTGATTGTAGCACCTGCAGTAACAGACAAAACCGAAAACATGTTGGAGAGGAGCGAAACGAAATCAAAAGTAGATGCTAGCAGTGATGGTTGCTCTGGGCAATGTTTTGAGGGATTTTCTATAAACTGGAGGCCACCAGCATTGTCCAACGAGCACCGGAACAGCTGTAGTTTGTACATTGTAGTGAAGAATAAAATATCAAGTCTAAAACCATTCCTCATCCGCAACACTTATCGCCATTGTTTAGCTCATCCGCAGGTTTTCTTGTCACTTTAGTTCTCCGCATATGCATCCAACAAATATGCAACGTGCTGCTGCATTTTCCCAGCAAAAAAAAGAAGATGCCACCAGCATGATAAGCGAAGGTGCAGAACGCTGTTCATGCCCGACAAGTATTTCCCCGAAAATCGCCGAATATCCCCCAAAGTCCGAAACTGTTACCGTTATCGTGGAACATAAATCGAACATCCATGCAGCAACGTGCAGCGACCTAATATCCTTCTCCCAACGTTACAGTGCGCATCCACTGACCAGGACGAGGTCAGGCAAACAGCAGCAAACCGCATAGCAAACAACTGTAGACGATCGGACGAATCGTGGTTAAAAATTCAATATGGAATTTGCATCCAATTAAGGAATACTTTTCCACCGGAGGTACCCGGGATTTCGATTCCTGGTAGGGCCGATTCTGGTCGCGTTCCCTGACACAACGCCGGAATCAGATCGGAAGCGCTCGAACGTGCGAGGATTTGTGAGCCACGACCACACGATCCCCCGGCTCGGTCGTGAAGTTTTGCCCCGGGCGTAAAACAATAGAGAATTGCAGAGTGTGGTCGAGGTCAGCATGCGAGACGGAGCGCTTCCGAATCCGGTACGGGGAACGCGGTTGCTGATAAAGTTTCCAAAAGCGACAAGGGAAACATTTCGATCGTGTTGGAACCGATTTTTTTTAAAAACGTTCACAATGATCACGTCCTTCTTTTGCGTTACGTTCTATTCATGCCACCTACACGCCAGCCAGTGAGCAACATCGGAAAATGCTTTCAATCGCGATGGGTTGAGCAACTACAAAAAAAAAACACAAAACACAAAAATGAAAGAAAGCGAATATATATAAGAATAAGTAAAACAAAAAACACACAAAAGAAAGAAAAAGAAAACATAAAAAATCAAAAGCAAAAAAACAGAACCTCAAAACCGAAAGAGAAAACACAAGAGGTGGAAAAAAATATGAAAGAGAACAAATGAAGATTACACACGGAGGATTCTGTGGCGGATTTGTTCGTGCTCGCGAAGTTAACAGTGGAGCAGTTCTGCTTTTTTACTTTGCTTTATTTTTCTCCTTCCTTTAACCTCTTTTGTTCTTTGTTATCGTGAAGTGTTTCACGTTTTTGTTGCTGTTTTGCTTTTTCCATGTTGCTTCCGCAAAAATGCGTTTGTTTTGTTTTAACCGTTGATTTGTTACACACTCTCTCGTTGGTTTTGTTTTTCCCTTGCTTTAACTTCTTTATGCTTTTATGCAGTTTCATTTTGTTGCTATATTTTTATATACATGCTACATCCTTCCCTTCGCTCGTATGCATTCCATTATTTACATAATTGCCAAAACAATCTAAAACGCAAACGTTTATGTACGGTTAAGGAAACAAACGTCGGTTAGGAAAACAATGAAGAAAACGTTCAAAATGGAGACTGAGGTCGACAGATGATGGTAGGTATTAATGGTTGGAAGAATATTTGTATTTTTTTCTTTATAATATTAAATAATATTGTAATTTTTTTCATATAATACTTCAAATTAATGTCCACCTATTCCAAGTACTTTTCGATCAACCCAACGCTAGTGGGATTATCAGCGAGCAAATGGTGAACATGCATTTCGAAATCTGTCGAAAAAATCACTACCTTCGAAACAAAGCGAAACCCAGACCAATTAGCGAAATACCGAATAATTCAATTTCACGTAAATTTTTTGTTTTTACTCCACCCAAAATCTAGTTCCCCCCCCCCCCTCCCTCGAGTTTCGGAAGGTCGATCAAAACGCACCGTAAAATAACAGCACTACAACTATAGAACAAACCCGTTTGAACGAATGCATTCTGCACTACCGCAAGGTATGTGACGTTGGGACGTTTTTAAAAACAGACAACAAAAAGAAACATTCAGACAAAGCAGATCACTTCCATGTCGACAAAAGCGGTGCAGGATGATCTGTTTTACCTTGGCAACGCACGCTAACTGCCCGTGAAACGGTCCCTAATCGGAAGGATATCATCCTTCACTGTTCGAGAAAAAAAAATGCCCCGACACAGCCCGAACGGAAGCCCAAAATTATGACAAATTATGGCGACCTGATTTGACGCAATTAAGGCATTCCGGGAAGCCCGTTTTGGGGAATGGATTGGCCCATGCCCACCGAGTGCCGCAGCATAGTTGGATTTTCTTCCACAACCCCGAAACGGCGTTCCATTGCGTTCCATTTACGGACACCCTTCAATCCACCCGACGACCGTTACACCCGAACTTACATTAAGTTGTACGTTGAGAGTATTTAAAATTTAACAAATTTGATTACTTCCTTTTAGGTGGTGGTGGTTGCATTTTTTCATTGTGCCGGTGTGCACAGTACAAAAATTAATAAGTGGTCCAATCGTGCGTTTTTGCTTTTTATCCTCTTTCCGGGATTTTCCCTTTTTCTACTACATAAATCACCAACGAACGGACGCTTTTCACCGCGCTGGCTCGTGTCATTTGGTACGACATGCCGATGCATGTGGGGTGGATCGATGGCTTATTTGGTGCCGCCGGTCGTGCCGGAAGCAGCCCGTCGGTTTAATACGGCGGCGGATCGTTTCTAGCCTTATGCGGTACCGGTGCACGTCGGCACGATCTTAATAGGAACGAAACAATCGTGTTGTATTTTTTTTTGGGAAGCTAATATTAGGAAAAGTTTTGGAACAAAAGAACATTCTGTCTATTAATTGGTTGCAGTAAGGATTTCGAAGGAAATGAAGCTAATGAGCGTACTAATAGCAAATAGAAAGTAATAGGTACTTGAAGAAGATGCATCGAGCACGATTTAATTGGTACAGCGTAATAGGTCAGTTTTTGGTGGAAATTTTCTAAATTTTGGTTTCAAACTTTGAAAGAAAAGTTAGAAAAATCAAAACTTTCAGAAACATGTTTATTTTCTATACAATTTTCGTACAAGCATTTGTTTGTACTTGACCGAAATACCTAGTTAAGTATCAAGGAATGTTTCTAAGCAGTAGATTTGCTAGGTTTTGTTTAATATATTTTATCGTTTTCGTATTTGATGGCTCTATGATTTTAACAATAGGGTTACTACCGCTATTTGTACGGTACGGTACCAACTCGTGAGTTGCGTTCACTCGGCACGTCGAGTTTTAACGACTCGTTTTTTTATTAACTGAACTCACTCAATGACCGGAAAATTTTTCTACGTTTGTGCTTTGTTTTTATTTATTGTGACTCCCAAATGAATCGATAAACGAATTGGCTCAGAATAATAACTCACTCACTCTGACTTGACTCACTAAAACGAATTGTTATTCCCATCTCTACAATAAACGGGGTGACGATCACTTCTGCAATCGTCTTACCAAAGAAAACTTTGTCACTTTGTCAACATTGTGCTACTTTTTATTTGTTAATACATATAAGAATTACTCAAAAAATCGATTTAATAAAACATTTACGTCATTTGCAAAATAATACAGTCGTCCAAAATTTTTAGAAAACTTTCAAATTAAAATAGGGTTTGATTAGGTATGTTTGCCTTTAATATGTTTTAAATTCCCACAACCTCGAGAGGTTTGCCATTTCTGGCTTCTGTAACTTGTAATAACCCGCAACAGGATAGTCAGTTCCACGTATGGAGAAACGGCCCGATTTGGGATTCGATCCCCGATCCTACCTTATGAGACCGGCCCCTCTTTCGCCTCGGCCACCGAACCGCTCTCCAACTCTTCAGTAATTTCTTATTTGTTGATGGTAACTCCGATGTACAACTTGGATCTCGCGTTCAAACTGTAAAAAAATCTCAATTCTACATATTCTTTTGGGATCGCCTAAACATTCGCTCCTTCTCTCTCCTCTGTTCTCAGGCTTCAGGTTGGATGAGGTCTATGCCTAAGTGGCTACTGATGAAAAAACACCAAAATTAATCTTTGAATCAATTCCGCGAACTCTAGAGTATAGACTACTATAACTCTTTTATAACTCTCTAATTCTATCTATAGCTCCATTATGAAAATGTGGGATAGAGTTCAATTTCAAATAATTGTTAATCGATGTTGTAAATTGTAAATATTTAAATACCTAACCATTTATTCTCATTTTTGTCATCCTCCAACATAAAACATCATTTTAATAGCTAATAAATGTTAATGCTACCGGTTGTCCCTTTTAAAGAACACTACAACAAACTGCTGACAGAAGTAAGCTGCAGCAACAGAACATTTTCTAACAAAAAAAAAGGTTTGTATGTTTGCTTTTCGTAGCGCCATAAATCTATCAGCAACGTAAAACCTAGCTCTAGTCTACATAAATCCTCCCTAGACAGGAACACAGGCGTGTGTCGGTCGGCCCAAAAACGGATGAAAACAACTCAATAGTACAACCGGTTGTTTGCCTACGCACACGCGCGCACATACTAGTGCTTTCAATCCGCCGATGTCTTGGAACGGTTTGGTGCGAGAAAATGAAGAACCAAAGTATTCAATTTTTGTCCCAAAAAAGTGGACGTTATCTTTCCAAACCACGATTAACCCGATCCCGCGGGTACAAAATAGAATAGTTACGCGATGAAATACCGTCCAGCATCCTTCTCTCACGCTGTGCTAAGAAGGCAGGGTGACACGCGGTGAACGCTTCTGTTCTGACCCGGTAGCGAGCGAACCCGTACATCATTCCCATCGAACCGCTTCACCCAGGATCTGCCAGAATAAGAAAGGAACTGGAAGGAGTCAGGTAAAAATCGATTTCTTAATTTATAACGCTTCCCTTCCGTTTTGTGTCATTCCAAAAAAACAAAAAACCCCCAAGAGCCCGTTCATAGAGGAAGCTAGCCATACATCATTTCCGAAGATGCTTATCTTGCGCCTAAAGATGCTACCGAAAATAGTTCCCGAAAGCGGGACGCGACCAATTCGGCAGCCGGCATTCCTATCTCACGGACTCTACCAGACCGATCGATCGTCGATCCTGAGAAATCGATCGGAGGGTTCGTTTCTATCGCCACCAACGCTGCGAACTGAGGTGACTGACTTGGAACGAACGGGGTTACTTCCATGAAATTTGGACACACATTCCCCAAATAAAAATGTCCACCGTAAAGCTCATTCCAGTTGCAAAATGATCCTAATTAGCGGGAAAATAGGATGGTGGGAATTGGACCGCTTTCTGGATGAAGCGTCTTAGGAAGATCTCACAGAAATGATTGACCAGTAGGTTAAGGAAGTTGAGCGGCTACCTGCCCTGTTATTAACACGCTCTCGAGGAAGTATTTATCTCGTGGGATGGTTACACTTCTTCCGGTCGCTGGTTCGTCGTCTTACCAACCCAAAGTCTGTCCTGTCCGAAGGGTCTGGACGACCTCGTGCGGACACTGTACGGATAGGCATTTCCTTCATTTCCAAAAAAACGCCCAAAAAGTACGCCATGCCGGATCTTGACGTCTTCGGTGGCGTTGGTCCACCGGTTTCTCGAACTAAAACATAACGCTGAGTCACCATGACCTCCCCTTCGACGTGCGGAGGGACGTTCGAGCAGTCAACCTTCGGATCGATCGATTGGTTCTCGTGGTTTCTCGTGCGGCACCAATCATTGTTTCACATCGTTATTATGTCGATTATTCAATTAATTCGCTCCCCACCACCTTAGACCACTGGCCAGACATTCTTGACGCGGGACGCTGGAACGAAAGGGTGGAAAGTGAAATTACACAATGAGAAAATTATAGACTTGAAGACTGTTCAGCTTTTTTTTCCTCTTTTCATACTATCCAGTAGCTATTTCTCCAAGGGTTGCAGAAGCGAGAAGCAACCAGTAGAATTTAAATCATACACGAGCCAATAATTTTCAGGTGTCCGAAAAAAAAACACAGAAACTTCCTGGCTACCAGTTCTGTCCGCCCACCTCAGGAAACAGAACGCGAGAATTAAGCATGTGAAGGACCCGAGGAACCGAACCGGGTGATGCCCGGGAGGTGTAATTCTACAAATTAAGACAATGAAACAGCAGCATGACGATGCAACACGAGCTGGCGTTAGAACGGAAAGTCCCTTTCGGAACGCGTCTGTCGTGAGCTGTAGCACATCCGATTGGGACGATTTTAGCGCGTGAAGAGATGGCGCGCCAGACTGGAGATTCTTTCCCACATCTTGAACTTCCCCCCCATTCCTAGACGAACCGTTCTGGTGTGGCTCCCCCTGTTAAAGGGCATCCGTCTTGTAGTAATCGAAGAAAACTCACAACAAACATTGCTGCTGCACCAACAGTTGGGGCCAAACATTCATCAGAGCGACAATTTGTTCGCTAGTTTATTGAAAATTGAGGTGTTATTTATCGATAACAGATCATAAATTTTGCTCTCTCTCTCTTGCCCGTCACTGCAGTTCCCCGGGTCAGGTGCAAAAGGGCGGGGAGTTGGAAATGAATTTCACACACGGCTCGGCATCTTCCTGCATTTGCATATCTGCCACAATATCTTCGTAACCTGCTGCTGCCCGGCGGCGTGTGGGAAATCCTATTTGAGGGAGGTAAATTTATGATTGCCTCGTGACGCCTCACCAGGTTGCCGGGGATTGCCGTTTTGCTGAAATTTGTTTCCACCGACCGTTTTCATTCAACCTCCGGTTGTGTAGAAAAAGTGTGAATGAAGTGCAATTGGCCTTGGGTGAAGCCTTGGTGCATACACGCTCCATGACGCTTATGCTCACAACCCCTAGAGAAAATGTTTTTCAGTTAGAGCCCATTTTATGTAATAATTTTCCTAAAATATCATACATTTGAACTTTTCTGTAATTTGCTGTTTAGAACAACATTGATGAGACTCTTTAACAATAAAGTTAGTAGTAAACTACTCTTTTATAACGCAATAATAAATAAACATTTAAATAAAATCAATTAACATACCTTTTTACAAATACCTGCGTTGCGTGTCTTGCGATGTTGATCTACACGGAGATATTAAAGAATCGAGAGATTTCTGAGAGAGATGGTCTTCTGGCTTTGTGTCTCATTGAATAGACCAACACCGTAGCAACTATCCGTTGACACTGTGTGGACATAAATATTAACTAAATAAAAAAAAAAACTAAATAACACCTCAAGGATCGGTTAATCCAATTTTGTGAATATAAGAGTTAAATCATTCGACAAAAATCATATATAAAAGGATTTAAAATAAAATAAAGCAATTGGTAATTACATTATATTATTAAAAACAGGGTTACATGCAAATTATAATTCAACGTTTAACGATTTTAGATCAAATATGTTACATAGTAAATTAAACACAATTAATATTATACAATATAAATAAGGCCTAATGTACGAAATTTCAATTCTTTTCCCCTACTTTTGTCCCGGAAACGTAACTGACTCTTGCCACAGTTCCGAAACATTGATCGGTCACGATGGAGCACCGATCGGTTATGCGCACAAAATTGAAATGGATAAATAATCCATCGGACAGACCCCAAGCGCTCACAGCGTTCACTTTGCAAATATTGAAAAACCCCCGTCCACCGGTACCCAAGTCCAATCGAATCGGAGCAGAAACAAGGTTGAAATGAAACGGTGCATTTTCGATTTTATTATTTATTTTACCGATCCTCATCCTACGGCTCCGGTTCCTTCCTAGCTCAACAGAACCGAACCTGGGCGAAAAGCCAAGCATGGCAAGAGCTTGTGGGAGGCAAGAGTAAAGGTGTTTTTTAGCATAATATATTGATATTACCACTCGAATACGTGTAAATTGTTTTATCCCGTTCGGGCACTTTCGCTCCGTTTGGTTGTGTGGAGAAACTGTTTGCAGAACTGCAAGCGCCGCTGGTTGCCATCGTTCATCGGGGAAAGGTGACGTATCGATTCTTGGGCCGACTTCCCTTACCCATCTCTACACCCATGCACAAGCGAGGTGATAAGCGAATGAATCAATGCCTGCGGGATGCATCATGCGGCTGCAACCAGGTGCCTCATTCCACCCCACAACCCCCAGTACATCCAATCTGCCTTGCGGCGTTCCGCATTCATCTTGCGGACACCTTATGTTTGCATTGCCAAGACAGTCCCACAAACGCTTCACAGTGTGAAAGAGTTCGCGAAAGCCTATGGGAAGTGGAGTTTTAATTTTATTGTTTGCTTTAAGCGACCCGATTGGAAAAGTAATTGAAGCATAAATCAGGCAGATAATTCAAATAGCCGGTGAGATTTATATGCGCGCACCACATTTGTAGGTGTGCGTGATGATAAATTCATAATTTAAATAAATATTTACGTTTTCGTAAACGTGTGTTTCGCTGGTGAAATCATAAATTCTAAATGTGGTGAGCGATTATTTAGGACCACAAACATTGGTTGATTTTCACTCAACCTTTAATGGCCAGAGAATATCAGTACTTCGAAAAAATAATTTAAAAAGATATCTATAAAAGTAATAATATGCATTTATAAGGCATAAGTTTAAAGAAACTTAAAAAATAGATTCTTACCTAATCGGCGCTACGCTCGCCTGTTCGGACGACAATTCAATCATCTGGTATTCATATGCCACGTGAAAGAGCTGTAAACCAATGTAGTTTTAACCCCACATCAAGTTTTGCTAAAGGCTCCCTCTAGCGCTAAGCTAAGTGCTACCAAGACTACTCAATCTCAAAGCATCCGGCATGTGCCATTGGTCATTGTCATACTCCACAGGAATTGATTAGGTCATAAGTTTTTGCCAGGACTATGCTGCCATATACGGCCTTGAAGTATATGAAGAGATGGAGAAAGAGGATCTGCTGCTTCGCTATCTTTTCCAAGATCTGCTTCGTGGTAAATATCTTAGCAGTAATTGATTTATCGTTTCGGAATCCTCTCTAATAGTTTACAACTATCTCCTCGACAAATAAGACGAGTCGATAAGTAGCATGATATCGTCTGCTATTCGTTGAACTGATCGTTTTATAACTAATCGAAGTACTGAGCCCATCGCAGATGATTTTTGGCTGGTACTGACCAGAACTACAGTTTTATTTTGATAGCAAGCTACCTTTGGTCTCTCGTTGTTTCAATGACCTGGAATCTATTGGTAAAACTTTTATAAATCAAATAATTTACTCAAGGAAAAATAAAATGTTGTTTGTTAAACAGTATTGTAGGATGATTTATAAGAGAAAAATACTCCAGTTAGTGGAAAGATCTACATACTTGAAGTGGAAAGAGGAGTAACCCTGCTATAAGGATCCTCGATTTCGTAGGCTTGGAGTTCTACTCCAATACGCAAAGAAACCGGATTTTTCCTAAATTACACATTGAGAAACTTTTTCTTTGGATTGGATTTGGAAAATTGTAGATACTTTATTATCATTATTTCATTAGCAGCTCGTGATAATGTCGTCCATATATAGAAATAGGGCTCTGATTGGTATTGGCTTTTGTTTCAGATTCGTTTACATCCGCGGAACTTAGTTATTCGAGTAAGAGAGTTTTGTGACTCTAGTGACTTTCTTATATTTTTTTTCGATTGTTTCGATCTCAGCAAGAGTCATCATTCATTCAAATTTATATAGCTTAATGGTTCTGCATTCTGTGTCGTGCATTCCAACTATCAAAAGGCAAAACAAACAAACATAAGTGTTGTAAAACCTGCTAATTATAGTGCCACTTTTGAAACATAAATAAACAGCATAACTCACATACAAAGCCCTCAAAAGGCCGAATGATATGAACTGTGTCTTGGTTTAACTGTTTTCACCCTACACAGAAAGCACTGAACCCTTTGTTTTGGATCTTATACTTTACTTTACGGAATCGTGAAATATGGCGTTTAAAGGCCGATTGTACATCATTAGAAATACGGATATACATATGGTTTCGTGTTTGGCGGGGCACACACTAGTGCTCTAGGGTTGGTTTTTGAACCGGCATTACGTGCCGTTAAAAAAGATATCGCAATGGATCGGTGTAGTGTTGTATAAATGGGTAATGTAATATGTATAAATGTTTCGTATATATCAACAGATAACGCTGCTGCGCACTCGAGAGCATTAGGCGGGACGTTTAGATTTCTAATGTTACAAGTTTTAAGAAATGTTGTAATACCTGATTAGTAATAATGCTTCGTTCGGTACCGGTTGTGTTCGCTGGAAGGTGTACGTTACTAGTTGCTAAGTGACTGGATCGTCAAATGGATCCTATCTGTCTCTTTGTCTCGGTTTCTTACCCGGTCCCTTACCTATCAAAATTTAGCGGAATGATAATATATCATTTAATCCTACCCAATCGGAAGCGGAGGTAGCAATACGGGTGCTTGATAGCTTCCACTGGACCTTAACGCCCTTATTTCCTTGCTCCGGGTTTGTGCAAATGCTGGAGGGGGAAGTTCTACTCCAATAGGAAGTGGGAATGGAAGATTTGTTAGCATCGCGTCACGTAAGCCACATCTAACCGGGGTGCAAATACAACTTGCGTGTATCGTTCGTTGAAATATTGTGTGAACGCGCATTTATTCTTTCGCTCCGATAGAAGCCTAAGTGCTAGAAGTGTTTATCTGCAATCTGTAAAAAAAAATAACTCAATAAACATACCGTACATAGCTTCTGGAACCCAAAACCCCTACATCAGGCCTCAAAGACAGTTTGGTTTGTTAACAACCATTCTAACCTGTTTAACTCTTACACTCTACCAATGGCATACGTAGTTTGCACTACCGCTTACTTAAACAACTACACCGGAACAATGACATAAATTCATTAAAAGTGCACAATAACTACAAGAGAAGAGGAAGTGTATCATTCGAAACCCAGTATGAGTGCAGCTTGACTTAAAACTAAAAAAATAACTATTACACCGAATGTACTGTGGACACAAAATTCATTTGAACCTTTCTTTTAATGTGTTGCTGGAATGAACCCTTCTGCTAGTAACATTATTGGACCATAGCTAAGAGAAAGCGCACCACTCCGTTAACTAAAATTGTACTTGTAAGATTCATTCAGTTGGATTACATTTATCATTTGATTAAGTTTTTTGTTTCTGATGTCAAGAAGGGTAAAAAAGAAACATGTTACTATAAAATGATTTTCGATTGGTTATGTTAAATCAACTGATAAGTATTGTTTTCCACAAAAACAAACAAAACTTAAATGCTTGCTTACCAATGGACGGGATGAGTACATCGTTGCAACTTAACGCATTCTCATTTACACCCAATGTCTTTCAAAAAACCCAACAGTTTAAACGTTGATTAAAATTTGGTCAATCACCCACCTTCCCCGCAAACATTTGATATTGAATGATATGAAATCGTGGGACATTCGTAAAAATCTCAAAAAACCTAGAGACACACTTTTCTACCAAAAGTTACAATATAAATCACACAAAAAAGGAAGCTGGGAATAATAAAAAGGATTACCCACCATTTGTGTGTGTTAAATAGTACGTAACATTCCTATCCCAAAATTGGCAAACTGCAAACGTGTGGTGTTCGTGATCGCTAGCGCCTGTTACACCGCCTAACGATCGAATGAGTAGAATCATTTTAAACTTTTCCCAACACTACTACCGCCACCGCCGGTACTGCTACCGTTCGGAGGTGCATTCCCGTTGGTGACGTTCCCATTGTTGGCAGTACTGTTCGAACCGTTGCCGGCGTTATTATTGATGGCTGCGCTACCGTTCAGACCGTTTGCACCGCTGCTCGTGGAATGATTGTTGTGCTGGTCCTGGTTGGCCGGGCGGTTTACATTATTGTTCAGCGGTACGGTGGCACGTTGATCTTCCATGCGGCCTCCCTGGAGGCGCATGATAAGCGTGAAGAAATCCTCATCCGGCACGGTTGCGCCACTGTTCGAGGTGGCTTTGGCTGGCGCGACTACCGGCACATCGCTCGCTTCCGCATCGAGCGTTATATTTGGCGTTGGCAGCTCCGACCGTTGTTCCTCAATCCGAGAACCCTTTCGCAAAAAAAAACGCAATCGGTACGGTTAGCATTTTTTGTTCGAACTTTTGGTAAAAAGATATAATTGAGTCGTGAATGTTCATTTTGAAACAATTGGATAAGTGCATTGAATATTATTTCGATCATTTAAAGAGCGTTTTTAATGTCGTGATTGTAATTTAGTGTGTAAAAATTAGTTCTAAACGTTCTTCAGACACTTCAAAACAGATTAAATCAGATTAAATTGAAAACACGAACGAAAGTTAATTATTTTAAATAAAATAAAATATTAAAACTTCAACTGCTCGCTTCAATCGGATGAACGAGGACTTTATATTACCTTTTTACCGAAAATTAAATTCACCACACAAACAGTATAGTTGAGACTCACCTGACATCTCATGAGCATATCAAGGAACGCATCATCCGGTGGTGTACCGAGTGCGTCGGAATCCTCCTTTCCGGCCGACTCGTTGTTGTTCGTAGGATGGCTCATATTGCTCGCATTACCAAGCGATATCCGTTTCAAACCGGGCAACAGCGCTCGTTGTTCATCCATTCGTTCCGATTGAAAATGTGCAATCATTTCCAGAAGCACGTTCCTGAGGAGGACAAGAGCGAAACATTAGTACAACGGGAAGCCATATTGGAAGTTGATGCTAAAATCACAAACCTATTCTCTTTGCCCGCCGGTGGGTTGTTGCTGTTATGTTGCGTTAAAGGTTTTCGTGCAGAATCAACACTCTCGGCATGCGTTAACTAAAAGAAAGTAAAGAAACAATAAAATAGTTACACTCAGGAGATAGAAGGAAACGAACGCCATCATACGATACTGACCTTCAGCGTGCAACGCTGATCGTCCATACGCTTGCTCTGCGATCGTGTTAATAAATCGAAGAAATCCTCATCGTTGTTCTTGAAGCTGTTTTCGCTCTTTTTCACCTTCGACGGTTGGGACGGTGGTACCTGCGCGTTGGTCGTTTGATTTTCCTGCACGTTATGCTGTGCCAGCTTTTTACCATCCGGCGTTAACTATCGCCCAAAAAAAAAGAGACGATAAAAACAAACAAATCTAATTACTCACTCGACACAACGTTTTTTTTGTTTTTCATGAACTCCAACACAGTGGGGAAAATTTAGGGAAAACATTTGGCAACACTTTTTTATCTCACCAAGTCTGATAAGACTGCATTTTACTACCCTGCTAGTGTACCCGAACCAATATATGATTGGTGATAAAACCACATCCACCAGCACCGTTCGATACGAACTTTCCGCGATGAACTGACACCAATCAGCGGCGTTGTTGCTAAAACCCGTCAATTCCAATTCCCCATGATGCTACCAACACCAGCCGTTACGCATTCAACATATTCCCATCGGTTATCATTGTTTGCCCTTGATTATAGCTGCCGGTTGCTGTTTTGCATTGGATAGACCGACCGGCCGCATTAGCGATAACGATCTCGCATACATACACGCACACACACACACACACATACCCAAAGCTATTTACCGAGTTCGATCAAACATCGTAAAGCATACCTTAATTAGGTCTAGCTGCTCCATACTCTGTCGACGTAAGCGATGCTGTTTGCTTGCCGCTAGAGAGGCCACCTTTGCTGCGTTCGCATGTGTCTGTCCATGTACCGGGTGCTGATTACGCTGCACACTTCCGGACTCGCTGTCGACTCCATCCGATGGTCCACCCTTCATGGCAGTGGCCCCGACACCCGCACTGTCCGTGTTGAATAGCTCCGGCAGTCCGAGCATTCTGCGCAGATCGGATATGTTCATGCTGGCCGTGTTTTCACCCACCATATCGCCCAACTCCTTCGCCAGCAGGTAGTGCGAATTGGCGTAGTGTAGCGCTTTCTCGTGATTCCCGATCGAGGTGTGTGCATTGCCAAGGCTCCAGCAGGCACGTGCCTCACCGATACGATCGCCCAGCTCCTGCGCAATCGCCAGATGCCGCTGATGATAGTCGATCGCCGTTGGGAAATCGCGCAACAGTGTGTATGTATTGCCGAGACTGTAACACGCCTGCGCCTCTACCGCCCGTTCGGTCAGCTCGATCGCTAGTGATAATGTACGCCTGGGAAAAAGGAAGCAATAGTGAGTATTATCGTAATAATTATGCTCTAAAAAAATCGATAATGCGAAATAATTAAAGAATTCTTCTCCTAGTGTCTAACGCTCTCTATTAACATCCACTACTCACTTGTAATGATTAGCCGCCTGTTCGAAATGACCAAGAAAGATGTGCGAATTGCCCAGGTTACTGTTTGCACGCCGCTCGGCCGCCTTATCACCAAACTCGCGCGCTATTCTTAACCGCTCCTGATGATGCTCGATGGCCGTCTCAAACTCACCGAGCAGATAGTACGTGTTGCCGAGATTCCCGCACGCCCGTCCCTGCGCACCACGATCGTTGAGTTCGCGCATCAGCCGCAAGTTTTGCTGATAAAAGTCGACCGCCTTCAGTAGCGAATCCTGCACCTCGGCAGAGAAATCACCCGGATCTTTCTGGCCCAGCTGCTTGCCCTTGGCGTGGTACACATTGCCCAGGTTGTACAAGGCCCGGCCCTCGGACAGACGGTCCTCGAGGACGCGCGCGATCGCCAGATGGCGCTGGCAGAAGATGGCCGCCTCATCGAACCGGCCCATCACCTTGAGCGTGTTGCCGAGGTTGCCGGATGATTTTGCCTCACCCAACCGATCGTTCATCGAGCGTGCGAGCGTAAGATCGTGCTTGTGGTACTGCATGGCTTTCGTGTAGTCGCCCAGGTAGAAGTACGCATTCCCTAGCTGACTGTAGATGGCACTGAGCGTTCGCAGATCGTCCGTACCGGCCTGGATGGCGGCCTGGAAGAATGCCACACCCGCTCGGCAATCTCCAGATTTACACAGCCGTTCGCCTTCCAACGCCAGCTCGAGGCACATCGAAGAACCATCGTTATTCTGCGAAAGAACAGCGTACGATGAGACACGATAGGAACGACACTTAATTGATCTTGGCGCCCTTTGCCGTACAAACGAAGCGATTCATCTGCGATTCATCTGCTGCCTTCAAATTCCTCCTTTCTTAACCCTGCCGCGATTGTTTCCCGTTCATTCGTTACAACAGCACCATTTATGATTCACCGCTTCTTTGCGGGTCTCAAACAGGGGGGTTATGCCAGAGGGATTTGAAGCAACAAATGAACAGACTAATGACTTGTCTTTCAATTAAGAGCATCGTGGAAGCGTTTGTACGAGCGAAAGATACATCCACAGCAGTAAAACTATATCCACCCCAATACAATACCTGATCGCTGGACAAATTTTCAGCACTCGCCGAAAGTGACGACATCGTACGGGCGTGTGTTGATTGGAATGTTGGAACCTTGTCGTTTTATTTTTTTGCAGGCGTTGCTGCAGCTGTCGGGGTTCAATTTGGCAACAGCACTGAAGAAAAACGTTTCGCGTTCACCGAAAGGAAAACACTTTCCCTTGGTAAAGACGGTGGTGTTTTGTTTGTTTGTCTCGTCCTCCGCGCGCCTCACTCGCTTCACTCGCTTTCTCGTTCACACCTATACAGAGACATTGCCCCTAGGCAAGCATCTTTTGCAGCAACTTGTTGTTTTTACTTGGGGTGGTAGCAGCGCCCGTATGAAGATTCAGATGTTTCGATTAATATCGATGACGAGTATTCCAAAAACAGTACACCGCTCATACGCATGTAACACTCAACAGCGGGGAGTATTCTTTTACCAGGTGAATTTTACGTACGCATACTACACCGAACATTCGATGCTATCACTGCAAACGTTGCAAACTGCTCCAAACAGAAGCCACATTCACTGTTCACGCAAAAACGGCAATGGCGTACGCTGCGGGACACTGTCCGCTTCCGATAGTAATCCGTAGCATTCCGTGTTACATTCGCAGCAGAGTTGTAATCAACTTTTGTAGATTCTTTACACTGAATTACCGTTCAATTTCTACCAATAAACAACTACAACATGGCACCATGTGAACTTCCACGACCATCGTGATTGACAGTCTTTTGACAGCTAATTTAAAACACATAAATGGTCGTTACAGAATTTTATTTCATTCCATTTTTCACAAATGCACGAAAACAAACTGAAAACAATATTAACACTTGTTCAATTATTATCCTTATTATTATTTAATTATTTAAAACTAAAAAAAATCTGTCGGTACGAAAATTAGGCACCATTTTATTTAATTTCCAAGAGTTTTCAAGTTTATTAGCTTTATTAACTTTCTAGAAAAGGCAAACCAGCGAAGGCTTGCCTTATTTCTCCGTCGTCCTCATCCGTTCGTGGCACATCCATCGCACTATCGTCCTTCTCTTCCAACTTCGTCTCGTTAAAGTCCTGTGGGATATTTAACACTGGCTCCATGTACGCTTCCCGGTGTATATCGCACCATCGCTTTCCAACTGTTGGGAAAATGCACTTCCGAAACACCATGCACGTTACATGCTCTAGTTTTTCGATTTTTATCCTAGAAAATCCCATCAGTCCAAGCGTGTAACGCCAATTTTTCATCAATTTCGCATTCGCGCCCTGATGTCGGCTGTCCGGCGTTATGATGAGCAAGATTCCTTCGGGTTTTAACAGATCGTACGCTTTCCGGCAGCACCGTAACCGCTGTTCCGATGAGGGAAGATACTCTAGCAGCAAACTAAACACAATCGCATCATAATGATCACCAGGAAATGCTTCGATGGAATGGTGCTGTTCCGAAATGGACGGAATAGACAAAGTTTTGTTGACTTCTGCTTCTAGAAAATCACAATGCCACACTGAAGATCCCGCTGGTGCAATATCGATGGCCGTTACATCAAAGTCCGGAAAGGATGCAAACGGATCGTAACAACTGCCTACATCGAGCAGCTTTATTCGGTCGATCGTGTACGGACGATGTTCGTAGCGATATCCAGCATCGATTGCCTGCATGACTTTATCGTCTTTTTCACGAAACAGGTAAAGGAGCGGTGTGGCCCCATGGAAATAACACCGACAGGATGCAACAACCCATTCGATGCGACTGTTCGATCGTTTACAGCTCACTTCCATTGTTCGATCCCAGTAGCAGGTGGCCAACTTGTGCATTGCTTCTGCGTAGCTTTTCAGTAAACCTTCGTCCCGAACGTGTTCCTTCCATACCGTTTCCGGATCTTGTTGCTTCGCTGAATCGCGCAAACGTTGATGAACGGATTTTATAAGCCCGGATAGTTCCAATTGCTCTTGCGTAGCCATCGGGAAATGAAACACAAATGCGTGGTGAGCCGGTCTTCTAAATGTAAACAAACGTAATGAAGCCGTGGCCAAATGAATGAACGTGAGAAATGTTTTGACATTCGAGAAGAATAAAATTTTATTTCTTTAATTTTTACATAACTTCGCTTTTAAAACGCATTAGTTAGAAATAAATTAAAATTACAAATATACAGTAATCTAAATAAAACCATGTCTCATTAAAAATTCTTGACCGAATTCCGCTTCATAGTGAGAATCATGCTTCATCGAGTGAGAACAACTGCTCGAATGCGTGGCAATTGCTCGAATCATGTTTCTGCTTCTCTGTTCCATGTTCGGGTTCATGTATTGGATAAATTTAAAAGGAAAAGCCGTTAGCTATGGGTAACATATTTATTTTGCCCTCGGATCTTTTTAAATTCGGCTATTGCAAAGTTTTAATAAATCAGCACGAGAATCTACAATCAATACTCGTGGCCCGAAACTCGAAAAAAGCTGCAGAAAACTGGTGGAATGCAGTTCACAAATTCATGTTTTAAGATTTAATCTTCATTTTAGCTTAATTTGCTCTCTCATGATACCATCAACACAGTTTTATCCCAAAAACTTTTCGATAAGTGTGGTGGCAAGTCCAAGCCAGGTACGCCCGGTTGATGTTTTCTGCAGCTCCGCAACATTGTCCATAGGGTCAAGCTCAACATAATCCATGTAGTCCTCCGGGGCAGTAGCAGATTCCTCGTCAAGAGGATATGCCTTGCTGCCGTTTTCCACGACGATGAGGATGAACAGGACGCAAACGTATGCAAACTTCATGATGATGACGACTTTGAAACTGTTTTCCACAAACTACCACCGGTTGATTTTATAACACAACAATCAGGAAACGGTCTTTGTAGCCACATCAACGCAACTTTCGTTAAAAATACTTTACGCCAATTTCGGATTCAAACACGTGCTATTTATAGGATAAAGTTGTTTGTTTCTAGAACGATTTTTCGAACTTTTTTGTTTATGAGCCAGACGCGGTGTTTGAGCAAGTGTATTAGCATCGCCGAGGTTCGGTATCAATACCTCCGAAGTAATCAACATGCTGTTTTCGTACCACAGCTGAAGTGCAATAACATCATGGAACACCATTCACGGACGTAAGAGTCGGAAAATCCTACAATCAATAAACTTCTGTATTTTAATTATTTTCCACAGTTACCGAATTCAAATTGTGGTGAGTTTGGTATCCGTGGAGCCTTATTATCGATCCACAGCAGGTGCGAAGGCTAAAAAACAAAGTAACTGATCATGCGTCTGATGTCACCGGGTAGCGATTTCAAGATGACAAAAGATACAGTCCGCCTCTCAGCTATTCAGAGGAAGGTGTGTACATTAACCGTTTGGAGATGAGGCTGTTTAGGCATAAGTGTGTTTTAGGTACAGTGAATTGTGATTTATCCCTGCCCAGAGGTTACGCCATTACGCTGAATATGAGTTGGAATTGGAATGAATTATTTTTTTCATTTACTCTTTAAAAAAAGAGCGAACTTGCAAGCTGCAACAATTGAATGGAAACATTTGACACTCCACTACGAACCCGTTAACTTAAGCATTTGTTCACAACATACCTCAGCTCGAACCACACAATGAACATCTTCGGCCAGCGAGGCAATCATTATCGTCACTATATTTGGATGGCTCCTCATCGGTCAAAGTTTTAAACCGTACGATGTTTGCCATTGTTTCGGTAGTAATATGCTGCGAACGCTTGCATAATCTGTGCACCAACCGGTGGGCAAATGTGGCTTATGGGTGAACAATCATTTTTGTCCATTTTGGCCGTTAGCGTGAACGCAAACGCCTCAATCTGCTGCCGTTTCATTATCGCAGCTAAATATTGATTTAACCAAAAATCACCCTTTCACGCAGCAGGTGTTACTGAAGACGTATGAAGCACGCTGCGCATACTACTCCGAATCTAATGTACATGCAGTTTATTTTAACCTCTTCTTATAGCCCTAACCAACGCGTAGATCAACTTCGGACCAACTTTTCATGGGTAAGTAAACGACGCCAGAAGGCTACACACTTTGCTGCATTCGTAACGCAGCCAACGCAAAACAAACACGAACACCAACTGTGAAATCAAATCTTCAAACATTGCCGCCCATGGTCTCGCGTCGTACGCTGGTGGTATGATGTGCATAATGGTACGCATTGTTGGAGTGTGTAGCATCAGCACCAACAACAGCCGATCACCAAGCTGCAAAGGATTGCTGATTGTACCTTCTACTAACAATAAATTCTTCAGCCAGCGTTGATCAATTAATTTCAACAGCCGCCGGCATCCAACTCTAAACTGCTTCACGTGCAAATGTGGAGCACAATGGTTAGAGTTGGTCACCAAAATTCGTGTTTAATAAGCACACAATGTTGTCAAAATTGACTTTCTTCCCGCGCACTCGTTTACTCACCATTTGACAGCTGTCATTTATTCGCTTTGAAAATTGTTTAGTAAACAAAGTAAGACAGACAACATGGTTCTCCTTTGTACCAAAAATGCTGTTTTTACTATTTAATTTGAAGCATATTTGAATTGCTTTTTTAGTTCACTGTCAGTAGTATCCTTGATCTTTATTATAAATAAATAAATAATCTCACAAGAAATCTAACCAAAAGAAAAAGATTAAATTGGTGTCAGATTTTGACGTAGTATGATTTACTATAAAAAATGTAGAAAACACAGTGTAGAAAAACAGTGTTACAAATTTGGAACCAGGACTCTTTATAGGTCATCTGTGTTAATCAATGTATTCTAGGCGGGAAACATTCGTTACACACCGCGTCCCATAAAAGCGTTTCGATTTGTTTACAGACACAAATTATTATGTTTGTTATGATAATGCTTGCTTTGAATGATTTCAGCTTCGTTTTTTTTTTAGGGGCCAAATCTATGTCACCCCGAACAGTATCAACAGTTCGCCTGTTCTGAGCGTCACGAACGTGCATCGGAATTAGCATAAAAGAAATCGATCACCACCAGCGAGCGGTGCAGGTTGTGCTGAGCCTTCGCAACATATTATTTATCCGAGTGGTCCGCATGGTGTTGTCGCCAGTTCGCCAGCACTCCATCCCTGGGTGGGCGTTTCCGCCCGGTGTTCTCTGCACTTTGGCGCCACACACTTGGCCTGCCACAGTGTAGGTGTTCCCGACCATCCCAGGCATGCCAAATGTGATGCTTAGAAGTGGAATTATTAATAGCGTTACGCAAGGTGACACGAGAGTGCGCCGGTTGGAAGTGGATAACGCATCGGTAACCGGGGCGGATTGGATCGACTGTATGCGTCGCCATCAGCCCGTCATAATCGTAGTCGTCGCCATCGGAAGGAGCAGTATGAAATAATAATCTACCCTTCCCCGTAGTGCGAGCCGATGTGACGATGACGGTGTTGATGGAGATAAAGTGATCGAGAGCATGACTTTTTTCCTACCAATTATTGATTTCTTTCACAGATCGGGACCGTGGAGCAGAAGGGGCGCGATGCAACATCATCATACGGAGGCACATGGACAGCATACGGCACAGGAATGAATTGAACTTCTACGGATTGCTGCCAGTTCAACACGAAATGCAAGAGCATGTATGTGTAAGCCGCCGTTCCGATCAGTCGCGATCGATCAATCGTGAAACCACACAGCGAGGTCGATTATTGTGGGAGGCATCGTTTGTCTTCGATCGCTTCGAGAAGCTATCATTACCGATGGGTGCGATCGTTTGAGAACTAACCTTCGAGTACCCTACACCACGGATGACAGTGCATCATCCCGGTATTGGCAGCTGCATCATAGTGCCCCGAGGCGCCCGACAATGATTCAGGGCTAGAATTCAATCGATTTTCTTTAATTATCAATTGATTCATTGAGAGCGGCGGGAACCACACCACCAAATGACAGGAAAACTTATTTACTAACCAAATGAAACCATTGAAGATTTATTTTAGGAAAACTTGCACGAAATACCGAAATGCGTGGCGATGGGAAGCTCCACATCAAACAAGACGCTACACTAATGTCATTCCTCCATCACCGATTGCATTTTAGGACGGCGTAAATCATCACTAACTGCTGACAGGATGCACATTATTTTGAAAAGCGTTATTCCAAACATACACCGTCAGAAGATGAAAGAGTTATGGCTGCGGGATAATTCATCAACCGACCGTATCAACCGAGACACCGAGCGCCACAGTCTGGCAGATAAATTGGATCAATTTGACTGGTGGTTTTTTGTGCGCGGACGAGATTTAGTACCCCGCAGTTAGTAGCCCTTAGGTTGATCCCATCGATCAAGCTTAGTACATCGGATGAGCTTCTGTCTGTTTTTTGGGTGTTGAGCATATTGGGAGTGATTGGAGTGGTTTTAAATGCTAAAAGTTTCAACCTATTTGGTACTCATAAGTCTACTAAATGCGTTACGTTGCAGAATGACTCGTTAGGCGTTATATTTATAAGAACTCCTTCATGTATTGCAGTTTGAGGCTGCATAGTTATCTCCAACGTGCTTTGTGTCAAATCGGACTGTGCTGTTTTTGACAGCTCAAATTGACAGCTAGGGTTTCAGTATATAATGTATGAAAAGCAGTTCTACAATTAAAACGAATACAACCATGTTTCAAAAACAAAAATTCAGAATTTAAATGATTGAATCGGAACACTGTTCCACTTTTCTACCCTCCAGTGTAGTATGTCGCTTGTGACGAATGTGACGTTTCTTATCTGGATTTTGACAATTCTAATTGACAGCTAGTGTATCAGTATATTATGCATAACAATCAAACGCGTTCGATAACGTATTTACCTGTAATTGTAATTGTTTAAATTGATACAAAAATCCTCACTAAAATTGCATACACGTGTGTAACATCTAACTCTCATTCCTCCCTGCAATCTTCAGACAAAAAAAACAGACACTACTGTAAACCATCAGTTACGCCTCGGTGAAGGTCGCCCTTTCATTACGCGCCTGTTTTGTCTCCCATTCTGGACCGAAAATCCGCCGTGCATAAAAATTATGCGCCACCACACCGGTACAAACCTCTGGGAATATATATGTTTTTTATGAGCTTTTCTTTTCTACGTGCCCCCTGTCAACGACCCGTTCAGTCGAAATGGTCGAAAGGGTTCTATTTGGGTGTAGTCAGTCGGAAAGCGAACAGGTGCAATCATACATCTGCATCGTACTTTATAGTGAACCCTCCGTTCGATGCACTCGCACAGGGAAGTGTGTGTGGCTCCGAACATTTCAAACAACCCCGTACGCCGATTGCTTCACGTGACTTCTACGCTGTTCGGGCGGCTCGGCACTAACTTTTGATAGTGCACGGGTTTGTCGTGATATTTATAAAATGGCAACAAATGGCTTAATTAGTAACAGTATCACGTTCCTCCGCGACGAACCCGCTTCGCATAAAACTGGGCTACCGTTGTCGATGCGTTTGGGTTAGGGCTTCTTCCCAAAAACGCGTGTGGTGCGAGGAACTCAATTAAAGTCTACCCTGCTGATCAACAACGAAAAAAAAAACCAGAAGCTCGATCCGTACCTGAGTACGCCGTGAGCGAGCCGCACTCAAATGGCCAGCAGCGTATAATTTATATTTTGTGCAACTCGGCTCACCGTCATCGTCAGACGGTCACATTCATTACGGTGTGATTTGTGACAGATCATTTAGTCCTTTGGGTGACGGCAACGGTGGGAACGGGATGTCTTGAGAAAATAGACACTCGTTTCGGGAGGAGTTTTCTTTTTCGGGTCACACGCACGGGACTTACTCCTACGCGAACCCATCGTTTACTTTCGCACATTGCCAGTGTAACTGACTCACTGGCACTGTGACTTGTTGTGAAACTGTTCCTTCCTTGTTGGGTTCAGGTGAACCGCGCTTCGAGCGTGTGTTTCGTCACCGAGGATCGGATACACCGACGGCTACTGGTTTTTTATTATCATACACGCTCCAATGTCTCGCAGACGGCCCAGTGCGGCCGAGTTAAGGGCAGGAAGATTTTCACTTTCATACGGATACACTGCACGGACGCTGGGACGAACGTTTGAAAGTATATTTGAACCGTGATGGATTGAAATTAATGGAATGGATTTTCCATACACCGTGGCGCGTTGGTGCACGCGACCAATGTGGCTGTCACGCCACCACAGCATCACGACAGGTTACGGCAAAGGTACACATTTAAGACATTTTTTTGTTTAATGTTTGCAGTTAAAATTAAATCTGCTTCCCCTTTACCATCAACCGTTTGATGGGCTACAAAAAACCGATGATGTTAGCACAGTCGTAAACGGTCCCACGAGTGACATCGAAACAGTGATCAATTAAAGGTACATTTTTCATCACCCGTGCAAGAAAAACGTGGAGTTAAATTTCTCGCCACCGAAATATGCACAATTCTTCGATTTTATATCTTTTAATGAACGAAACACTCTCTCTCCTTCTGAGTCACTTTATTACAGTGTTACGGTGACTTGAGTCGGTGTTGAATTATAGTGTGATAAAAGCACGTCTCTCGGGAAATAGTAAACGTTACCAGCTGTCTTAGCGATATTCAATACAACTCCCGACGACTCCGCATTCATGTTGAGCGATCGAAAAATAAAAACATCATTATAAGCGATCGGTTTCGTCGCTTTAGACGCACGGAAACAAAAATCCACCTTTTTTTTTTAAGTGTTCCCACAGACACGTGTGTTTGTGTGTGGGTTATATTTATTATTTTACTCTTATTTACTGTTAAGCTGCCAGGAAGTGGACTAAATTTAGCTTGACCTAAAATTAAATGCTACTCTCGCACACGTCTAACGACATCGGTTCGTCTGCTGCCTGGCTTCATTTGATGTGACCCCGGTTGAACCTTTCTGGGAGGATATTGGAAGAATCTGTCCCAGTGTTATTTATGCGAGAGCCCACAAAACGTTCACAAAACTGACGTTTCTTAACGAACGGTATTAAAAGAATATTTATCATATTTTTAACACACCTCAGTGTTTTCTTTCATGTGACTTAAAGTGAACACAAAATGATTTGGTCCCGCTTTTTGCCCGCCTAACTGATTCCTAATCCCTTCCTTAAACGATGCGGAATTCACATCAGTCACTTCTAAAAATGGTTATTTGTAAAGGAATAACAAAACAAAACGAAAAAAAAAACGATGACACAGTCCACCGATTGCGAGTACGGCGACAAAATCATTAGACACAAATTAACTAACGGATGAGGCAAACTTCCGAGTCATCAATCACTCGCGCGGTTTCCTATTCATCTCGGATCTAGCCGCTGCCGTTTGCCGCCGCGGTGCATCAGGTGTCGAGGCGCTGCCGATGATCGAACGGATCGGGTCGTTCTTCCACACCCCGAGTGGGTGCGGCACACCAAACTGCAAAGCTGCAACGTGCCAAAACCCATCCCCATTCCCATTGGCTCCCATGATTCTAGGTGCGGTCAAGTCGATCATCTTACGATCGCGATCTCCATCGGCAGCACGGGTGCAGCCGGGCGGACATGCAGCGTGCGTTGGCCGACAGTTTTCCGCCAGACGCGTCGAGGGTTTTCCAAGCGGTGGAAAATCAACAGCCACGCTAGTGATTCAACAGGACGCACCGTAGACACGCTCAACATCGATTTCGGCTCACGCGGCGAATAATTGAATCGGACAGACGAGGCTCATAAATTTTGGCGTTAAATTCAAACGGCATAAGATCATGCTGCCTGATGATCGGTAAGGGAATTGCTTCAGATGGACATTTCGGCTAGCGGTGGGATTTTAATGACACTTTTTTATGTTGGGCGCATGTAAGAATTGCCAGTAATGCTTCGTTTGATGGATGTCTGGGATAGTCATGTTTCGGGCGTGTTGATCAAGATTGACAAAGTTAATGAAAAGGGCGAATAAAATTGGTTTTGGGTAGTTTAATTAGAAACTGTAGAAAATTCCATAAAAAAAAAGTTTGAGGTTTTATGAAAACTTTAAAAATAAATTTTAAAAATTTAAATGACCTCATTAGTAAAGTGTTTAAAATTTCTCAACTTTTCATATACAGTAGCATTATTATTTTGAAATCATCCAACTTTACTGAGGCTTTTTAAAATTCTTGTCTGTCCTTGTCGTCTATAACAGAATATTTAAGTAATCCTTTAATGTGCTAGGTTTTATGGAACAGTCCATTAAAAGGTAAGGTTCTTCGTTAGATATTTTATATAGCACCCCAGAATCTGTATCAACCCTCGCGGTGCGCCGTTTCCGTGTCCGTAGCTGGCATTTAAATTCATCCAGTGCTTTATCGGTTGAATAATGGCTGTCAATATTGGTTTATGTCAATCGATCTCCTCGTGCGTGCCTCGCACAAAGTGAAAACCTCTTAAACCACAACCAGCAGCCCCTCGGTGTGTCTGTAAATCTGTAATAACCCATCAAGACACTCTAAACGTTTTGTCGAACATTAAGGTCGCTTTCCCAAAAACCTCTCACATCCAAAGGGCGTCCGCGTTCGATACAAATGGATCATTATTGAGTGGGATAGGGCCTTCGGGGTTTTGTCAAATTAAGGTATAGAAAAAGATAAACCTTGGCTATAGCGCTCAAGAAGTGCAACCGCCTCTCGAGTTGGTGAGGCGCCAATTCCTGGTCGCACATTAACGAGGCCAATATTTGTTTATAGACGCCCACCAGCGGGTCAACCGTTTGGTTGAAGGTTCTCAACTGTGTTACCTTCCATTTGGAGCTCCCAATTGGGTACCTCATTTCCATTTCTTCCTGGTGAGGGTGTCTGCGTCCTATATGAGTAGCACGCCAAACGACAAAACTGCATCTCCACCGATCGGCATTAAGGTGGCTTGCGAAGGGTAACAGTATGGTCACTTCATGCGCGACCCGTTTCGGCGAGGCACCGATGTGTATCCAACCCTTATTCCAACACTCCCAATCGGGCTATTCACGACCTCGAGAGCATCTCAGGACCGGGTGGGTTAGCGTTTATGTTAATGAGCGCACAGCAAATTGGTTCACACGCTTGTGTCAGCTTGAAAGGGGGAAAAGGCCAACCAGTCAATGCGACAAGTTGAGTTCCTAGTTAGTTGCTGCATACATGTCCCCAGTGTTGGTGCACTCGATAGCAGAAGGGTAGTTCACGTTCATTACGGTAGCCACTTAAATCTGTTTTTTTCTCCCGTCCCAGAGTCACACCGGCACATACGCGAGGTCGTGACAGATTATGATAGGTGGCAGGGAGGTCCATATTGGGAAGTGGTGAGCTATTTCAGCAAGACCCATCAAAACATCCACTTTAGATGGCTCAATTTTTAAAGCCCATTTATTGCATCCCCTTTTTTGGGTTCGGTCGGAGTCGGAGGGATGGGCCGTTTTATCTACCGAGATGCTTCCTTTCGGTGAACTTAATTAGTGACCTCAGGAGTCGTTAAACACAATAAAATGTATCAAGTGTTTAAAGCATGTGGTGCTATGGATTAAGATCGATCTCCAAATTTCGTTCGATTTGATCTGTATTACGGAGAATTAATAATAAGTTTGTTGAATTAGCAGAGTATAATAATAAGATCTCAACAACTCCAAATGACCCAACATGTATAAATAATTGTCTTAAAATCTACGATTTGTCTTCTATGTCCCTTTAGGATATTTTTAAATTCTTCATGATTCTGAAAATCTCAGACTTGCATTACTACACCCTGATCTATATTTATGTTAAAAGCAATTTTTTCCATCGAACACTGCTTGAGTCACGCGTAGCGAAATAAATCACCTCCCTCATGCAATGATCGAGGAAATGCATCATCACCACCTACAAAGTACATAATTAAGATCAGATTAATCATCGTATTAATTAAATTATAATATTCCTTTCACGCGAACTTGGCAAGTCAACACGTGCCAACAAAAGCAGACATTTTATTGGCAGTATTTGACGACATAACCTTTTTTTATTAGATGAAAGAGCTATAAATATGTTTTTCTTAATAAAGCCACTCTATTGTTAAGGCGCTTGTGTTGTATTGTTTAATTCGAAATTATCGTTCAAAAAATCCCAGTTATAAAAGACGAAAGAACAAGATGTCCAAACACACATGTCACCGGCCGTCCGTTGACGTTTGCAATGTTTCAAATTAGCTTTTCCGTCTCGTTTACAGCTTGAGTCTAACCAGGCCTGCCAGACATGTGTTCGCGTTTGTTGATTTGAAATCATTTTCGAAACGAAAAAAAACAAGAAAACACCAATTTGCTTACACCTTTGCCGTAAAACGCCAACGTTCGTGCCCGGTAACATCTGTGCACGTTGGTGCACATTATTCCCTGGCAAACAAATTATCTTCAAACACAAACTGTCAAAGTGATGCTGAAGCGTCCGTTACGTCAGATGTGAGCGAGAAACTAGAATTGGTGAGTAACGGACGCACTGAACGGTACTGACATTTTGGGTTCAATTTTTCATACCCCGATAAACAAAGTAAGACATCTCGGGCCAACTTCCCGCCGGGACCGCACCGTCCAGGGTCCAGCGAAACCGTGAAGTAATCAACAGTTTAATCTACCGTCGAAGGTTAAGGGAAACTACACACTGGGGGTTAAGCAAGAGAGTAAGTAAAAAACTCCCGTCGATTAGTCTTTCGAGTCCGACAATTCGAGTAACCGGTAAATAAACAATTTGTTCACCCACTAGCTGTTAAAAGCTGCCTCAACACCGACGTCACCACCGTGCAACGTACCGGTCATTGCCAAATCTGTGTTGCTGCTCAGTTGTTTGGCAGCGAAACGCTTTCCCTGTTTGTTCTTCCCGCCCAGGTATTGGGGTTTTCATCTCACGTTGGAACCACACACACAGATCTGAAGGGCTCTCCCTTATGTGAGCTCCAAACATCACTGCGCAAGAGTTACACGAGTGAGGATGAAATCGTGCATCTTCCGCATAAGGATTATGGTAAAACTTGGAACTGTTCGCTAGTTCACTCGTGACAGTACATCTTGGGTTGATAATTATGTTTTTGCCCATAATAACGATTAGCCCATTAGACCGAAGGGTCTAATATATCAGTTTGAAGAAAACACACCAGCAATTGGAAATTCTACTCCCATCTCTGCTGGTAGACACGAGTGATCCTCACTATGCGGTCTGTAATATCTTTGTAACTCCGGACCGTATGCGTCCGATTGCGAAACAGTTCCCACCGACGCCGAAATGATCGTGGTAAGACGCCGACCAACCTAGCCATTGCCCGACTAGCCATCTAGATGGAACAGATGGTGCGGTTTTAAACAAACAGCCCTTTGGGCAATAGGCATGATCTATCATCACGCTTGACCAATCGCTCCGGAATGTGCGTACACCGGACGTAATGTACAGGCAACCGTGGTAGAAATTGTCTGTTCGTGCTGTTTTTTTCGTTTCTTCTCTTCTCTCACTTCTATCTTTCCTTCGCCGAACAAAACGCACACAAAAACCCTACTCGTGAGCGACCATCTTCTCGACCTCGTCGCCACCAGGTTGAGATTTGGTGTCGCTTTCCGATCCGATTGACTTACCGCTGTCTCGGACACCCGTATGGTGCTTGCTCTCCCTTCACCCCGCGAGAAGTTTGTCAACCAATCAAGGCCTCTAATGCCGTTAGCCTGCTCTGTCCCCCCTTCTGCCGGGAACGTTTGATTTGCAATCCGCCAACGCCACACGCTCGGTGGGTTGACATTAGCCCGGGCACACCTGTGCACACTAATGGCCATTTCAAGGTGATCCACGTCGGAACAGGTGAATTTATCCAGACCAACGAGTGCCGTGCGTTGCAACGCAACCGATTGCACCATTAGCACCTTCCGAGTGACACCGGGGAAGACACTAAACGGTTGCGTGTAAACTCCCTTCCGCGAACCAGTGCTCTGGTGGTGTGCACATTCTACACCAGATGGCGCATTGTTTGCCGCCGAAAGGGAAGCACATTACCAGGCAGTATGATCACTCCCTTCACGACGCAACGCATGCGGTCACCGACCAGGGACAATTACCTGGCGGATAATTTGATGATGATGGTTGCCACTAGCCCAACAAGGGCCCTGTAAACCCTGCTCTGCATAGTGGTACAGGTCTAAGAATGCCCAAAAGTGGTATTTGAACCGCGAATAATTTTCGTCATGCTTCGGACCGGAGCGAACAGCAGCCCGTTTTGCTTCGGAAGGGTTTTTCCTAACGACATGGGGGATAGGGGTGGTGCGCAAAAGATTTGCCGACTGACTGGCATGTATGCGATACGTCTGGAGGGTCTGCGATTAAAGGGAAAGTTACACGGTCTCCCAAACGGGGTACGGGAACGACATGGCGGCTGGTACTAAACATAGGTATTATGTCATGTTCACAAACGTGTTCAGCAGCTTTTCTTGGTGTTTCTCCCGAAAACGGTCATCATGAATAATGGGAACCGATTACAGTGGTTTCGCTGGATTTAGACAGATTGTTTTGGCCGGATTGATCACCGCTAGAAGTGATTCGCTATTTAAAAATATTCGATGTCATCAATACCAGCCATCGGATGGAGGTGAGTGGACAGATGGAATGCATTAAGCTTCCACGGTGCACTTAGAAAAAGCAGGAGATCCTTTCAATGACTCTTCCGAACTTAATAAGTACAATCATATTCGTTTATCTTCCACTGTGTATCTTGTCAAACAGGTTACACTTTATCGCCAAAAATTACTCCATTTTGCATACATTTTTATTGCCGACTTACCGCATCCACGCAAAGCTAATCTGATCATTCGTCTTCGGTTCGTTCCATAGTCCCGGGATCGGGTTCTATATGGTCCGGATGAATATTAATCGATCCCGCGGAACGGCCGCTGGTGACATTACCAAACACGGCATCCCGTACTCGGCTCCGGCCAGTTGACTTTAATTAACGATCGTATGTAGGAAGCGTTAGAATGGCGAACAATCCACCATTGTGGCTCCGGGATCCAGGAACATCGAACCCATATTAGGTACGCCGAGCTTGGGAGCCTTTTGTGGGAAAGAACCCCTGCACCAAACGGCTTCAACGCGGCTGAACCCTTTTTTGGTGGTGAACCACCAGGCCACGTCCTGCGGGTATCCTCCCAGGGCAACAGCTGGCGGCGGGCGCCAGATCAAGGCGTTCGCCTAGTGCAGCGAAAACGATATCGATTAGTCAACCCACATCGTGGCATTGGAAGCCCAGAAAGCTCTGGATACTTAGAAACCGTATCCCACCTACGAATGATCCCAAACAAAGCGCAATGTAAAGGCGTCTCTCAACACAAACACGCCTGAGCGGATGCCGTGGGTTGATCAATCAAGTTCAACGGGTGGTTTTATGAATGAATTTCAAGTTTTACTTTCGCGCTAGTGTAAGTAGCAAGTGTGAGCCCGCCCGAGAAATACCGTGCCCGGTTGCTACCTGTCGACCACGCAATTCTTGAATGAATTTGCGTTTGGCATTTGAAACGAGTTTCGCATCGCGCCGGTGTGACAGTTGGGGAGATGGTTAAAAAGGCTGACTCAAACGGTGGTAACCTTCGACGTCCTTCTGGTTCGGAACGGATGGAAAGGAAATGCGTAGGATATGGGTAAAACAATTCACTAATGCTGTCGTAAAATTATGTATTAATAAAATTTATTTGATGAGGGTTTGGGCAAAGGCAAACACAAAAGAAACGATTAGAGTAATATCAATTAATGGCGATGAGAAGTCTGTTGTTTCTTTATATTTACCACACCATATTTATACCAGAGAAAAGATGAGGAAATCGACATATTAAAGCGAAGTTCTTAATGCATTATATCCTAAACAAACGAATTAACAACTTCTATAAGATATAACTAATAATTTAAGATTTTTCTTTGGACTTAATTCATTACTTCCAAATGTGATCACTCCGTACAAGCGTTCCACAGATGGTGAAATTAAATTTAAACATCGCTTCTAACCGATTACATCATTCAGTAGCTTCTTTCCTAAACTTCAATCGCGTCGTAATCAGCGTCATGGAATGCAATCGTGCCTGTATTATCAAAAAACACGACTGACTTTTGTAAAAAATGTCTTGCTGATGGATGTAAAGAAGCGACACCATCGTGACCTTATACGGCAGAGCATATGCTTCCACAACTCTTTGTCCCTTATCAGTTGAGGAGGACGCCCTAATGATTTACTGCCGCACCCTTTCCAGTGTTTCGTAGAGTGTCGTGAGACACAAAATGATTCGTCCTTGGCGAGCCCTGTCCGGTGGAATAAATGACCAAAAAAAACCCCCCCGAGGAACTCTGAGATCATCGTCCGAATGATCTCACAGATCGGTGAGGATTCGTGTACACGCGTCGAGTGTGAGATTGCATGATAGCGTGTAAAATTTAACTGGTTTTTCATTAGGGATATTTACAACAATTGAATAAAACCATCATAAGTAATAGCCATTTGTGTGATAAACCTCACATACTCTAATGGCTATTTTGAGGGCTAGATGAATAAAACTTTAATTAATGTATTTTCCTTGGCAATGTTTTACAGCATCCCTTTCGAATGGCTACCATCATCCACCGTAACGGCAATCAACCGTGGCAGTTGCAGAAAACGATCAAGATTAACTTTTGCCATTCCACATGTCAGTTCGTACACGGGGCCGAATCCGATCCGCTTTACGCTTCCCATTCACCGACCATAATGCAAGTGCATTCCGTCGGCTCTCAAGTGCAGCTGGAGTGCACTCCATCAATCGTGGCTGGGTGCGATACCGATGTAGTGCCCGAGAGCGAAACACTTTCCGCCGTACCAGAATTGGGGTCAGTTTTCCCACATTCCTTTCCAACCCGGGCAGTCAACTTCCAATTTGGCTGACATTTCGCGCGATCGGTTAGGGCCAGAACCAGCAATGGATCATATTTTTCCATCCGTCAATCATCCCGTGGCGTTATTTTTCCACGGCCAATTTTCCAATCGTTTTTATCGGAATTGCCGATCGTGCAACGCGATCGAACATTTATTGGGTGGTGTGTTTGGCAGAGGCGTAAAGTATGGTGATATATCATCGTGTGTGTATTGGAACTCATTTAAGGGCACGTACTAATGGAACCCAATCATAGTTCGCTGCAAATGGCAATTGTTTGTGTGAAAAATTGCATCCCGATCTGTTCATCAATCAGCTGCTGATTAATGCTTCATATCATCAGGGAAAGAGTCCGTTGAAATATCATCTATTAAGATATTCCTCGTTTGCAACAATCCCTGGAGCTATCGGTAACATAAGCGAGTGGATTATCATCAACTTCTTCGCTTTTATGGTTGCCCAAAAGCAAGCAAATTTTCTAATGAAACGAATTCCTGTCGGACTGCAACTCACACTGGCGATGCAAATGCATCCGTGGGATTTCCCTCCCGGCTTGAGGATGGGTAGTAAAAATGAAAACCATATGTTCGCCACATTCTTCAGGGTAATGGTAGAGTTGTGTTCACCACCACGGCTTTGGCATACATTGACAAGCGTAGGAATCTTTTTTGATCTTTCGAAGAAAACAGTATACAGCACATGCAGGGCCCTTAGGTACATTCGTTTAAAAATCTGCCGATGTTAGCAGAATTATTTCATTACTTTTTGAATAGTTTGTTTGTTTTGTACCTATTTGTTTAGTGTTTTTTTATCATTTAAAATAATCTATCATATGTTGTTAAGCCTTTACCCGCTTTTCGTTTATTTATAATAGTTTTTATATATTTGTTAACGTTTGTTTTATCATTTTTATGTTATTTTGCTTTTATATAGCAATTTATGTTATGTTTTTAGTTCACTTTAGTTGGTTATTATTTCTTCATATATCTTTTTATGATTTTCTTCTTCTAATTTTTACCTTCTACTTATATTTGTGGGATTTTTTTCCTCTTGATTGCTTTTTTCATATTGTTTTTCATTTGAGGCATTGCTTATCAAATTAAATTGTTTCCTTTTTTTATTTTTTTCTCAAACACTTAAAAATTTTATTTTACACTTCACACAACAATTTTTATCACAATTTTTTTCAAATCACCGTAGTAAATACAAGACCGTCTATAATTCGTAGCCGGTTCCAATTGCAACATTGCGATCATTGGACCATTCGAGCGTCAACATCGCTGTCGGCCCACATGTGTCCGGGTACGTTGTGTCCATTCGGTAAATATGACCGGCATTGCGACACGCACGTGTGGGTGCGGATGGATATGAAGACATTTTTAAAAGCGTTTATAATGCGTCCGAATGTTTCCACTGACCTAGGATCAATCAGGTCGGCGGCTTAAAATCCATCCCAGTGCAGTGAGTCACGCTCCTTCCTGCTGCAGCAAAACACCACACCATAGATGAGCATTATTTTTTCACCCCACCCCCATTTTGGTCCATTTTCGTTTCAACAACTGCGCCGTTGCGATTGCCCAGTTGCCTTAAAGCGGCTGGCAATTAAGATAAATTGTCTGGTAATAAGATACCGAGAATTAATCTTAAAAACCGCAACAATTCCACCAAGACGCCGCAGCACGGTGAAATATTTGGGGCGAGTGAATCTTCATGGCATACGCACACTGGGTGGGTGGAAGGTTGCATTCGACAGGCCGAGTCCAATCGGTACAGTGTAGTGTAATACATTGCTGTGAAAATGGCAATTTTATTAGCAAGCTCACACATTCGAGTTCTAAAGTCTTGAAAGATGATTTATGTTTCAAGAAGCGGTCAAAACTGCATTCGAGACCCTGCTAACCTTCAAACTAATCTTCAGGATCGACAGAGAGCTGATCGAGAGATACAATGCTCATCACAAAAGGGTGCGGCTCCCAAAAATACTTTGCATTGAAGGAGGCAAGATAAATTTAACGGTTGAACACACCAGAGAAGAATGTTTCAAAAAGCATGATTATCGACGAAACAAAAAAGTGCAATAAAACTGTAAAGATCACATTGCAGTACAAAATCAAACCCGTCCAGCCTGCGCCCGTAACGACTTAATTCATCGCCACCAAATGGAATTACCCAATCTATCGGCTATTGATATTCTTAATAGCATTTCGTTCCGGATATAATTCGTTTGCTTGCCACCCGAACAGTAATCAATATTCATTTGCAATAGCTAAATGCGGAGGGATTTCGTAACCTTTCGTCCTACGATCGGGCGGGCGATCTCGCACGTTGCTGCCGTAAAAGGAACGGCTCTACAGAACCGGGGAACCGGTTGCCATGAATCATAATAGGGCACTGTCGCTGACAGCTGATTTGCTTCTAATATCTTGCTCGTTACAGTTTTGATCCATTAAATCGGACCCCTCGTTAGTTGAAGTTGACAATTTGTTTGGCTAATCGGAACGGTATCAGAGATCATTTCATTAAAATATATACTCCAATTAACATAGCTTTTGCATTGCTGTAACGTATCTCCGGAATGCATAAGAGTGATATTTTCTTTTCCAAAGTTCTCGCAAAAAACTATCTTTTAAACCTCTTTGGAATAGTGGTTTGCAAACATGTGGCTATCAGTTTTGCTGCGCCACACACTAATCAAAAGATCAACATAGGTTGAAAGTGAATCTGCCCAACAGATGGTGGCGACCGTGCGTGTGTTGCGTACAGAGCCAGTATTCCAACTAAACGCCTCAACAAGAAATGGAAACCACGGGGAACTTGTAATACAGTTGTGACGATTGTCCCTGCCAGTACCGCACTCACTGTCTCGTTACATATCTATTGGAATCTTTCACAAAGTAATGCTACATAGTGGGACTATGTCGTAGGGAAAAGAAAGAATTACATTACAGTGTGTATTAAGTTTTAATGCCACCTTGAGTTAAGATTTAGTTGAGGTTAACGAAAATAAATTATACTCCTCTAAAATAATTTATTTTGTTTTAATTGCTTCATTTATCATTTGATGTGCAATTAAAATTATTATTTTTAGCAATACGGCCTGGCCGTAATTTATGAATAAAAAAAAACAATTATTATTTTTCGAAAAGAAAAAATGTCACTTACTGTAAGCGGAATTAATATTCCACACCAAGTGGCAAAACCATCCCGACAGTGACCGACCAAACTGGGGGGATAAAAATGCAGCTCTCTCATTAGGAGTGCGACTCGTACGCACGCATGGTGGTCGTTGTGCGAATCAAAACCACGAACCACCCTGTGGAATGTACAAAGTGAAACATTCCAACTGTACCAACAGACACACAACCGCCGATGGTGCCAGTGGCCAACGGTATGCGCCCGTAAGACTTAAGGACGGCGCGATCTCATGCTGCGTCGCCTGTGCCCGTTTTGGCCTGCCCGGTATGTAATTGACGTGTAATCGTGTGGGACCAAAACCTAAGGGCAAGCGGCGGATGGTCGGGTAGTGATCAAAAAGTAAAAGCTGCATAAATTGTGCGACGACGCTTTATGACCGATTCGCCACCACTGATGACGCCAGCGAGATATGCTATTTAAATCGAGAGTGCGCTGGAAGTGGCCCCCTCGAGGCTGGGGAACATCGTTTGTTCCTCGTTTTTTTTTTACTCGAGCGCTCTCACACGTCGGTCGCTTCCGCAATTGTGTGCAGCAAAACACTGGTAAATCATTGTGCTTGCTGGTGGCCCATTTCGCGCGGGAAAGGTGGCGCTTGCATTTGCACAAAGGGAGGAAAGGTGGCAGAATCGTTTCCGACGACAATAGGAGGGGTTTACTTTCTTGTGCGAATGTGATACGTGTTTAGAGGTTTACTGGCCGGGAGTGCAGTTGCAACAGAGAAAGGTTGATTTACATTCAAATGGGCAAGTTAGGAGAAAATGTGTCTACAATTCCATGAACTTGTCGCATATATTATATAGCTCGTTATTCATCAAATTCTTTCCAAAATACCTTTTGTGCAACATAGTTTTTATTTCAACAGAACTTGTAGTGTTTAAGATGACTATTCCCAACACCCCTGCTACAGGGTTTTTCAGTTATTACTTCTTTATTTGTTAAAAAATGTCACCTTTCATGTTGGACCAAAGTTTCCTTCTACATATTCTTGGTGGGGATTCAGGAACACGAACAGTTTAACTCCCGACTATTCTGCAAGTTCTGGCTAACGAATGATGGACCCCAAATTTTATTCCTCCAAGGGGATTGCTCCGTTACTTAGTAGCAACAATCAATGTCTAGCATATGTCATCAGGATATGTAAGGATCTCGTAGAAGATACAAAAAAAAATGCTTCTCAAAATTTACGCAGCCATGTCTTGGTTGGTTTTCTCTAGAGGTTAGTTTAGGATCATAGTCTCTACGTAAATTCTTGAATGTTTTTTGAGTGTGATCCTCTTCAGAAACTAAGGCATGGGAAAAAGATCCTTTGAACTTAATAAATCAACAACGAATAGTCGTTAAATGAAGTTTCTTGGTACTTTCTTTAATTCCTTTACTAGTTATGTGATTTGAAGCAAAACTTACGAATCAGTATCAGTAGAGCGATGAAGTCAACAATCAACAAGAGAGAACAATGAAACCAATATCGCATGCCTGTTAAGCGCCTTTTGATTTCCAACTACTTTTCATTCCTCCGACGGTTAGCATATGCGTCAACAATAGATGATTTATTGACGAACGAATATCTCAAGACCTTTTGTTTTCAATGTCCAAGAAGCTGAAGACGTTAAAAATCATTTTATCACTTTTTGAGCCATTAATTTGCCCGAAGTTTTGGATGAAAATTGAATTTCTAAAAGACCTCCTTGTTCAATCACCGAGTGCCTCTGAATGGATTCTGATTCCATTCCATTAGTCATAGATGTATCACTCGTGCTCATGGGTGTCGTGTAAGGGCTTGTGGGTGTGATTGTACTAGCGCAGCACATTCCCATTCGTCAGGTCTCCCTCATATCTCCTTACATCGGCGCACATTACAAACGCAAATAGGCCTTCCAACGCGTATGACGCCGGTGACTCGGTAGGGCTTACGTCGCTGTGGTATACACGGTAAGGTGTCGGAACGAAACGTCACCCGGCTTCCTTCTAGCGGCACCCGTCGATCGAAGACGCCTAGTGCCCGTGCACAAACAGTGGTCCCCCCCCGAAAAGCTTATTAATCTTTTCCCAATCCTTGAGACGCGACAATATCTGTGCTTCTTCAAAAACCCGAATTTAAGCCTCACACACTCCGTCATCTTTCGCTGCAGATTGTCGCAGTAAGCAAGACGTCAAACAAGTCGCCTTGTACAAATAGAGTGAGCGTGCGCATGGTGCGTGAACCTGCCTGAATGGGACTCCTCATTAGGAATTCAAATCAGCGGATAGGATTTTTTTTGCTTTCGATTTTTTCGTTTCCTTCACCGTCAGCACACGACTTTTTTTTTGCTTAGTGGCGTTGGAGTGATCCTGTCAGTAGTGCTCCACCATCGAACGGAGACGTTTACTCACCTTTTTTTTTTCGTTTTATTGATTTTTTTCCCTCGAAAATGCTAAACACAAACAAACGTTGCATAAATGGTGAACCGATCGATAAAGGCAAAAGTTGCTTCGGCAGCATCATTCCAACGCGTCTAATGGACCATTCCAAAAAAGAATGTCATTTCACACTTCAGCATTTTATGAATTTGCATCCAATTTCCCCATGTGTTGGTGATACGACGAACGACTATCATAATGAATTGTCTCCATACATTTTAAACATAGTCCATGTCTGGGAAGGGGTTTTTTTTAAAAGGAAGGAAATGATTCCAGAACGTATCGGGTAATGTCCCGAAACCGGAATGAATTGTCATTGGCGTAGGTAGTAGCCGGGGACCCTGAACTGGTTGAGTTCGTTTAGCGCACATGTCTCATCGGCAGATAATCATGACATCATCGTACAGTAAACAAACGAAAGCTTCATTGTGGGATTTTGGGGGGAAGTTTTGTTTCGTTAGTTGCCGGTGCCGTCTTTCACTGTGGTGGAAGAAGAAAGGCAGTGGTGACTGATGAGTTTGAAAGTGAATTTTTCTCTGGGAACATTATCAATCTTTGGAGAAGTTCTGGAATGTCACAATAATAATAATCTGACCAATGCGACTTAAGGCGATGATCAAGAATAATAAAATGACTTCATGGTTATCCAAATTTCATTCTTTTCGTTCTACATAAGAAAAGAAATATTCTATTTTGATAATATTGTTTTGAATTTTGTCTTTATGCTTGTGTCGAAAATTTATCTCAAATGAGATCGAACGATTGCACTTCATGCGCACACGATTCATAAACACTGACAACACCCCTCGAGAATCTTACGTCGGAGGAACGGTTACCCGATCGATGCTAGATCTAATTTTGGAATGCTGTTGGAAGCTAGCTCAACGGGTCCAGAAGACCCGTTTCCCTTAGCTGTAATATCGGGTGTCGTACAAGAGGATCGCTTCTAGCCGATTAGTGTATAAAAAGATTATTCAGCTATATGAGTAAAACGATAATTTGGTTTTGATATAAATATTGATATTAGTTCGTATATGGATATTAAATTTAAAATAATCATTAAATTAAATGTTCAAGTTAAATACAAGAATCCCAATAGAGGCACAGCTAAGAAATTGTTTCACCAAACATTCTGAAAGTGAGTGCGTTGCTTTGGCTTTCAAAATAAATCACCGATGGCGCCCACCCCGTACACTCTTACCGCAGAACTACACAGTCCCTAGGCAAAACGACATTACGCATCTTCGCATTCATTAACGTTGTGGCTTTTTTTTTGGTTTTTGTTTTGGAACGTCGCACGATGCCGCTGATGTACTGGCATCGTCCCGAATGGCGTAATTGAAATGCGCGCAATGCATCTGCAACCATATGGACGAATTATGATGGCGATGCATTGCATGAGGCGTACTGTTTATGTAGATGCTTCCCGTCATCCGACACCGTACACAAACAGCTTCCGAACCGTGCCGCAGCAGTCTTCTGCGGTTTGTGTGTTTTTGAGAAGAAGAAAAAATAAAGCTACGGGAAAAGCCGGCATAAAAACAACACAAACAAGTTGAGTGCAAAACAACATCGAGGAAAAACACACACGAGCCTGTCCCGGTGTGGGTGAAAGAAATTGCATAACGATCCGTTTCCGGCAAAGCGTAATATTTGCTATGCTTATTAATTATTTTATGTGCATGTTTCTTTTTCACTCGCTCGCTTCAACTCCAGCACAAACTCATCGGTTCGCCGGTAAACGCCATATCGTAAATTACATTTTATGGTTCTCCAAGTGAATGACTAGGAACGACTTGGTTGGGCAGTAGAATGTTAATTTACGTTCTGTAAACATTGTCAAATGAATTTACAATCTGTTAGAATATCTATAAACCTTTCCTAGATTAGATCTCATTTGCATGGTTATGAAGTCAAGTTTGTATGTGGATCTGGTTCATTTCAAATCGCTTAATAAACTCGCTTGTTGTCGGATGTTTCTTGGGACTTCCAGTGTTTATCCATTTTAATTGCTTTTAAACACAAAAGTTGTTTTATAATGTTCAGTTATATATTTTTAACTCTTTCGAAGTTGATGTTGAATTTATTATTTTATTTTTATCTTATTTCAGTTCTGATTCGTTACTTCACTTTGATTTGTGGTTGTTTTTTTTTTTAATACTTGAGATCATCTATTTTGAGCTACTTTTTTGTATGTTTTGATGTGGAAATATTTAATCTTGTTTCTGCTTGGGTTTTTAGTTCATATTAAGTGAATTCATATTGTCGACATTACTTGACAGATACGTGTGTTTTTATTCCTTTTGTTTTGTTTTAATACTTGAGTTGTTCTATCCTAAGTTTAATTTATTTCTTCTATGTTGTTGGTATACTTCATGTTTTATTTATTTTATTTTAATCTTTTTGATTTTTTGTTTGTTTTTTTGCTTATTGGCGGCCCATAGTTGGGATTTTTGAATGTTTTTGCTTCATTTTGTTTCTATTTGAATAGTTTAATGGTTCTATTTTGAGTTATTTTTTTCAAGTTTTTTTTCTAATCCGATATAGATTTCTAGCACTTTGATCCAATTGGTTGACTTTTAGGGTAATAAAAACCTTCTATCTTTCATTATTAAATTTGATATTAGTTTTCATTAGCTAATTTTTTATTTTCTTCTATCGTAATTATCGTGAGATTTGATTATGGCGTTCGTCGCTTATTACCACGCCATGTCTCCATATTACTATTAATTAAACACAATGTTCAAGTAACCTATTTTTTTAAGTCGTGTTTGGTAAATCAATGTTAAATACCTAAAGAATAAAATTTGTTATCTTCCAGTACTCGGGACACAATCCAAACTCACGCTCACCACTGCGAGATGCTGCTTCTTCACCATTCTTCCCGAATACTGCCACCCTCCTAAGATTGATGAGGGCACGGGGGAAAGGGGCGGCAGAAGGACGATGGAAAAACATATCGTCCCAGCGAAGAAATGATACATCCAGCCGCGCACGTATGCCGGTTGTCGCGGCAGACGATGTATGTGTTTCTGTTGGGATATTTTTAGCATACGCCACACATCTTTGCGCCAACCGATTCCAATGGAACCGAACAGCATAAACAGAAGTCAAACGAAACGAAAAGTAATGTGCGCCAGAGCGCATAAGAAAGGAAACATCTCACAGAAGAAAACAGACTCAAACACACACACACACAGGGAAAGCAAAAATAAGAAAAAAATCATCCGCTTGTGTAGCGCTAACTGAAGCGAGCTGTACGAGATGTTTACGCGAGTGTATTATTGAAAGTGAGGAAAGTTAAAGATCTCCCAAAAAAAAACCCCGTTCCGTGCACGATCAGTAAGCGCTTCTCGGTTCTTTTCCACCTTTTGGGCATGTTTTTCTTGCCGTACGGTTTATTCCTTTTCCAGGCCGGGTTGTGTTGGTGTGCCACAATGTTTTCTTTCCTCCCTTTTCCCTTCACTCCACACAGGCGGATAAAAATCGGTACGGTTATGCTATGTTATTAATGGATCTTCCCGTCCTTGCTGTGCACCAACACAATGGTGGTGACGCGACGTTTCGTCCATGGGCCACGCAGGGTACGCAAGCGCGAAGAACTGGAACTCGAATTAATTGCCTCGCCTGAAGGGGCCAGGCACCAGGATCAGGCGCAAGATTCCACTTGTCCCTTTCGATTCACGGACCCTGCTTGCTTTCAGGTGTTCCGAATCGGTGGGAAAAAGAAAGGTCAGTCAATGTGGTGTACATGTGAGCGTATCTATAGGAATTGGTATGTGTGTATGTGTTGTTTTCTCTCTCCTCCTGCTGAAGATCACCTCCACCCGGGATGTTGTGAGAATCAAATTTAAAGATCCGTACACCGCGAGGGACGCCAATTCCATTTTCCACCGTGCTACCGAGCATAAGCGTACCCTTTTGTTAGGGTCCTTCGCCCTCCAGGGGCTACGCGGTGTTTGGTTCGCTCAGGTGTATTCGGTTCACATTTTTAACACGCATCAAAGCGTTTTGCTTTTCCCATCTTGGTCAGGTCGAAAGGTCAGGGAAAAGTCCTTTACGAATTGCGTGACGTGGAAAGGAATAAAACATCGCTTTGTAATGAAGAATGTTTTTTTTTCTAGATTGGTTTTGTTTACTCAGTTGTTAGGTTTATTGAAATGTCTATGGTTGGATGGTAGGAAGGATGGTGCATAAATTAACCAGCAACAAGTGTTTAGAAGGCGTACAATTTTTTATAACGTAATTGAATTTTTAAAAATTGAATTTTAATATCTTTAAAATATTTTGAGCTGTCTTAAATGAAATGTAGAATTATACACAAATATTAAAATTTTCAAAATTTTCAATTTGTTTACTCAACAAAACTTGATATCAAATGAGAAATGGTCAAGCGCCTCGATAAGTGAAATATGACGAAGACGATACTCACAAGACAGGACTAATCAGTTCCAGATTGTTCAAACCGTACGTTGAAAAGTCATATGCTAGTCATGTGTAGTAAAGATGTCGACAATAATGAAGATTGAGTGAGTGAGTTAAATCCTGCAAATGAATATATAGATTTGATTCAACACAAACTCTTGACTCACGATTCTTTTCCCTACTCTTTTGCATGTTGAATCATTCGCTCTTTTTCAAGTCAATAACTCTTTTTGCGTTTCGAGTCACTCACTCTTTTTGGCTTTTAGGGTAACTCACCATTATGGGACTCCAATGAATGATTTCAAACGCTAAGTAGTGAGTAACTCCGTTTTTGGGTGTCAAATCACTCACTCTTTTTGGCTTTTAGGGAAACTCACCATTATGGGACTCCAATGAATGACTTCAAACGCTAAAGAGCGAGTCGGAGTTGTAATCCAAAAGAGTGTCAAAAGAATCATGTAGGGTTTTTGTTTGTTTTTGCATCCCAAACGAATGAGTAGAAGATTCTAGTGTTTATTTCCAAAGTAAAAATCTCTAAAGCAACTCACAGAAAAGAGTGATTATATTCACTCCTCTCATCTGTATGAAAGAATCCCAATATCGAATCATACTAAGGCGTAATGTTGTTGTGCCATGAAAAAGAATAATAAATGAATGAACCAAACTTAAATTTTTCATTGTTATGCGTTGCGTAAACAAAACAATAGAAACTTTAACTCCTTCCCTCTGGACCAAACCAAACGTTTCACCTCTTCTAACACCGCTGATTGACGGGTTCGTAACTTTTACTCGTTTGGATGAAGTAAAGCATGGATAAACTATGTCATGGCCCTATATCACCCGCTTCCGTACTCCTAGCGAGACGTGATAACTAATGTGTTGTTTATTGTTTTGCTTTTCACTTTTTACTCTGCTAACCCACGCAACGCACACAGCCGCTAGCAAGGGCCACGAATCGGGGTTCTTTTTTTCCGGCCCGGAAGAAACCGACAAGGGGAAAACGTGTGGGGGAACACAGTTTCCAGCTCCAGAAGAGGGCAGTTTTCGATTTGGCTTTGTTTTGTTTTTGGTTTGCCAGTGATTTTATGTCGTGCGCGGGACGGTTTCACCTTCGTTACATATTTTATGCACATTTCATACCGCTTGATTGGCTTTTTCGCCCGAATGGAGCAATCGACTGTGATGGCGGGTGTGTGTGGGCCATTAGTGTGGGTGAGTGGGTGTGCGTGTGTGTGTGTGCGCGTCCGATTGTCTGTGGGTAGGCTCATATATGCGCGCCCGCTAGGTTGCCGCGTACGGCTCACCTTTTGGGTGTGGGTGTCATGGACCGAAGAATTGTTTTGGGGACGGTTTTTTGTTTCGTTACTTGTTTTTTTTCATTTTCTTCATAGTTGTTCTCGTTGTGATTTGTTGTCCAATTCCACACACTCTCACACACACACACACTCCCCATTTCCCGGGGGAGGATTGCTCATTTATTTACACATGGGCGAATCGTGCGACAAAAATAAAGCGACTTGCGACTCGGTTGTCTGGTGGGAGGCGGGAGGATTAGGAACGTCGAAAGTGCATCCATGCATCAATCCGCCATTGCAACGTGCGGGCATGCGTACCGATGCGAACACTTTCCCGAATCACTAAACATAACACACACGCGCGGACGGAGCAGTCGGTGACATTCCGATCGGAAGCGAGCGTGGAGCGCATCCGTCACACGTTTCCGTACCGAATCGAACTTAGCTTGCGCCCGTACCGTGGAACGCTCCCATCCGGATTCCGGTCAGCGGTTGCGTGTGTGCTTTGTTGTTTTATTTAAATTCTCCTAATAGCCTTCGATGGCGTTTCGCATGCGTTCTCTCGCGTCCAGCCCCAACCCGTGGAGCCCAAATGGATGGCTTTGCATCGAAAGTTTAATCTTCCCGTCCTACGAAACCATTAGCCTGATCGTGTAGCCTCACCGGCTGAGATTAACCCATAAATGTACGATTGTCGTTGAAAGGAACATGGAGACGAAAAAAAAAACCTTTTTGAAATTTATATGATGTTGACGTTTTTGTTACAATTTGTCCGATACGAAGGACGAATATATGTGCAATATTAGTGCTGTCTTTGTACCGATCAACTACAGTGCTTCACATAAATATATGGCAATCGATTTTATTAGATTAAAAAAATATGAACACATTAATAAAAATGGTGTATTTTATATAGCGTGGTAAGATTATAAAGTGAAAGTAATTTGATTATATAATTAAGTTAATTAATTCGTGACCATCCATTTTGATACAATTGGATCATGACTTACGGAACAATTCGATTAAAATATTTTTTTTCATCAGTTTCTACTTTGATAACAAATATCACTGTTGTGATGCCGTGAATATGAAGTGTAAACAATTTCCCAAACGCACATATAGGGACTGTGCAATGTATGAAAAGCAGCCCAAAAACTTTTTAACTTTGTAAAAAAATGTACTCCAAAAATACGCATTTTCAGGAATTAACTCATTGTTTCTCGCCCTAACTTGAAATAGCAACCACAATGAAGCATAAGTCAATAAACAAATTTTGGTAGAGGCGTGCCGGACCATTCTAATTTTCATTTGCAGTGGTTTTTCATTAGTTTAAGATGATTTTGTCAACTTTTGATGCTCCAGAACGCCTTATCGCGGGTCCTTAGGACATATCAGAATCATCCTTTGATAGGATCTAAAGTATTTATGATTCTACTTTATTCAATATTAATAATTACGGATAAATGAGGACTGTATTCTTACTGTTTACCCAAAAAAACATCAGGCCACACAGTTATGTCACCTGCTGTAGTTGTTTCGCTCAAATTATTACATAAAAAAGCTGATGTGTTTACTGCTGAGGCAATATTATATAATTGTAATAATAAACTTATAAGTTTTATTTTCTAAATTATATAAATAGTAGAATGATAATAAATGTTTAATTATCCTAAACCTTCAATAAAAATATCCAAGCACACCTAATGCAGCGTTTCCAATCAAGGGTTACCGCTGTAAATCTACCACGGGACAGATTGTATGCAAACTAAGTCACAAAACCCCAAAGCGAAGGCTTAATCGCACTCGGTATGTGTGTGCACGATCGAGCGAGAGCGTACGGCATGCCGGAGATGATTGGTTTCGCGAGCATACCCACGGAAGGCATGTACACCCCCAGCTTTCCGTCACCATCTGTTTACCATTTGGCCTGGATTGGGCTGTTCCGGAATTCGCCCGTCGGCCATCTTTCTACCCCCCGGTAGCTCTCGCGGTGAAATGTACGGTTGCAACCGATTCCGATCCACTTCCCAGCGGAGCGCATTTCCAGGAGCCAAGAAACGTTCCACCGGGTTCCGGACGCCACCGTGAACAGCTGATGTGCGAGGGTTGAACTTTGCGTTTCCCAACGGCTTCCTTGCCACCGGTCGCTTGGTCATCGGAATTGTGCGCGAACTGGCGAACTGGTTGTTGCCTTGTTGCCATCGGCATCGTTTGATGTTCATTCGCGATGATGCGATCCACTGCACATTAGCCCTACTTGCAACCCAGACGAGCGTTACGCGACGGTGGCGAGTACGGCTAATTGAAATGCAAATGATCGCACCAGCTTTGATCGCGAAACGTTACCGATCCGGTTGCGAATGGTTTTGTTTGTTGTAGCCCAGGATGGCCGCATGGCGTCGCCAAGTGCCCGAGGGTGTTCAAATGTTTTAGGATGACCTTTCAGTGATAGTGATTTGAGGCCGATTGGGGTTGGTAAATGAGGTCGGTACGACCAAACGACACGACAAACTGTACGGCATGAATATATTACCACGCACCGAGATAAAGCTGTTTCTGCGTTTTATTTACCTGACGATTTGGAATTGAAATCTAATAATAAATCTCTAATTTCAATATTTTGTTAGTAATCAAAACCCTCGTAAAGCATCCGAAATTTCTCACGACAGAAAACATTGCAAACAATTAACATAAAACTATAGAGCACAACAACCAGGACCTTTAAGCCCCCGGCATCGGTATAGACACGCGACCCTCATCGTGTAGCTGCTGGTTCAGCCACTCCTTACAAACTTCGTCCTTAACCAATTGATTTTTCACCGTCCATACCCACGGGACCCGCATCGATGCATTTTCACTCAATTTTGCTTGGTAATTGTAACACCGTTTTTACTCAGCAAACCAAGTCAGCAAGGCAGAAAATGCATCCCTGAAAGGGATTTGTTGCGACCCACATTAGACCAGTCGTGTTTCCTTCGGCGCATCGTTGAAAATTCCCATACCGACAGGGGCTGGAAAACCCCGGGCAATTGAAACCATTGCTATGCGGGTGTTACCACAAGTGAGAGAGAGAGAGCGAGAACGCAGTGAGAGTTGTTTTTATGCTTCCAAGTTATTTTTGTGCCCATAATTCCCTCGCCGAATGCGCAGACAGCTACGAACCCCTCCCGGATGCATTGCGCCGAAGGTTTTTATTCGTTCCCCTAGCGTTATTTGCTCGTTGTTTGCTTGCCGGTCGTCTAGACCAGAAAGGTATGATGGTTGAGGTATGTTTGAAAAATAATGTGATACTCATATCAATGTTTACACCCTTGGATAGAAGAGCATTATTTCTATGCAAAATATGAGTCACGGAGTATGGGTAGGTCATGCCAGCGTAACGCTTTATTACTACAATTTATGTATTATCAGGGTATGATTGATTAGTAATAACAAAAGGATAATCTGAGAACTTCAACGCGACGCTATTAGACAGCTACACGAAGATGTCGTTCTAAGTGGCTTCCAACTCTGCTCCTGATGAAATCCAAATGGCCACCATCGCTCCAATGTTTGAGCGTTTGCGTATGCCCCTTTTCTGCCACGTTCCGGGTTCAACGGTCACCGGGGAGGTCATCGGGATCGCGGAAGCTGTCGAAACGTGGTCGACGCGTGCACTCCGGGAACGCTTGCGGTGGAAAAACTCTTAATCAACCCATCGCCCGGAACATCTTTTTCGCCCCATCGTTCTCAAGTGGATGAAGAAAAAAGAAGTCTCGCGAGTCTTGAGCCTTGTATAAGTGTGTAGGGTTCCCCATTTACGGACGGGATCACTGTGCGATTGTGCAAAACCAAAAGTGCGTAGCGAGTTTTGGTGGAGAAAACAGAAAACACAAACACAGGCGCGCGCGCCTTTAGGTTTGCCCTTTGGTTCTTTCCGTTTTTTCTTGTGCCGTTATGCTTGAATACTGGTTTAGATAAATCTTTCAAACGTTCGCTTTCCACTTGATCATCTGGGAAGGGTTGTCGGTATGGGTGCAGTATTTTGATACGAAAGAAAGGTATCATCGACACAACTGATATTCATGTTTCGCACGAATCGGTTTTTTTTCTTTATTATTATTATACGAGCCTGCCAGTACGCGCAGGCTTTATAAGGTCAAAGAATAACGAGCAAAAGAGGAGTGTATCGACTGATCGGCAAGCCCACCACTCATCGGAAACTTGATCCTCTCGAACGCTCATCATGTTCATGCGCGCGGTGACTTTGAAAAACATGCAGGGTACACTTACCTTGTGGGTAAAAATCAAAACAACCATTTAAACTTGTGTGCATCTGTACACGGGTAAGGGAGGGCAACATAATCGGAAGAGATCTCACCGAGAGAGAAGATACGGGGGTGAAGAAAAAACGCTTAAAAACGCACCCAAGGGATTAAGTTATGGGCGCCCTTTTCGTTGCTGCAGTACCAGATCTCCGTTCAAAATCTGGAACCAAGAAATTCTGGAACGATCACTTCACAGTGTAACGAGATTCCAGATCTCCAAACCGGGGCCACTGAAGCCGAAGCGACGACAAACACTAAAGGAATGCTATTTGCAGTCAGATGCATCCCGACCGCACCATCGAATCGTGTGGCAGACGTGAATGATCGTTGAAAGAAATGCGGAAAAGAAAGTTCATGGCGGGAAAGATTATGGACGAAAACCTCAGGAAATGGGAACACTTTTACGGGAGGAGAAAAAAAAACATAGAACGAAGAATCATCATCCCGCGAAGACAAGAAGCAGAACGTCAGAATTATGTTTGACTTCTTGCCAAACCCCTTTTACCGCCCGCACGAACCGTTGCGTACGGTTCGACAGCCCACCAACACAACTTTATGCCCGAAGCATAAAATATAACTTCGATGCGCAACATGTTTTTTTTTTCTTCTTTTACTCCCTATTCGGCGCAGGGGTGTGTAATGTTGGATCGAGGGGTTGTTGGTCGATGACTTAAGTTATGCTGGTATGCGTATGTTGCTGTGTGGGAAGAGGAGAGGGAGCGAATGAAGAAAACGCAACATTATTGTGAGCAATCGTGAGAATGTCCAGCATCACGCGGAGAGCAACTGAGTCAGCGTGATTTGCCGTGATGTTCGAGAGAGCTAAAACCTCACCTAAGCTAAGCCACCAACACACATGCACAACGCTAGTCTCGCTTTAACTTACCAGCAACGCTTTGCTGAGGAAATGGTTGCCAGATTGTCATGTTGAAATTTGTTAAAATAACAAGACAAAACGTTTTATTAAATTTATTGTACGGAATGTCCAATCCTTAAAATAATGAAAACATTCATTTCGATGAACCTTGGCAAGTTGGTCATTGTAAAAATCCTTCAATCAGTTTTTTGCCGTACATCTTGTCCTTCTTCTTTTTCATCATCGCCAACCGCTGCTCAGCCTGTTTGCGGATGCGGTTTAAAAGATAGGCATGCGGTTTTACAACGTTCTGGAAATCTTCGTGCGACAAACGATAAATTTCGCAAGCCTCCAGAGCAATCACATTCGCGGTCCTTCGCTGGTTGCGCTTGATAAGCGATATCTCCCCAAAGTACGCACCATCCGTCAGGTGTCCCAGTTCCTTGCCACTCATCGCATAAACCGCCACCGTACCCATCGCCAGGAAGTACATCGAATGGCCGAAGCTGCCGGCCGCAATGATCACATCGTCCTGCAGATAAATCTCCAACCGCAGACAGTTCACTATGTCCGTTAGTATGAAGTAGGGAAGATTTTTAAACAAATCCACACTCGACACCAGATGGCGGCACGTTTCCATCCGGATGCTGCTGCGCAAATTCTGCGGAAACAAACCCATGATCATCTCCTCGTCGAAGTAACGGGTGCGGAATCGCGTTGCAAAATTATTCCTCAACTTGTTTCGCAGCGAAGCGCTCAGATGCTTGTTGTAGGCAAACGCGTTCAGGTTTGCCATAAATTTATCGTACTGATCGGTGGCCATTTCGGGAGAGTCAAAGAACCGCCACAACACGACGGGAATGTAATGGAACCAAAGCCATCCGAGAAACATTACGAGCATCATGATCCAGCGGTACACGAAATGTTCCTCAATGTCCTTTTTTTCACTCGCAGCCATGCCGACTCGCAGCGTAACCATCATGCTCCGGAAGTACCGATAGGTTGTAGAGGCATTGTTCTGGAAGTCTCCAGCGCGGAGCCGAACGAAAGGATTGACGACAGGGTGAAAGGCCGCAGATACGTTGCGATACTGCATATGTGTTTGCATCATATCTAGCTGCTCTATCTCTTCTTCGTCGGTAGAATCGACGGATAGGTAAGCTTGCAGCAGAACCGGTATAATGTACCCAAGACAGGTGGTCCAATGCAGCACGTATAGCGTATTCATGATCACCTGCACAATGCGCGTCTTGCTTTCGGGAATCTGCAGCGATCTTGGGATGACGCTGAAGTATCGATTGCTATCCCGAAACCGGGCAATATTAGCCAGATACAGGAACGTCACGAAACCGAGGCAAGTTTCGACTCCCGCTTCAAGAATCAATTCATCGAACACTTCCAGCAGCAGTATGTACGGCAGAAATAAGAAAAGATCGTACGTCAGCCGAAAGGGACGCAGACGGTTGAGGAAGATCTTTCTCGGTTCCAGCACGATTTCGTTCGTTTCGAAAACAACAAATCCGGTGCAGAACGTCAGTGCAAACTCTGCCGCTAGTATCAAACAAAGGAACAGATCCGTATACTCCACCAGATGCCGAGTTGGGTGAGATTCAAACGCCAAAAAACTGAATGCAAATGGTAGCAACATCAGGTGGAGGTTCATCGCGATAAAAACGATTACATCGCTGTACATTCGGAGCAAACTGAACGGATGTACTATGTACGGCGGGTAAGAACGCAAAAGTCGTTCGTTTTCCTTAACGATCTGATAGGAACTCTTCAGATGTTTCTCCGTTGAGGGATGCTTTTCCGATGCAAGGCGCAGCTTTTGCAAGGCACGCAAGAATTTCATGCGCCGTGGAAGGGCGCGATCTTCGGCTTGCGAGATACGCGTCTCTTCTATCGAGCAAATGTGACGATTTTCTTTCAATCTATGTCTCATTTTCGATAGTTCTTCTTAGTCGTAAGTAGCCGTATAAGTAACAGTATCTTATATCTTAGCCGTATAAGTAACACGAAACGTTGGATTTAATGGTTTAGGATGTAATGTGAGACAGCGCATACTTTGATGGAAAAGTGTCAAGATATTCTTTCCAGTGTTTGCTTTAACGTCGAGCTCATTAACCACCGATAACTCACCATAATTAAAGTTACTTAATTTCCAAATCAAAAACAACGTACAATAGTTTATGTGAATCTGGCAGCACTGCTTGACTCATCCGAACAGAACATTCTTGTACACATCCATCGGAATGTTTGTCGAGCACGAGCAACATAGAATGTTTCATGATGCGAAACAGGGAGGCAACGACTGGGAAAGAGAAGATAAACATGCTCGAGCAAGTTTGAGTGGGTGTGTCTGGCTGTGTGTGCGTGAACGGTTGAGCAGAACAAGGGAAAAGAAGAACCGCTAAAAGAGCAGCAGGTTTGATCTCCTTATCTTTCACACATAATAAGCAATACGGCTAAGCGTGTTGTTCATATTCAGCTAAACATTTCTGCCCTGTTGGTGGGTGGGTGTGTGTGTGTGAAAGGAACCGATCTTGCCGAGCAGTTGCCGGGAATGAGGCCATGCGATGAGCATAAACTTTGCTACATTGCACACTGAGCAAATGTTATTTACTCAACTGTACAAATGCTTTTGCTTTGTTTTACCATTAATCTTAGCGTTAGGCATGATTTGAACTACGAATAACATTTCCCTTTTATTAGACAAATTTCTTATTTGCTATTTTAAGATTTTTCACTGAATATGCTTAACATCTTGATCGAAAAGTAAACTTTTGTCAAGCATTGTGCATCGTTCTCTTCCACTGTGCGCTCTGCTTTTCACAATTTCGCTCAGAGAGAACTGCTTGCAGGAGCGAGATAGAGCGCTTTCGGTGGGGTAGAGCAGCGTAGCGACCGCTCGAATGCTGCCGTAAGCCTTTAACACACACTCGCCTGCGCTTAATTCGAACTGAACCTTGCGCCGAATCGGTTGTACGTGCGGTCGTTTTGTTAAGCCACTTGGCAAGATTTTGAAGAACAGGTAAAAATAAGCGACATACAACAAAGTGCTAGTGAAAATGGGAAGAAAAGTGATCGATCGTTACTTGCGGAGCTAAATTACTAACGCGTGCGTGCGCTGCGGTGTGAAATTCGATCGTTTAGATGGCGCTTTGTAGAGTGAAGGCGTCATCAATAGATGTGATTGTACCGTTTTCTTTCTCTCCCCCGTGTCGGAATGGAAGTGAAGCAAACAAAACAATTTACAATAACAATAAAAAAAACTGTTGCGGAGACACTTTGACGTTTCCTTTTGACACACTTTTCTGTTTGGCGATCAAGTGCGTCTCATAAGAAAGCCTGTTTTGAGCGAGAAAAAGTGATCATTTGCGGGGGGCGGCTATGTTACGATGGGGTTGTAGTGAGCGTAAATCGGTAGTAGTAGTGTGATGTTTTTTTACGCTGCTTTTGTACGAGTGCGCCCTGCAGAGAAAAAATACTAGTAAAAAGTTAAACATTTCAAACAAACCGAAAGAGAGAAAGAGAGGGATGTAACAATGGAAAGAGAAGCGGAAGAACAGCACAGAAATTGTGTTTTCGTTCCGTGATTTGTGAAAATGTGTGACGGCGTTTTATTGTAAATTCTTCCTCCTGTTCGTGGGAATAACTGTACCAGCGATCGTGTGTTTTGTGTGTGTTTGGGGAGAAAAAGAAAATGTACTTTCCATTCAGTGGGGAGACTCTTATCATTTCCCCTTTTCGTACGCAAAAGAATAAGAAACTCTTCGTGGAATTTTTCACCTCGCTCTAGGAGGTGGAGAAAACGATGTATAGTGAATCTGGTTTTTGCTTTTTCTTTTGTCATGTTGGATGATTTCATTGTGAAAGCAATAGGGGAAGAAAAGGCAGGTCCGAGAATTAAAACAAGAGAAACGGAAAGGAAGACAATGCCTTTGCTGTTTAGTTCTTTCGAGCGTGCTAGTGATTCTCGCGAATCAGCCATTTAGCGGCGCTTTGTGTTGGTGTGTGCGTGCGTGCCTGTGGCCGTGTAGTAGGAGTGTTTTGCGCATATCTCTTGACTGCGTAGCGTTGGTAGATCTTCACCAGCATCGCAAATGTTGTTTGTAGGCGTGAGAAAATGTAGAATAACGTGCACTGTAAAAGTCACTAAGAGTTGTTTGATTTTTGTATTAACTTCACTTAAATAGCTAGCTTTTTATTTCGTCGATCATACACGAGTTTGCGTAAGGAAATAAACATGGTTCTTTTTTACTTTTTAATTGTTTTCTTTGACGTTTTAAATTCTGCTGACACGCCGCCCAGCTAGGCAGGTGACAAACAAACAAAAGAGTCAAACAAAAAACCGAGTGTATCGGCAAACTGTCACGCACACTTTTGATTTGGCGAATTTTCATCATACTACAAAAAAAAACTATCGAAAATAGCTTATATTGTTGTTTAGCCACGTTTGCGAATTGTAAGATTGGGTTTGACACTTAAAAAATTATTTTTTGTGTTAAAACACATCTCCACACGTGACGACGGCAATGAAAAACATGTCCCCTTTTTCCGTTGAAATACAAAATGAAAAACCTCGAAAGTAGCACGAAAAACGATCGCACTGCTACGGCTAAAGAGAAAGCAAAACTAGTTGATAGTGAGATTTAGCGAAAATAACAACAGCAAACAGCAGGAAACTGACGATCATCGGTCGCAATTACTCTTTTGTAGTGCGCGCGATCGATTTCGACGATCGTCACTGGTTTGGGAAGTGAAACGAAAATCGATCAAACTGTTCGAAGAAGTGAACTTAATGGTGCCGACCCCCGAAAAGTGCGTTTGGGGATGCTGTATTGATTTTATTGGTTTTGTGATTGTGGCTTTGGGGAGCTTTACTGTGAGAATCCGTGTGTAAAAAGTGTTTTGTTCTCTTTCTCTTATTTCAAGGTACAAAACAAGTGCGTGCGTCGCGTGCTAATAAAAGTGAGTGAGTGTTAATACGTTTGGAAAAAACGACCCTCGGTTACATACAGGCCGATAGAGTGGCGATAGTGTTCTCCTACTAATCACGTGCAGAGGTGCATAAACAATGCCGATACGTTGTTGTTAAAGAGCGGCGTCTTGAGATACCGTGTGTGTACGGTTTGATGTGATCTGATTTGACACGAGCGTTAAGTGAATTTCTTATCCGGTACACACTCCCGGTACTGTGGAAAACAGAGAGGGTCTTAGTGTGTGTGCGTGTGTGCGATAGAAGATAAACACCCAATAGAAACAGTGCCCACGGCAGCTTGTCACATGAATCAACAGCACAATCATCACATCATGAGTTCGTACGGTGCTAGCACTGAGAACAGTGGCTCAAACCAGCAGTCGACACAGAGCATTGCCGACTATCTGGCACAGTTGCTCAAAGACCGCAAACAGTTGGCCGCGTTCCCGAACGTGTTCCTGCACATGGAGCGACTGCTGGACGAGGAAATAGCGAAAGTGCGTGCCTCCCTGTTTCACATCAACGGTGTAACGAAGGAACCGCTCCAGCTCCCAGAACCGGAGGGCGAATCGATCACCATGAACGAGAAGGTGTACGTCCCGGTGAAGGAGTACCCGGATTTCAACTTTGTCGGTCGCATTCTCGGTCCGCGCGGCATGACCGCCAAGCAGCTCGAGCAGGAAACGGGCTGCAAGATTATGGTCCGAGGGAAAGGCTCAATGCGCGACAAGAAAAAGGAAGACGCAAACCGGGGCAAACCGAACTGGGAGCACCTGTCGGACGATCTGCACGTACTGATCACGGTCGAGGATACGGAGAACCGGGCCTCGATCAAACTGAAGCGCGCGTTGGACGAGGTGAAAAAGTTGCTCGTACCGCACGCCGAAGGCGAGGACGAGCTGAAGAAGCGTCAGCTGATGGAGCTGGCCATCATCAACGGTACGTACCGGGACTCGACCACCAAAGTAGCGCCAGCGGACAACACCTTCAACTTCGACCAACAGTTCAGTGACGAGAGGTGGAAGATGGCGGCGGCAGCGGCCGCAGCCGATTCGCGCATGCTCAACCAGGCGACACTGGCCGCCAACCTGGCCGCGGCCAATTCGCTAGCGGGCCGCACCGCACCGAACCCGCTCGGTGCACCGATCATCCTGTCGCCCCGCATCTCCGTCCCGACGACCGCCGCCAGCCTGATACCCGGTTCGGGGCCACCGCCCACGATCGACCACACGACCGGGCTGATCTACGCGTCGCCCTACACGGACTACAGCTACGCGCTGGCGGCCGCCGGCAATCCGCTGCTCGCGGAGTACCCCGAACACAGCGTAGGTCCAATCAAAAATCCAAGAAGACAATATGCGCCTCGCGATCATCCTTACTAAAAACAAAACAAACCCTTCTTTCGATAAAAAAAACAACTACATTTAAAACCAACCAACAAACAACAACAATTAGCAATAGTTTGCGAGACCGCAGAGAACAAAATAATTTCTGAGTATGCAAATAAGCGCAAACAAACAGATACGCCTTGCAACAACAAAAAAACAATTGCAACACCCATTCTATAATACTACTGCAACAAAAATCACCCCTTTGTTATTGGCAATACTACCCGGGCGGTGGGGCAATAATTTATCTAATATGACTTATCTATAAAAAAACTTTTTTTTATATTAATTTACTTTTCACGCACCCACCCCACACATACATATACACAAACACTTACATACAATCACACGCACACACACACACAATCTTTACTTATATTTGTTTAATTTTTTATTGCTCTATCTCCACTATCGTTGTTTCGAATATTAATAATATTCATACAAAAATATTAATAATACTTTTAATAACAACTTAGTTATAAATAATCGCATAATGCATACCCCAATAATGCCAAGGATAATAAGCAATCTGCTGGATGAGAAAGCAAACACAATTATCTCAAAACCACTAGTTTGTCGCATATTAACGCATTAAAAACGGATCGTGTATTGTGTGTTAGGGAGAAAATATCCAAACAACAGGTTCGGTTTTCTTCTTTGTACTAAACTTCTGATTTCGGAGACACAAAAAAAAACATTTAAAAAGGTTTTTGTATGTAGGATACCCCTTTAACTTACCTTTTTAGATTGTTTAGTTCTTTTTTGTTTGTTTCTACTCATTTAATCGTTTTTTTTTTCTTAAATTAAATTTGTTGTTTTATCTCACCTGCTAAAATGCAACAAAGTGTGCAACATAGATCTGAGCGAACGAATGTCGCGTATCGTGAAGGAGATAGCAGAATTACAATGAAGTATGTTTATAGAGCTATATGTACTGTATAAGTGGCGGAACCCGTCGATTCGTCGATATTGGAATTAGTATTAAGAAGGAAAGGTGAAAAGAAGCAAAAAGCGTCGACCGTGTTGCGCATAAACAAAAGTATAACAGAATAATGTTAGGCAAGATAGAACCGTATAATTCTAGCACACTAAATCGGACAGCAGAGAACTAAGCAGCTGCTGCAGTATCATTCTTACCGCTACCACCACTACTACTACGCATTATAACCACTATTCTTCCTTTACCGTTTTTTCCCTTTTCCACGTGTTCCTTATATCCTTGTATGTAAAACCAATAGAGTACATTAATTGTTGTACTAAAAAAACACACACACACCGTCTCATTTGCACGTCCAGAGGATTGTATGGAAGTATGCGTGCGTCCTAACAATATGGTTACAGATACAGTTGCGCTATAAGGACATCATGCTATAAAGTCTCACACGCTCGGTCACCTTTTGTACAAAAAAAGCTTTTTACATACATTACGAGCACTTAATACCATGGCGAGCCATAAACCTGCTGGAAGAGTTATGATCCTCCAAGGATGGGTTATGGGATGATATGTTTTTTGTTGTTACTCCGTGTAGCAAGCAGTTGACACTATTTTTCCCTGAATCGTCTGACACTGACTAAAAGAAAGCAGTTCTCGAATAAACCGTCGAATCCTTTTCTCACAATAATGCTATAAAACCAATACGTATCATTCATCTGATTAACTCCTGCAGGACTCTGCCTGTTTCCCTCTCTCTCTCTTTTTAATTTTCTCTTTATACGTTCGCTTCTACTTTTATATTATTTACTAGCAGCTTACAGCACTGATATTTTAACCGAATGGAATCATACTATGCACAGCCAACTCCGGGATAAGATAGAAGCTTTTGGTCTAACTGTTTGTTGTTCGTTAACAAAAAAAAAACCCCAAACACACATGATGAGTTACTAGTCATTATGTTATGTATCAAAGTTAGTATAACCCTAAAATAATTAACGATCCTTAACCGACCGATCCATTAATTTGTGATTAACACGATGGAATTTTACCCGACCCGAAAAAGAAACACATTTTCGCCAACACGACAATTCTTGGCGAGTTGTTTTATTCGTTTTTGCGTCATCTTTTTATACTCATGTGCCAAAGTATTATTAAAGCCCCCGGGTTTGAAGGAACGAGAGACAAAGGGGAAAGAGTGGGCGAGCGAACGAGCGAGCGGGAAGTTTGTTTGAAATTTGTCTTCCGGTGAGGCAGAGCACCTTACCACCACCAAAAACTTGAGCAACCCACCAACTTTTTTGATCACATCGATACACGATCGTCTTATAGAGATCAGTCGGCTTCCGCTGGGAGTTTTGGTATTCCATTGTGCGGATGTGTTACTGCTTTGATGCATCATAGTTCATGTGGGTGGATACGGCAGGAAGGAAGGGAGCATAATACTCACAATTGGGATTATTTTTGCCATTGGTGTTTGCATTTACCAAGAAAAAGATCTGAACGGCGCAAGTGAACGCTGGGGATGTTAATCGGATGAATGGTTCTGTTGATTCTAAAGCAAGAAGTACAAAGAAAAAGTAATAAAAAAGTGTGGAGGATGGATTAATGTTACACGGACGCAGATTTTACTTGTAAGCGACAATACAATGACCAGATTCTGGAACAACGGGAAGATAAAGGAACCTCAACTATCACACACACAGTCTAAAACGGAAATTGCCGTCTCAAATAAAATCTCGTCCTAATAAGCCGAGAGTCTTAATGGAGTCGAAGCTCCAAACAACATAATTTTATACAGAACTTCTCAATAATATAGCAACTCTGCACCGAAAACGAGATTCAACGCATTTTGAGAATAATTTGTGGTGCCATCGTCACGAAAGCACAGCATTATTAAGCCTAGTTTAGACGAACCGAACAATGTAGTTGTCAGTAACAACAGTTTGAAAAGGGAACTTCGTCTTAACTACAGTAACTTTTACAAAATAGAATAATGTAACGTCTAAAAACATCTGTCTCACACACACACGCATAAGGAAACAATAACGTTAAGTGCTTCCTCTTTTATATCATACTAAGTTTGTAACGGATGCAATTTTAATGCTCTTCCACGCAGAGAATCCAAAATGGCGCATAAAAGAAACCAAGTTTCTTGACATATAATCATCTGCTTCCAGTTCCATTCTGTTCCAGTCAACCATGTCGAGGGTATTGACTGTTTTCTTTTTATATCAATAGTAATATCTGTTTGGCGTGTTTCAAGTGTAATAAGCCATTGCGATTGTGAAACTGGTGAGCGATTTTATCCTTGTGGCAATATATCTTTATGATGAAATCGTTGGAATTTGGTTTTAATACAACCACATACTAAAAGAAAGCAGAATTGATAGAGCTTTCGTTTACGTTGAGTGTGTTCACCTTTGTTAAGTAAGCCCGAGTGTGTTTGGTGTGTTTGCTTACTAATTTTAATCGAACGTATCTGAAATAATCTCAATTGAAAAATCGTCGTTTGCAAGTGAAGATGTGTATAGCTGTAACTAATGTAAGGTGTGTTTGCAAATAGAGATTTCCATTGCGAAAGATCACGGAAAAGATATTTGTTGAATGAATTGAAATGAACTTCAATGGCTGCAATACAGCTGAGTACCGAATATTGAATGTGTTTAATGCTGGGAAGAAATGAAAGGAAAAAAACATAAAAAACGCAACTTTTATCAAGAAATCTCTTCTACAACCCTCCGTAGCTAAGCTTCGTACGGTATAGCTAGTTTTTATTAACACTAATTTTATGCATAACCCTTAACCAACTACTTCTAACAAAATATGAACACACGTACAGATAGACACCAATTGTGCCTCTAATGCCGTGTGGTTGACGGTATGTTTTTCATCTCGAATTATTAGTGAAACAGCGTAAAGAAAACGATTAAAAAGTAAAGCAATTTATAGCAAGATAGCAAAATATTGCTCCATCAGAGCAAAACATTAACTTTAATCAATAACAACACTAGTTAGACGTATAAGTAAGCACCGTATAATTGTGTACTACCTAGGACTCCATCGCTTGAAATGATCTTTTTAAGTGTGACACAAAAAGCCTCTTTTGTTTCGTAAATTATAATTTCCTACATTCAGAGCATTACTACTAGCAATGGTAAAACCATAGAAATCGTTGTGAAACATAACAACAGAAAGCAAAATAATGTTTATCCGTATATAAAATAACCACACTGTAAAAACAAGTACTACTTACAGCTAACAGAAAATGAGCTTGAGTAAAAATGTTGTATTCTCGTCCGACGACGACTTTCAAGTTATTATATTTAAAAATACAATCACGCACATACAGCAAATAGCGCTCCTAACCTGGCACAGAGCTAGACAGAAAAATGTTAACCTTTATCTCGCTGACCAACATGATATAACACCAATATGTCTATAGGTTATGTTTAATGGCTACTAGCAGTGTAATATGCAAAACCTTACAACTATGCTCACCCATTTCCACATGCCGATGTGTGTGTGGCGTATGTGCCTCTAACCCTCCGGTTGGTGGTATGTAACGAAAACATTAACTTCGCTTTTTCTATAATATGGCCGCAAACAGCACGAGGAATAACTACTGCAGCTCATAACCAACTACCCCATCTCTGGTCTGGTAATATAAAACATAAAACAAACCAAAAAAACGGATGAAGTAAACCATTTACAGCAAGAAATATTAAAAACTCTGATAATAAAGCTTAATATTGCACTACTATATTAATCAATCTACTTCTACTTTTTTTAATACTATTTAGTTACTTCTAACTAGCCATACTAGCAGCAACTCTATCCACTACTACCATCCGTTTGATTAAAACGAATAATAATAAAGCATAACTTTGCAGGCAAAACTTTTAACCGGACTAGTTTTTATTAGTTATGTAACGTATCTTCCCACCTCATCCATCACCTTCCTAATGATAATCCGTTCGCTCTCATGACTGTACCATAATACTTATGTGTCTTATCCTAACCATACGCGCGAAAAGCCAACGAAGCAGCAGGCAAAACAAGAAAAACAAACGATTTTTGTGTAAAATGCTGAATGTTTAGAAAGTGAACTGCTGCTTCGATCTTACCTCCCTATTCTCACTCACCTCCAATTAATCCCTTTTCCCACAATTCTCCAAAAACCCGTCAAGCATTCTTCCTTCCCAAAGTTAACATCAGTCTGAAAGAAATGTAACCACAATGGTTTGTGATAGCAAAAAAAAAACGAAACACTCTTGGAACCTTGGCTGATGCGTAATCCATCGGAAAATAATTCAACCATCGATTAACCACGCACACACATTATATGTACTCGGTATATACCAAACCAACTTTGCTCCTTCCTAATCTGCTACCTACTACTCTGCGCAATCAGCTTCACTTACATATGTATGGATGGTGGGATGTTTTTTTTTAGATATATTTCTAATAACTTCTTTTTGCTAACCGAAGCCACAAACGCTATGGAGAGGTTGGGCGTGAAAAGATTTTGGTGCTTATAGTAGAACATTTATCAACCATTTCCTTCTTGAGTTTGCTTGTGCCTTTACCGTGAACAGTTTGATTAACATCACACCAGTTGTCTGGGGGTTGGAGATAAGTTAAATGCAAAGGAAGAAGGGAAATGAATTTGAATGTTTTTTTTTTACATCGAAAGACGATCCCCATAAAAATGCTGCTGTTGTATAGCAATAACCTTGGCAGCCATGATAAGAAAGAGTACAGGGAACTGTATTAAAGACCACCGAAGAATATAACCAGACGACAGGGTAAACCTGCAGCCGTTCTTGCTTATCACTGGAACACACGCAGAAGAAGGAGAGAACTTATCGGAAGTTATCTTAATTAGCATAGCAACACTGTGTAAGGCCATATCTTGCATTTAGTAGGGGTGTAGAGAGGAGATACTCAAGGGAATTTTCCTGCACTGCACCTACCCAGTTTTTTACAGACTTCAGACAAACAGACTTTTTTTTGGGTGAGCTCTTGCTACTTTGTGTGACTTTTGGGAAAGAAGATCCAGATGAGATGCGTTCCGCAGTCTCTGAAGTATTAGAACAACTGATGAGACACGACACTATCGGATCTACAGAAGTGACATTAAAAAGCACAACATATCTTCCCAGAACGACAAAACGGAAACGATTTCTCTGGCATCAGATTCATCCCGATGTTTGTGATATTTGAGATGATCCTTCGTTTTCGAGGAATTGTTGACGTAAAACAATCGCTGTTTTAGTGTCTACTACATCACCAATACATCAGTTGTCAGTTTTGGAGAAGAATTTATGCATCTTCCTAGTCGAAGATCGATTCCAACGATCATGACCACGTAGGCATCACAAAAGAGATAAACGTTGAAAAGCAAAACACCACGTGCTTTCCCTTCTGAGTGGATGGACGGATGGTTGGTATCGAATGGCCAATTTTATGTGTCGGTTTGAAATCCATTTCATTACTTCTATTGTTTCGCACACACGACGGGGCCTGTTCGACGATGCGCCTGGTATGGTTACAGGCAACCGATGAACGATCGGTCGTTCATGTGCACCGTGCGGGGCGAAGAGCACGAGTCCAAAATAGCTAGAACCACGAAAACCACCGCGAGGTGGTGGCGGTTGCGCTAAATTATTTATAGCCCGTGACACACACCGCAGAAGGAGAGCAAACGCGATTCATGTTTTGAGGCAGCGGTTTGCAGCTTCCACACACGGACGGCCCTACACAACGTCGTTTCCGACGGAACTTTAACGGAGGTGCGACGACAAGTATTGAAGAAAAAAGAGCAATAAAAAAGGTCATTGGACATATCGTTTGTCTCTTGCGTGTCTCGCCGCGGTGTATGCATTGTTGCCGCCGCTAAGTAACGTGGTGTTTCCCTTTTCGGTGTTCCACAAACTCTCCCGAAGTACCGAGTGGTAACGGCCCTGGTTCGAAGTGGCATCCGGTTTTTTTGGAGTACACGTTTCGGACACAGCAGCATATCAGCAGGGTGCGTACGTCATCGGCTTTGCAAGGTAGAAACAGGAAATCCACCTACGGACGGATAGCTTTAGCAAAATGGAAACGAGAAAAAAAACCTCATTTAACCACGAACCTCCAGTTCGCGAGTAAAATGCTGAGCAACACATTTTCCACCTGCGCGCACTGTTTGGGAGTTAATGGAGAAATAGCTAATGGTCAGAACATTGCCGGCGGCACCGAATCAGAGTACGCGTGGTGTGAAAAATCCAATTTAAAGTGTTGTGCGTTGCTTGCGTTGCTCACTGACTTCGGATCTCGGTTCTTGGGCAGTTTGGTGAAAACTAATTTCGGTAACACAGAAGCAAATAAAAAAGAAGACACAATTTGTTGGACCGGTAGGGGTAAATAATTACTTTTGTGCTACTGCGGTACATTTACTCGCGGAAGTAATATTCTCCTTCAAGTCGGAGCCTTGTCGATGTTTACGATGCCCTTTCCGTAGCCCCGGGTCTGTTGAAGGGCTGATAATAGACCCTTTCCACGCAGTGTGAAACAAGCACAACGATTGCGATTCTGTGGTGCGGATGAAGCGAAAAAGTTATCGACGCATTACGACGCACCCACCCCGCCTAGGGTCAATCGGTTTAATTAAGCACGAAGAAAGGCACATCAACTTCTCTTTCATCAGCATCCAATCGAGGAATGTGGCAACAAAAACGCCGCAAAAAAAGAAGGTCCGAACACAGTAATTGCCAGCTCGAGCGCATCTAAAGTGTGGGTACAGAGCAAAGGGGTTTAACTGTCATCACTGCAAAGCAGCAGTGTGCAGCAGCGCACCCAGATCACACAGTCCTTGACCTACGTCGCTGGGCTGTGCGTAGTGTAACATGGTGCGATCTGATTAATGATGTGCTGTTTTGTAAAGAAATTTCTCTACGACCACTAGGCCCCATGATATACATCAGCACCACCGATCGGTCAGGAAGGCGACATCATAAAGATGCAAAAACATACACAAAAAAGAAAACAAACTGGCGAAGTTATTGATGTTGTGTTATACGAGTGCATTTCATCGGAAAGTGCCAATGAGAAAAGCTCTCCATCACAACGAGCGATTGTTTGATTGAGTTCTAGTCGCAAATGTGATCTTTTTGTGTAATAGCTCTACTGTTCCCAGCTCACGTGTCACTCACAGACACTTCCAATGGGACTTTGCCGGTCGGACAAGCACGTTCCATCTGGTTACACATTGCCGATAACCGTGGCGTGGCTAACGCTCAGGCACAGAACTGTGGAATCTTAAACAAACAGCATCCATTGGAGGGTTCCTACTTGGACGCTTTTAGAATTCCCGGTTGACTCTTCGCAGCAGGAGAGGACCACCGCATATTTCAGTGGTGACACATCTTACGTCCGATAACGTCCTTCAAATCTTCAAAGCCAGACACATGAGTCGATCGGCTTCGATCATCTCAAATCGTGGAAAGATAATTTTGGTGAACTCTCTCTCCGGCAAGAAGTGGATTGCAGAAGTGGAGATCTTGAACGAGATCTTATTCTTGCGTCCAAGAGAATACTGCAAAAGTGAAGCCCAATGTTGTTTCTTCGGCGCTGTGTCCGCGCTCGCGATCCGAGATAACCTTGACAAGTTTTCTGTATGTCACGCGAGTCGCAGACCTACGCCACCGCGTCGAGAAAGAGTTTTGTCTCCTTGGGTACTGCTACGACGCTTGACAGTTGCGCTGTGCGGCGGGTAGAAGTGGTGGCACTCGGGCTGAGCTTTTGAAGCGAGAAAAACCGGTCTAAACTAATCAAGCACTTCTCGCGGACCAGCGCGCCGCACACCTTCGACTCTGCCGGTCTCTGGGTGGGGTCGGGTGAGATCTGGCTATGGGTATGTTTTCTCATTTTATGTGCGTTCTCCAACTTTCCTGACCAGAATGACGGACCGGACGTTCGATCGCGTATGCTGTTTGCGTTGACCACCACTCAGCACAACACCCTTCTCGGGCAAATCTTCTCATTGTTCGGGCGAGGAACACAGGAAAGAAGTAGGATGGTATATGCAAATATGTTGTCGCCCAAAACAAAACAAAAAAAGGGCAAAGATCGTACATATGAGCTAGATATGCAAAACTCACGACTGAGATCGATCCGACTGCGAAACCATAAACTCCTGCGAGCAGCATATTTTGATTAGCAGGATTGTGGCCAGTGAGTTGAGTAGTAGAGGGTTATAGGAAAACCAACATCACGGATGGACGCTACATTCTTAGCGGCAATCGAGTGCTATAAAGGAATGCAAAATTTCAATCTCTGCACAAGCCGTCGGGTTGGAAGGAACGGTTTCGCAAAGTTTGTTGAGATGCGGTAACTGCTGGTACGCCTCCAACAGATGCTGAGGGCGCTAAACGTCGGCTTCGGTTCGGATACGCCCTTGCAAACCGGAATCTGGAAGATACATTATCGTAGGTTCATGCTCGTGCGTACATGTGTGTGCGGTATGTGAAACACACATTTAAGCAAACAAACTGAGCCACATGTACGTATTGCGTCGTCTCCACCCTAGTCGAATGTGATGCGGGGAGGTTGGTAAATAAATAGAAATATTACAGCGATCCATGATGAAAATGGTTCTTCGCGCATCGATGATTGATCGTTTAGGTCTGGTGCACGCGTACGAGAGATGGGAGTTGCCTCAGTCCGTGCCGTGACATGCAATGACATTCACTACGTCGTAACATCACAGTGCTAGTGAGGACATACTAGCGGTCTAGAACGCTGCTTTACTGTTGCGTGTGGAAGTAATGCTTTTATTACTTCCCAAAAACTTAATTTGTAACGCAACATTCAGCTCTGCTTACTCTTTCTCCTTCAAGGCTCTCTCGTCTCGTTAAAGTAATTCTTCTATTGAAAATAGATAATATTTATTTTATTTAATACTACCGATGAGATTGTTAATGAATCTCTTGATTAAATTAACTATATTTCAAAATATTTACATTACACATCCGTACTATATAATACTCTATCGGTGCTCTATTTTATTGTTTACATTTATAATGATTGCGATCGGAATGCACGATCGTCTACTTAAAATACGCCGTGCCAGAAAACATGTGTACATATTATAAGTGTTAAAAACAGGATACAAACACATATCTCTCTTATTTGAATTTTTATTGACAGTGGAATGCCTTTCGCTGTTATTCATAGCCAGTAGGAACGCAATCGGTATTAAATCAGATCGATTATAAGTCTGTGCAACTTTCCATGACGCTGTTGTGTTTTTGTGTCTTTTTTGTGTGCATCCTGTCCCTACTTACTAATGTTCTTAACCCCTAACACATCATCATTGCGCATTAGTTGTGTGTGTGTGTGTGTGGTACACAAATGCCATAAAACTGAAGGGTAGCGTCGTATGCCGGAGATGAGCACAACACAAAAAAGGGGTCTACTAAACCAACAACATATAGTTTTGATTAATAATAATCAACATTTGTAATCCGCATACAAACACAAATACTCAACACGCAAACTTCAGACTCCAAACACTACAGCAAGATCACTATGTAGGGCAAGTAAATGTGTAACACAACAAAACAATCGATTGTTCTAATATAGAGAGCGTACGTAAACTAATCAATCTGTCGGTAGTGAAGCAAAGCCGGGTAATCGAATACGCTCCCACACACACAAACACGAAAGACAATCGATAAGGTGACGCAAGCCTGACGTGAAATCAGATCTTTCTCCTGTCCGCGGATGCTGTAAGCATGCCACATTCTTAAAATACTTGACCATTTGTGTTGTGTGCGTTTGTCACATTTAATGCCACCGCCAGCCAGCTAGAGAGCATGATAACAGTTTTGCCAGATTAACTAAATGGAGCAGGCCAAGCACAGGCAGCAGGTTGTTGGTAGTAATAATACATGCTTAAAGTGTACCATCTAGGGAAAAGCGAAGCGTAGCGTACGCAAACGTGTCCATCCAGCCGCCATCCACGTATTAGTAGACGAATAACTATAATGTAAAAAGCGAAAACCTAAACGAATAATGTACAAGCGTGCTAATAAGAGCGTTTCTCTAGCCTCTAACAGTGGGTGAGCATCATTTTTATTTACTGTTAATATTCGCTAGACAATTTTTTAACGGTGGGAATGCAGCAAACTCTTGTTTTGTTTTAACTATAATTAAACAACAAAAGTCGAACAAAGCAAACACAGAAACAAACAAAAAGCGTATGCGCAATATATATGTATTGTATTCACACGATCAGTATGCCAAGTACAATCGTTAGGAAGAATTTTAACCGTAGGTGTAGTGTGGTTTTTGAAAAACGTTTCTTTTTTTGTGGTTTGAATGCTAATTTATTTCATTTGTTTTCGTGTTATTATTGATAAAGCAAATTTTATTTTATTTACATAAGCACCCGAGGTTCATTACCTTTTTTAAATATATATAAATGTAGTTCAAATGTGCTAAATGTTAGAATAGAGCGTAAGCCGAGCGCAATCATACTTACAAAAAACAAAAACAAAAGCTTCAAGCATAACCGGCAAAACCGTACCAACCGTACTATGAGCATAATAGGAAACCTTTTTAACATAACAATGTATATCAGTAAATCACTAAACGAATGCCATTCGATCGCGCAAGCGATTTAAGTACGGGAGAAAAGAAGGTGTTCGTCGATCGGTTCTCGAAACGGAAACGCGTTCGGCCTAGGATCGGAAGCCAAGACCGGCCAACAAACACAACGAATGCCATAATTAATCTGCTCTGTTATTAAGTGTTGACTAAATGTGTTTAGCGTAAGAGTGCGATGGTTGAGCTAGTACTAAAAGGGAACAAAATGCATAGAGCGGTCAAGTACAGGAAACACCGTCCAGTGTGTGTGTCGTTCCCGGTCCTCGGCTCGGTGATGTTAGGTAAAGGAAACCACACCACTAGACAAAGGCAAGGTGCATTATTTTATTTTTTATTGTGCTCTGACAAATTACAAATGCAAATTTGCAGCGGGAGATATGGATTCTGTGTATGATAATATGTGCGCCATATAATGATGCCGCCCCCACTCTCGATGCAGGCAATGATTTTTGTTTATTTTGTTCTCACTGTCGCTGCTACTTAGTATTGTTGTACTGTAGTAATATTTTTATGATTATTCTATAACCAACATATACACTTACACATACACACATATATAAATATGTTTACACCGCCATTATCATCACACAAAAAAACACATAAAACATTTTAGCAAAACAAAAAAAAAAGATCATTCGCCTTTCCGGATGATCACCTACCACTGTGAACACACATTTAAAATACTCCTCCTAACACAAACCACCCTAATGCCATGTAACTAAGGCTCGAATGCCGTGTGCAGCCAGATTAGGAAACAAACATTAAGATGCAATACATACACAGGCCCTCTCGCCCAAACCTGTAGACGGTTTTGTAGGACAAATGTGAAGCAATGGGTTGTTAGAGCACGTTGAAAGCTTTCCGCGAGTGAGCGCCACAACAAACGGGGGGCAAACGAATAATAATAATCGTTAATAATAATCAATAATAATATTTTAATAGCTACAGGAATGAACAACTGAGAATTCACCACCACCAACCACCACCAACCACAACCACCTAAAAACCAGCGCTAAAGAAAATAATATTAATAATATTAATAAATAATCTTTAATTATTATTTTTTCTCTGGAATAATACAGTTTGCTCAAAGTTTAATAAAAATAACTCACTCATCTGTTAGTTTTTAATTTACGCCGTGTTTAACCCGCCTTTCTTATATTCCCTGTTGTTCTGACCCCTTTCCAATACCACCAGCCAGAGGTAAACTCAACCCAATCACTCCTTCGTTCATGTTCAAAATCGTAACTGTTTCGTTTGTCTTTTGACCGAAAATATCCTTCCATTCCAGTACCTAAGGAACTTTCTCTCTTTCCTGTCGCTATCTGTTGGTTCTTTCTTTTTATTCTCAAATCGCAAACCCTTCGTCTGACATTCTAATCAATGTGTCTTGCGCATTGCATTTCAACTAAGCGCCATTTGCAAAACAAGAAACAAAAAACATCCACCAGGACGGTTTTGAATGTTGTAATTCATATTAATATCTCATTTATCGCGTGAGCTCTCTCACACACTCTTTTGGAGGAGCAAGAAATTAACCAAATGAAAAAAACCCTCAATCCTCAATAATGTTGAGAAACAAACGCGCCCGATCGTGAGACAGTGTAAGAGAGACAACAAAAAAGTGTGATAATGTGACGTTTCCATCAGTTTTTCCTTCAATTTCTTTCTCCTCCGCAATCAACAGTCCCCTCTCCCCATTCCTCCACACAAGCACTAGTTTTCCGCTCGGGTTCTTCTAGTGTTTTCCTCACTGTCGATCATCATCTGTGGTCTAACTCGTGTTGATCATCATTCGCATCAATCCGCAACTGGACGATCTTCGCGTTCACGATTTTTGAAATGCCCTTGGGGGGGGGCGATTGAAATGTACCGAAATTAATCTTTCCCTTCTGGCCCTGCCGAAAAAGCATGGAACGCTTTTCCGGTCGAAAAACTATCGCTAATACTCTCACGCATCATTCGTGCGTCTGTTTTCCTCTTGTTGTTCGCTTTCCTTTCGTTTTGACTGGTTGCGTTTATCTCTTCGTCTTTCGTCACTAAATCGTGTAACTAATCGTTCAACCACTGCAGCTCGCACCGATACCACCACTACCATATGCGTGAGATTTTTGCTGTACGTTCTCATCCCCATCATACTTGGACGCTGAGCCGACCGGCTGTGGCAGCACAACACGGTGTTATTAACATGCAAAACTAAAGCGAATGGCACGGTTGTACAGTGGATGTTGTTACTTTTAATTTCTGCAATTACTAGGTAGTTGTGAATCATACGTTATATACCTCGGGTCCACCGGTTAGTTTCCTTCATTTGGGGGGAAAAAGATGGCGCTAGAAGAGTCTGCTAGTACTCAGTAACTCGCTTCCAATTTTTGGTTTTAGAAAACCTTTTTTACAAAGCGTAAAAAACTCGGAAATATTCCAGTGATATTACAGAATGTACTTTACCATTTGGCTTCCTACCTTAATTTGTAGTTATCCGCAACATGGTAGTCAGAGCTGTATACGGGGGAACGGCAAAATGATATTTGTTTTCAAATTCCAACTCATAAGACTCTTTACAAAGTAGAAACCCACCAAAACCTGTGCCAAAAAGGAACGAACCAATTTAGAACATTGCTTGTGCAACACCTGTTCTGATTACGGAGTTCGCGCATAGTTTACGACCGGAACGATGACCCACTTGCCACGGTCGCATTATTACACCTGTTTTTCTTCCTCGCCCTGGAATGCTGCACCAGGTGCGTGCCCGTGTGTCGAACCATCTTGAGAGGCTGATATTTTAGTACCATTTCTAAACCCAAAAAAATGAAGCTACGCAATGAATGTAGTAGTGACCAGATAACGTCGTCACAAGCGGCAAGAAGTTTAACCGCGTGTCCCTTTACAACAAATTATGTCCGTTGCCTGACCCCAGCAAAATGGTGTCAACTTTTCACTCAGCCAACAGACACAGTTGTGTCCACCAATGGAACGGGGTCGGGATGATGGCGCGCCGTCCAATCCAAACTAAGCCCACCAAATCGTAAATCTATCAACCAAACGGCCCAAACACGGCTAAACACGACCCACAGTCCTACGGGCCTACGGTGTCCCGTCTCAATCATCATCCGTAAGTCATTTGCCATTAGACCGCCGGGGCGGTAAAATCGACTGCACATCGTCGGCCGCTCAGTGTCATAAAACGGAGGTCTCCTTGCCTCGCAGCAACGTGGGAGGAACACCGATTCCACCACCATCATGATCTTCACGAACTACCTGCGGATGGACAAGAAACGGTCCAACAACAAAAAAAGAACGAAGTCTCCGGTTCGTCAAGTTGCTTCAAGCTCAACTCTAATTAAATTCAAATTAGTTTCGTGGATGGCGTTCCTCCGACGGCACGAGTCCCAGAGTTTTTGCTACCCGTGTGGGTATTACACATCCATCACTGATATTGGTTTGCGTACCGCGTGCACAGTGCGACTGATCGCAGTATGTTGCCGCATACAGGTAGGACACCAAATTTGTTACGTCTACACGGGACGTACTATGCGCAGGCGTTAGAGGAGTTGCTGTTTTTTTTTCCTTCTGTTGCCAATCTGCATCATTTGTGCACCAGCGATGGCCATTTTGTGACAGGCGGTCGATAGTTCTAATGCATCTACGTCCTATGAGGAGGACCGAGATTGCACAACCATTTCCGTCACCACCGAGCATGCCACTGTGACTCCCTGTCCCTCGATATCCAGATGGCGCTAAATTGTTTCCGCCCATGCATGTGACATGGACGTACGATGGCACGGAATGGATACCAAGTGTTAAGACATACTTGGTGGACTAATGTTCGACGCATTAGTAATCCGCTTAAACCCTCCCATCGCTTGTGTGAAGGAACAGGACAAGTTCTTCCATTTTGGACTGCTTACTTCCACGCAATACCGACCGGTGTAGTCTAGCTGCATTGGTAGACCTATGCCATATGAGTAGATCCGGTATTCAAAGGGGGGAAAGGAGTGGATAAATTCATAGGACTGCTCCAAAAACGAAAAAAACCCCTACCCACAACTACACACACTCTCGCTCACGTCTCTATTGCGGATGATTGGCGTTACATTGTGCGCCGAATCGGACCCAGCTAGTTTCCCGTATTCCCACGCGAAACATACCTCACGCATCGGTCGCTAGTTCGGTTGCAGAAAAGAAAACAAGATCTACCTTCAAGACCCACCTGGGACCGGGGACAGGCCTCGAACACCCACCTGTAGGACGTTCGAATGAAACGTAATGCCCTTCTCTCTTTCCCCTTCTGCAAGAGATTTTTTGAGCTTATGGTCACTTTAGTCAGAAGGACAGAAAAGTAATTTACTTCTTCTGAAGATGTTAAATGGACTCCGAAAATCTTTCCAATCACGGTGAGGGTTCGGTGCTGAATAGGGCCCGAGAACCGGCTACCGTGGTAACCTATACCGAGAAAACGTAACACATGAGGCGAAAAAAGAGGAGATCAAGGGGCATTAATGGTGGCCTGTTGCGTGAGAGTTCTGCCCGGGCAACTAACCCTGCCCCATACGGGATATAGTTTTATCGGAATGTTACACCGGGACTTCCACGGCAACATATGGCCACGCAAAGGTTTTTGATGTGTTTTGAATAACATAATTCCTCGAAGGAATTTGTGGGACACGTTACGACAGAACCAACCTCCCCAAAAGAGCGTGGTCGAAGCCAAGAAGTCTTGCGTATGTTGAAATGAGTAGACTTTCAACATCTTGAGAACTTTGCAGACAACCTTAAGCTTGTTTGAACGTGTTGAACGTGAAGCATTTTATTTGCCGTCAGACTAGGTAAAGTTGCTCTACCGTAGCCAAGATGGTATTTCTCCGTAAACTGTCCAATTCGGAAGAACTAATATGTTCCCGGTTTTCGTGTGACTCACAGTGGTGTATGATGGTCATATGCAATTTTTGGCGATTATCCAGCGACCACAGTGAGCTCATGGCCGAACTCGAACTTTTGGATCATGTCTCCGTGCCATATTTGTCACCTTAACGACTGTTTCCCATCCAATGCTGCGCGTACACAACCACCACGAGTGTGTTTATGTGAACATGCATGCGGGGGTTAAAAACTTGGACCTGTCACACACAGTTCCTTTGGTGCTGGTGGGACTATTTAGGGGAGCAATGCTTTCGCCCCCCCATTTTGGTTGTGTTTCGACTGTTGCGGAGTGAGATCTTCTAGATCGTCCGATTGGACCTCCGTACAAGGATGAGCAGTAGTAGGCGGGTGCTCCAAAAACGGCCGCTGGACTTTATATTTCCACCGCTCATTCCGTACGATTGCATCACTGGGTACACTTGTCAGACATTTTAACGCTCTAGTGGTGATCGTGGTCTCGGCACCGTTTGGTACCGTTTTTGGGAAGCGAATCGATTAGTGAGCACTGCCAGGCTTACGGTCCCGGACATCCACAGATCGCCCCAGCTGGGTCCACAGATCTTGTGTCAACCCACGGTTGTGTCCTCTTTTGAAGCTGCTAGTGGGTGGCGATTACTTTGCCAAAGGATGGAGGCGTTTCCGTGTGATGCAAGCATTTTTGACCGCAACAATTTCAAGATGTTGTCCAAAAGTTTCCCCAAAAACTCAAGTTCTCCCATTTGACGAAACAGCATATGGCTATCATTTAGTACAAATCATTCCATCGGCCAATTCGTACCTTGTTCCGCGTCAGCTTAATGTGGCAAACTTTCCATTTTTTCGCCCACAACAACCACTGCATGATCAAAGAGTGACGCGCGTTCTTGTGGCCAGGATAAGCAGTGCCTCTAAACCCGCGGACCGTTGCTGTTAATCGCTGTACAAACAGTATGGTCGCTTTGTTTCCGGCACTACTGCTACACCCGTTCGGTGGCCAATTTGGGACGATTAGTTTTCTGTTTTTAGGGAACCGGTCGATTCCAAGGTAGGGACGCGTTGCGGATGCGCCGAGGAGGAGCGCTCGTGCGAGTGGGGCATTTATTTTTATCATTAGACACCGATGCCGAACGCGAAGCCTTTTGTCGGTTGGCTCATCATCAACCTTTCAACAGATAGGCACTGGGTTTGTGTTTTCCCACCCAACCGTTGTAGCGCAATGTTTTAAATGTGAGCCGCAAAGGTTCAGCTCATTTACTTTTTTTTTGCTTTGGATGAGTCACAAACGCATACGCTGTACGGTAGAAGAAAGCGAAACGTACAGTGGTGGCCAGTGAAATAAGGCATCTTTTAAACTTGCTATAATTTTCCTGTACTTTGAATTTTGCCTTCATTTTTTTGGAATTCGGCCGATTTATAATTCAGATTATTCAAACAAAATTCCTGAGGGTAATGTCCGACATACGAAAATGTTCTCAAATTATAAATTTGTTTAAGTATTTAAGTAATTCCGCAATTATAGAAACGCTTATGTGAAAATGGAAAATTAAAAAACTAGGCGAAAGAATATAAAATTCTTGGACTTTAACTAAAGTCGTTTGAATGATAATACATAGCATATCACCAAACTTATAGAGAGAATTGCATTGTGGGATTGAATTGAGTCATTAGACTTCATTAGTCTTTTATATGGTTCAATTCTAAGCTAACTGAGATCGAGAAGATCGCAACGAATCTAGGAACGATATTCCTAGTTCTCGTGAAAATATGCTGAATTTGTTCTACAATTCGCGATAGAAAATCAACTTTAATTTGAAGTGAAATGAAGTCCAGAGATATTCAAGACATCAATATAAAAAAGAACAAGAGAATGGCAAACATTTGTTGATCATTCGCGATCAGAACTGATCAGACGCGTTACACAGACAGTCATATTGTTATGGTCACCACTGTACATCGTAGTAAAGCATGTTTTTGGCACGGTTGCAATCAGAATAGAGTAATTGGTAAGTCCACTGAAATTAAAGTTTTCTTGGGCAAATATTATCTACCAAGAGAGTTAGTAAACAATCTTTAGAATGTATCCACGTGCCATTTACTGCTCATCCCTTATCGTTTTTCGCTTGTAATGCTGACTACCCTCAAGAGAGCGGGTGGCAGACTGAGCCGCAATGAATCACCACCACCATCACCAACAGCATTGGGGATTGCTGCCCCAAAAAGTGTAATAATAGAATTTTCATATTTTCCCACCTGTGTTGGGGTGTGTTGGAGTTTGCTCCGTTTTGTTATTTCTTCCCCACGCCATGCGATTGTGAATAATTTTTCCCCCTTTTTGTTGGCTCTGTAGCTCTGCCCAGAGAGTTGATTTTCTTCGCGCCGCGATCGTTTGCTTTATTTTTCTCTAGTTTTTTATTGTTTGCTTCGAGTGATCAAATAAAACAAAAATGATCACAAACAGCATGTTGCAGCGTGCAAACGGTGGTTTGTTTTTCTTCTGTTTTATGATCGGTTGCGTGGAAAACTGACACTTTGAGAGGATGTTGCAAAAATATTAAAGTATAAAATTGACGAAAATTCCTCTCGGGTGATGCCGTTTCCGCGACCCGTGTCCATTCGTCATCGACTCTGTTGATTTAATGCATAAAAACAGGCAGTGAAAGTCGCGTAAAACCATTATTATTTATGATGCAGTTGGAATGGCTTTATGTCTTTGCTAGACACAATGCTCCGGCTCGGGTTTCATGTTCTTTTCTTCTTTAACGTTAACTAACCTCTGTTGTAGTATATTTCTATCGTAATAGCTCTTCTGCTCGATTCCGCAGGCCTGGTTGTGATGGCTGTGTTCCCTCAATGCATCTTCCTTTTATAATCCCCATTCAAAAAAAAACAAAAACACCCACAAACACACTGCAACAGTAACTACTTCATCCAGTATATATTTTTGCATTGTGCCCTATTGTTCCATCGTCCAACAACAACGGCGTGTTGATTTCTCATCGTAACCATTCTGTGATCGTGATTGTGTTTGCTCTCTCTCTTTCTTTATTATACTTCTAGTTCTCACGGCTCGGGTGCTACGCTGGACCCCGCCTGGGGCAGATGAAAGTCTAAGGAAACTGCGAAACCCCCGAAATACGATAAAAAAAACAAAAAGAAAAGAAAAGCATACACACACGCACATACACCACACCCCCAATCCATTGCCACATTCAATTCTCACTTGCGGTTCCAGCATCTGTTGGCCTAATACACCACTACTGGTTACATATGCGCTGGATCATCCGCCATTTTTGAGGGAATGCACCACCACCCCCTATCAAATAATCATTTCCATTTCAACGAACTCTGAACCAGTTGCTTGACTGCTCATCATGGTACTTCAAGCGGAAGAAAAACTAGTGGAAATCCGTTCAGGAAAAACTAAAAGTTATTGGAAAAGCGATCCACCGGAAAAAGCGCGGCAAAGGACACAAAATCGCGCTATAGAGAGTATGCACAAACAGAAACAACCTCCAGGCGCGTTACCACATTGAAAGGTTTAGTGAAGTTTGCCCATTTTGGTTTGCCTGTTCTTTATTATTTAGCTTTCAAACTGTTACTCGATACACTTTCCTTAGTAGTTGTAGTTGGTGGGAGAACTCAGAGGGAAACGGCAACGAGAGGTGGGATAATTTTGAAGAAAAAAACATTTCCCTTTAATGTAGAGTTCCTGCATGCATGTAGTGTTCTTCCGCTTGTGTAAATAGGCCCCCAAAGTAATAGTCCCGGAGGGGGAGAATTTTCCCACCCCAAAAATTCCTGCTGTAGCGCTAGAAACATTTGTTTCTCTAATTACTTACAGTACACGGTTTCGGTCACCAATCGTTGCGCTTGGCGAGTCTCGTTGCATGTTCCGGCATGAAACTAACACGTGTTCGAATTGTATGTGGCATGAATGATGGGCTAGGCTAAATTTTTTGAGAACTTTCTCGACATCTCGCGGAGTCGTGGGAGATGACGCGGGAGTGAAATATGAGGCATACTGTTGCACTGTGTCTGCAGTATATGGGTTGTTGGCGTAGGTGTAGTTTAAAAATAGTTCCTCTACAACTAGTTTCCTCCAATTCTGGTCTACGTTGGTTAAAAGGATAGGTTTTTTTGATGGATCTTCTATTTCTGTTCAAAGAATTATTCAAACTAGTATTTTTTCTGATTCGAGAGGTATTTTTCCATAAAATAATAAATGATTTTGTAGATACTATACTAACATCTTCAAGAGTACGCTTGGAACGAATCTCATATCCGACTCCACTTCGCCAAGATCACGCGATCATACCAAACCAAAGCAGTTAAACGAAGATATCCATTTGTTTGTCAGACTCTGCACGGTCGGCAAAGAATCATTCATGCGCAAAATGAGTTACACATTCTCGGAAATTCAACACCCAACTCCCGATCGCCTGCTCACCGCACAGGCGTGTGCGGTTTGTGCCAGGATGTGCTGAGAATTCCAACCATTTACTCCACACACCGCGAGGGTAACTCCAACTGTGCGAGCCTGTACGGCGGCGCTCCACTACGGAACATCTCCCTGGTGTATGGAGCTGCTAATTTTCACACTTGCAGTGATTACCCTAAAAACGGTTTTAATTTTAGCACCATTCTACGGCAAATAATGGTGAAGGTAGTTGGTGGAATGCAGGGAAACCGAAACAACCGATAGGAGAATACCATTCATACGTCATCAGGCCCCCGACATTACACCCGAGATTCGGGAATTTCGGTTTGGTCTGGTTGTGACAGACGAGTGATGATCTGGGTGGTGGCGGATGATTGACCAATCAATCGATCGAGAGCAGCAAAGGGCAATTTAAGCTACAAATCGGCGAATCGTGTTACAAAACACTCCGCAACTACACTTTCTGCTGACGGGGCTCCGCACGGCATCAGAGTATAACCGCACCGCATTAATCCACTAAGTAAATTGGGGCCGAAAACCCCTGCTTTGAGCTGTACTAAAAGTAACCCTCTTCAATACGCTGATCATCTTCATAGCTCTTCACATTTCCTTCTCATGCATGTCTGTTGCGCACGCCGGGTGTGTGAAACTCCAAATTATAATTTAGATTTATCTTAGTCTCTTTCAATGTTCCAGGTCCGGCAATTCTGAAACGAAAACAACGATCTCCACACAATGACGCAACCGAACGGCCACCATCACCACCATATGCGTACGGTCCGGGTGCCTGGATATGGACCATCATCGCCGTACCATCCTTACCAGCAGCAGACACCGGAGCAGTTCTATTCGCCGTACCACAGCCAGCCACAGTACAACTTGCCCCAGCTCTATCAGCATCCCACGTTCCAGTATCAGCAGCTATTGCACCATCGTGCACAACCGCTACGCCATACGCATCAGCCGCATCGTCTCCGCTAGCGTTTTGCTGATCATCATCCCCCGGAATCTTTCCTGGAACGGACAGGGTGGATCTCCGCTGTGTGTGTGAATGTTGGCCAAGCGGACTCTTCTGCACACCTGCGTGACAGATCAGCCGTAACAAGTACGGGGGCGACACGTTCAAGTGTTAAACAGTGCCCGCACCGTCAAGCGCCTTTTAACAACGCATCACCGGAAAGAAAAGTGCGTGTGTACGTGTGTTTGTATGTGCGAGAGTTTGAGCAAATACCAGCATACCACCCAGCCGATCATCAAAAAACCCTATGTCGCCCATTATTGACCAATAGGCCGGAAATGATCGACGATCGGGGTACATTTTTTGGCAACGAACGTGACGCGAAAAGGGTGCGCTTTTGGGGGGATGACATGCGTGTGTGACTTCATGCTGTCCAGTTTTCTTGGGTCACATTTTTATATACACTGTTTTTTTTGTCGGTGGTTTATGTGTTATTTATTCATGCGTTACGGAACTGGCTGTATTGGGTGTAGAGTGTCGCGCTGTTCGTTATGCGAGGTGAACGGTTCGCGTGTGCGTTACGGTGACGTTTTTCTTGCTTTCGTCTGTACGGTGTATGACCCACAAGTGTTCAGGTTTTGTACGTCCGCTCCGGTGGAATGCTGCGAGCGCTGGTGTGCACATCGTTGGTGTAGTATTGTGTATTTGTAGTAAATTATCATAAAAATCCATGCCATACCAGCGCGCTAACGAGAAGAAGCAGATGGCGGATGCGGACGGAGTACTTTCAACTACGTTCGAGAGGTAAGATTAGACATTGGAACTATTAACCCTCATTTTGATTGGGAGACTTAAACACTGCTAACTGGTGAAGTGAAGGGAAGTAGTTTATGAAAAATTGATTACAAATAGTACTGTAAATATCTAGTTAAGAATACCTTGAAGGTTTTTAGTTGTACTCTTGAAGAGTTGCAACTTTTGAAGGACTCATGTCCCTAGGAGTCGTCCACAAAACCCATTTTCGATCTTGAAGAACACTTAAGTTGATCTTTGGCTCTCCTATATCGCAGCAACTTGTTTTAGGATCTCTGTTCTGTGGATGTTTATTAGAAATTAACACGATTTGTTAATTCTTCATAAATCGGTCCTCAAAACAAACAGGTGATCTGGTAGCATGGTAGTTATGCTACAAACTAGGAAGACGTAAGAGAACTATTGTACTAAAAATGAAAACTCATGAAATTCTTCTTCAATAAGTTGTTAAGAAGGACTACTGTGGCAAGGTGTCTATCTGTATGGTCCAGGGCATCGTTCGAAGGGTTTTTTTTCCCTCGGTTTAATACGTTAATATACGATGCGATGCATCAGATGTCCTTGTTTGTATGTGACACATGGCTTAGCGATAACAAATTGTTTTCATTGTTCGATGCTCTTCTGCACATAAACAACTCTTTGATTACTCTTTCTTTTCCTTGGATTAACGATCTGCGGGAACTTAACGAACAGTCAAGTCCTTGTTGTTCACGGGGTTCCATAGTCACGGGGTTCCATAAATGATTCGATTGATGGCCTTCGGTACATTAGATCAAGCGTCAATTCACGCTACTAGGGACAAGCTTTTAAATAATTTTACAGAGGGTTTTACAAACCCTGTAACAAGCATGATATGTAAAAGTTTTAATCAAAATGTTGAAATATAGTGCAGAAAAACAGTTTCTTACTTCTTGTTCAATCTTTCATGGTGAAAGCTAGTGTAATTGCTCCAGCTAGCAGATGCAGATCGTATCAATAATAGGATCTGATGCAAGACCGACATGTGCAACATGTGCTTTTGATTCTAAAACAACCGAAAAAAAACAGACAACCAACATCACGCAAGAATAACGTGGGGATTTTAACTTCTCCCATTGCAACGTGTTGAAAAATTCCCCGACAGGAGATCAGAAGTTGCATACATCAGCATTGGGCAGGAAAACTCGTTTTTCCATACTTTTCACACACACAGACACATGACCCACGTGTGTGTGAGTGATTGTGTGTTCTCCAACACGATCATCGCGGTGGGCACAGAAAGCAAACCGCCCTCGGAGTGTGAAGTGTAAAAATATCTCTGGAATGTTTTTTTTTCTCTCGTTCCTTTTGCTATGCCCCTGGTCTACCCCGGTGTTGCTACCGGATCGTCCGACAATTCGAAACGTCCCCGGGAAAATGTACAAACCATTTCTTGTGGGCCAACGCGTTTCGGGGTTGGGAAATGTTTCGTCTCGCTTTTTTATACACCACGCATGATAACTGTTTACCCTTCTTTCGGTTCTTTGCTGGTTGGAAAATCCAAAACGGGAAAATCGACTTTATCAGCACACACATACTGAGAGCTGATCCAGCAAGTGTGATAATGGTCCCAGCGCTGGTGAGACTGGTCGTGAAAATGGCCGGTTTAGGCAAAGCTTCCAATTATGGCCAACAAGCAGACAGTAATGGCTGGTTTTTTCTTAATGCAAGTTATCACTACAATTTGTAGTGGTGTTTAAACGTTTCATTATATATATAATACTTTGCTCCGTACATTTCTAAAATATATAATACAGATAATAAAAAAACCACCCATGGCTCAATAACATTTTTGTATCGTTCGTATCGAAACATTCAATTAATGCGTTGTCTTTGTCACGTTTTCCTTTATAGATTCTTCTTCGGACACAACCCGAACGCATCGTTAATGTGCGACAGATCGTGAAAAAAAGACGCCAGTTCCGATCATTACCCCGCGGCAACCACCATCATTATGGTGACATCATCTGCATGTATCGCACGAACGCAACGCAACACGGGTTAGTTAAAACAACCAACGCAATCTGGACAGCCGGGAAAGAAACAAGCACACCGATGACTGACTTACAACGTTAGGAAAGCGAAAAGGAGAGCGAGATGCTTCGGGCAAGCAAAAGCTGATGGTGGCCGGTCCAGCTCGGATGTGTGACACACGACAGTGAAAGTATTTATCGCACAATGGCCTCATAATGCGATCCCAATCGATTAGTGGTGGGCATGGTGTGAATTAGCAAAATCGTCGTGGAGATCGTTGGGTGGAAAATTAATAATTGTAAGATGTTTTTGTTTGTAAATTAGCCGCAATGATGAAACTATTTTAGTTTTGTTTGTAGATAACAGGCAAGGGGAAGCAGCGAGAGATGGTAGATGATTCATATTCATCAACAAGTTCAATACCATTTAAACATCTTTAAGATAGAAAAAAATCAAGAAAGATTCTAGAAATTCCCTCACATTTCAAATATTCATGCGCATAGCAGTTGATAACCTGCCTGGTGGTTTCGATTCGTTCGTCGGTGTATTCCCCTGTGCTTTTTTATATGTTCGACTTAATCAAATTGATGTGCATACATTCCATAACTACCGTTATATAAGCCGACCAGCAGGGGGGTCAGGTTGTAGCAGTACTTGAAACCGAGACAAACGGGTGCTCGTTTTGCAGGCGAAGAAGACGCATGCATCGAGACGGTGCATCGTGACAAATGGAGTGTGTGTACACCTTTACGTGTAGAAAGAATGTGAAGAGAACAGAAAGAAACGCGTTTCTTTTTGAATAATGATGAAAAAGTGCGAAAGGAAAGCGAGAATCGCAAAACAAAACAAAATAACAAAAACAAAATCACATTATGATCATCAAGTGTGAGTGCTTCAAAAGCAGAACACTCTAGTGTGAAGAACAGAATGGAAGCGAGCTGTACAAGCGACGCTGCACAGTTTCTTAAGTATGGCTAAACTGAGATATGGAATGTAATCTAGATAAAATTCAGAACAAAAGGCGAGCTCCGAATTTAGCCATACACCAAACCCCCTCAGTGCGGTGAGAAGGCCATAGGGACCACACACCGTTTTGGTGAAACGTTTGGTAGTTTAAAGACAGAAGCTTAAGAAAAGGGGGAGGGGGGGGGAGGAAATCCTCCTACTCACCCTTTATCCTCCCGATCGGTAGTGAGCGAATGAATGAATGGAGTTGCATGAACGAACTCAGTGTGTCCTGGAGGAAGTTTCCCACTTTCTCGTAACCGATAAGCAAATGATCCCAAAATTGAACAGTTACCAAGTATTTGTTGTTCATTAGTGTTAGGAGCGCAGCTAGGTAATACTTACTAAAATGAAATACTCCACGCAGAGCAGCCATATCCGTTGGTGCCGTGTTGCCCCCTAAGTACGCGCAAACGTGAGGTTTTAGTACGATAATTCTAAATGTTATTAGCTGCCCCGGTACGGTCGCATTTCTCCGGGGGAAAAAAACGGAGCATGCAAAACCGCCGGAGCAAATATATATATATTATATGTGTAGGGTGTAAGTTGTGGCAAACTAGTCTATCCCTAGCGGCGTCCGTTTACGATTAAGTCGAACCACAAAAACTGCGAAGCCCGATGCGTCGTCAGTTCGCGGCGAACGAACTAGTATTATTTGATGGTTAAGTTTAGTACTCCAATTATTTATAAACAAAAAAACCGGCCATTAGGTGTGTGAAGTGGGCGCATGTTTTAAGGACAACTGCGATAGCTGTTAGATTTAGCACGTAACAGAAGTAGTAAAGTGAACAAGTACGGTACTGGTACCGTTCGGAAGCATTTTCCATCCCTTCATCCCTGCCAATTCAAGCTCTTTTTCCCCTCTTGCAGTTGCGAACCAACTGGAGAATGGGATGTTAAATACACTTTATAGGGCCGTTTCATTTTGCTAACGTGAAGAAACGTAGATATTCAGCTATTCTGATTGTACTCTTAACTTTGTACAAGCACAATTTGCCCCTGTACGCGCATATATTGTATACATTTAGGTTTAAGGCTTAGCTTAAATTATCATTCTACTACACCCCTTGCCACAGGCAGGACGATGACGACGAGTACGTACAACTGTCGTCGCGATGACTTCATGTAAGCGCAACAAACTTAAGGCCGGCCGGAATTGGACAGCAATGTCCTATTATATGGTAGCGCCCGCTCCCCAAAACGACAAGGATATGCGATAGTGAAGCATACGAACATTCAATGTGTTAGCCATTTATAGTTCATTTTTTTACCGGATAATGGACCCATTTTTTTAAATAAATGAAAACAAAAAAGTAGTTTTAAAAACATAAAGTAAATGTTACCCAATTAAATTGTGTTTTTGGGGTTGTGTGGATACTTGAATTATTCCGAAAAGCAAAGAATTAATTTAAAATTAAATTCCAAGACATAAACACGGTAAGTTATGATAATTTCTACAGCGATACATTATTTCCCATTGACGTTTCACAATTCAAATGCGTTGTACGTAGAAAGAAAAGGGCAATAATTTAAAGTAACAACAATGTTCGGAAGCAATAAGAAAAACAAATTAGAAATTTTAGATAACAAAACTGTTAAAATAAACTCTTACAGTAGTTGTAGGAAAATATATCACAAAAAATGGGGTAATAATTTAAGAATACAACACTGTTAAACTACATTCTTTCAGCAGTAATAAGAGAAACAAATGAGGAAATGTATCACAGTTGTTCACACGTACAAATGAGCGAAACGTTTCGTAATGGTATGTATGGTACTACACGCTTCAAAACGCTCGGTATGCATTTATTCAGACAGGTAAACTGTTGTATATATGGTCATTAGAATTAGCTACACGTATATTCTATTCTGATCTGAGTCCCGAAACGCTTTTGATTATCGTCAAGATCGTCCCGCGCACGTTTAGCGTCAGTTCCAACAATAACAGGTCAAGAAAAATGTATGAATGAACGGAATAAATAAGTATTCACCATCGTCATAAGCAATCGAACGATCAGGTGAGTTTCCCGGCTTGATTATGGGTGACACATTAGAGCACAAAAGAAATACAAAAAAAAAACCGTTCGTCCCGGTGCTCATCCGGACACTACAACCCAATGGCGTCGCGAGCCTTTTTAAACATGAAAGAATGGCAAAAATAGAAACTTACACACTTTTTGGTGTCGTTCCCCGACTTTTGGAGTACCATTTTTTCTACACAAAGAAAAGCTTACTCCAAAATTTTCTAATCCTTCCATCGGCATCGGACTTCTTCCCGTTTATGAGGCGATTAGAGCCATTATCATGCTACAATGAAAGGGAACACTAATGTTAGTTGTTTACTATTGGATTATTTAAAAGAGCCACTTACCCGTAAAGATAATAGAAGAAAGATAAAAGGTAAACCGCAAGCTTAATCCAGCCTTCGCGTAAGCATGCTCGTAAAACATCCGTATTCATGATGCTCGTTGGATCGTACAATCCCGGTTGCGACATAACCGGTCGATTTGCGTACCTAAAATGTCCATTGCAACAACAATAGGGAAAAATACGACACATGAGTAAGTGTTTGTAAAGGTGTGCAAACAAAGGCGTGCAGATGATGATAAGATGCTGTACCTCCATATATGGTATGCAATGAGCGGAATATTAAGGGCGAGCGATAACCATTCGCCGGAAAATAAGAACAGCAGGTTGAACAGTATATGTAATCCATATTCCGGCAGGACGAGCTAAAAATATAAACCGCATATACCGTTAATCATTATCGATCGAAGCAGAGGACCTGCACCGGGTGCTGTCGGTTTCGCTGCCACAATCATAACTACCGGATTGAGCGAATTGCACTGGTCGATCGGGTTTTTGTAATCCGTTTTCAGCTCGTCGAAGGCAATCACGTGGAAGATGGAAAAGAATATTAGAAACGCATCGATAATTAACGCCACGATGTAGCTGAATGCGGGGAAGCTAAATGCCATCTCTCTTGGCGGCTACGATGCTAGTGTTGATGTTGTCTAATGTTCTAACGCACGAAAGTTGCCAGTGTCGTTCGTTTGGTGGGACTGTAATAAAACAAAAGTACGCACGTTGAGCAGCTTGTCTACGTTCCAATAAACCGAACAGCAATCTTACCAGTTTCGTACGCTATGGATGAAAATTTCGTTCAGGGCTTGTTGTGTGCACATTCACAATTCGGGTATATTTTTGCTGCGGTGAAAACTCAAGTGACAGCTTTCCGCTGCATGCTCGTGTACACGGAAAACATCGTACATTTGTCGGCAAACTGTGTCGAATAATCATCGCATTAAAAAAAAAACATCGCTCACCGGCATAAACACACGAACTGTCAGTCGCGGGATCGTCAAAGTTATTTGTATTTCCGTACCTCACGCAGTATTTTCCCGGGAGCTTGAGTTCAGTGCATTTATAAGCATAATTTTTGATCATGGAGAGTGATTGGGACACGTTTGTCGAAACTGAAATTATGTTTCGCAATTTACACCTTTTATTTCCAACACATTTTACCGATGAAGTGGACATAATGGAACGTTTAAATAATCCGGATATCTTGTAATTTGGTTTCTTGTTATTACCACCGTACACATGTATCAAAGATGATAAGAGGAGATTTTTCCCCATTTTCCAGAATGCCTTTCTTGACATGGCTGCGCCGTCTTCCGTGCATCACACAACAAGGGGAGGAATTGTCCAACAACTTACGCGTAGACGGTAATGCGTTGTTTAATGGCAAACAAAACCATCATCGTGTGCTGGACGCGTACAACAAAGCTATCGTCTGCGCTCCAAGCGGTTCGAGAGCTATGGCGTTGGGGTACGCGAATCGTGCCGCTGTGCTCGTTCGCTTACGACGATTTCGGGAAGCGTTTGATGACTGTCAGCTAGCGCTGGAAGGTGATTATCCGCATGAGAAGCGAACGAAGGTTTATTTCCGTCAAGCGGAATGTGTCGTAAGCATGGACGAGCCCAGCAAGTTGGGTCCCATCATTGAGGGCATAGAAAAAAATAGCGACTCGCGATTGTTGTCGAAGCAGGAGCAGGGAAAATTGGAAATGTTCAAAGCAAAATACGCAGCAGCTGGGAAGTGTGCGTTGCCAATTACGCAGACGGAACCACAGGCCGAAAGTCGTTATGAAGCAGCACTAGAGGTGTAAGTAGCAGCTTCATTACAATGTTCCAAGCAATGTATTAAGTAACACTATTGTGCTTTTTGCAGGGTTGTAACACCGGAACAAGGACGACATGTTATTGCCAAGGAACCGATACAAGAAAACGGTATAATTGCGTCGGAAACGGCCGTTTCGTTCGTACCAGTGTATGATCCGGAATGCAGCAGTATACTGCCTAGTTACGATTGCCAAAAATGTGGCCGTGTAAATGTGATCCCTGTTGTGTAAGTAAATCAAACATGCTTAGCAGGCCTGGTGGTCAATGTTTTCTAACACCATCCTTTTAGCTGTTCTGCGTGCGGTCAGGCATGTTACTGTAGCATACAATGCAGAGAAAACCAACAAAGTGTGCATCGGTTTGAGTGCCACGGATATAAACTAGGCTTGTGGCGGACCATCGGAATCGCTCACCTGGGCATACGCTGTTTGCTGGATGGTTTCGGCACGATTCGCGACGAAATATTAAAGGCAAACAGCGCAACAGTTTGCTATAAGCGGTTGATCGAAGTAGCCAACGATGAAGAGAATGCATTTGGCCACTATGGTCGGGTGTTTCGGTTGGTAACTAATTTCGAAAAAATGCACAGAGATGATGTAGTACGCTATGCGTTGGTAAGCACTATTTTTTACCATTTTGTACCAACGAGTTAAATTTTTAATTGATGCGTTACAAAATTGTTTGCAATTTTAGGTTAGTGTAATGCTCGCCATTTATCTGACAAATTTTACAGAATTTGCTAGTGAACATGGTTTGCTGCAGCATGATGGACCTAAACAGTTTGTATGCCTTGGAGCGATAATTATGCGTCACATCGGACAACTGGTATGCAACGGGCACGCGATCAGTGAACTGAGAGCTACGCCTACCAGCGATCTACTGCATCATATGCGCGAGGATAGCTTCCTACCTACAGCCGGTTTGCTGCATCTCTATTTGCGCAGCGCACGCGTATTTACGGCGATATTCCCTCAAATAAGCATGTTTAACCATGATTGCGATCCTAACATACGCAATCACTTCGAGCGTTCGACACTCAAGGTATACGCTACACGGCCGATTGCTGCCGGGAGTGAGATTGTGAACTGTTACGGGCCAAACTACAAGCTAATGCCCGGAGAGACACGCTCGATGCTTCTGCGCCACCAGTATTGTTTCGACTGTACTTGTGATCGATGCCGAACCGGAGACGATACATTTTACAACCAATTCAACACGGTTCAGTGTCCCCGCTGTGGCGATTGTTTTACTTTAGAGCTGCACCTGCAGGATATTAAGGTTGGAAAATCCATAGTCTGCCCACAGTGTTCCGAACGAATCGGTAAAGAGTTGCACGAATTGCTTTTGAATTTAGAGTGTTCGGAGCAAAACCAGCGTAAGTATGACATGAGGCTATTGTTCGAAAATAGTGCAACACAATATAATCAATTCCATTTGCAGAGACGGAGCTATGCAACATGATATCGGCAATCTATCACCGGTGTACAACGCTGTTGGTGGATTTTAACCAAACGAAAGCCGACATACTGCAGGATATCCTTCACCAGTACACCCAACGTGCCATTCACAGCAGTAATCTGCGCACTATCCTTCGTAAATTGGCGCTGAAACTCGCTACAATTCGGCGTCATCAGTATGGTGTCATGAGTTTGGAGTTCTTAACCGGATGTTTCTATCTGCTGGATAATTGGGCCGCACTACATCTGCACAACGGGGCAACACCAGTACAATTGAATGCAGAAGAACGTACCGTATTGAAAGAATTCCGAGTATCGCTTGCCATGGTGGGAGAAGACACACGTACGCTGATTTCGGAATATATGCTGAAAAGCGTAATTTTAGATGAGGATAACTCGGAAGGAACTGAGCCATTAGTTGAATGATAACACTTTTCTTTATTTCATGTATATACACTTTCGCGATAAACTTTCATGCGAATAAAGCATTATTTGTTAAGTAATTAACTCTTATTTGTGTCATTTGCCGTTTCTGGTTTCTTGTTTCAGAGCTGCTTGAATCTTCCGCTTCTCGTGTTCATGCAACAGGCTCAATAGGAAACTCCGATCCTTTTCAATTTGCAATAGTTCCCGCTGGCATTCATGCAGTTTTCGCCGAAGACATTCATTCTCCTGTGGGGACAATATGCATTAACTGGTAAACATAATGTGCTGGCAGAAAACAACAAAACACATACGCGAATCAGTCGTTTAGAATGGATTTTCAGTTTCATATACAGTGCACGGTAGTTCACGAGATGCTCTTCACCCTCATCAGGATCACCGTTCGGAGTTAAATCGTCCATGACGGATACCTCGCGGAAATAACCCATTGCTGTAATACTTTCTCAATGTACAATTGCGATTTAATTGACCGCTTTGTTGGCTCACTTGTACTGTGATTTTACTGTGTTTTCCATCAAACCGTACAACATTCTACACGTTAAAATGAAACTTCCAGGAAGCGAAACGATGGCCCTTCTCTACGCTAACGCTACATGTCAAATTTGAAAATCCGGGTTTCTACGAATCCGCGTATTTCACGGACCACAGCAGTCCATTGGCGATGTTTTACACTGTTGTAGGTATGTTTACACTAAGCACGCACGTAAATGGTGACTACAGAAGAAATGTGTAATTTCCCACGTGGAACATGGGAAATTAGCATGTTAAGGTTTGTAGAATGTAAACAAAAAAGTGGTAACAAAAGCACTACATCTCCTAATGCATTTCCCCAACATCACCAGATTAGTTTTTATTTTCAAATCCACAAATAACAAACGGTAGTGTAAACGCACCGTTATCAAGCTTCTTCCCAACAGCTGTGTGCGGTTGTTGGTGGGCAGCTGTCAAAGTGCTGTCAGTTAACAAGAGCGAAAAAAGCGGGTTTGTATGTGGAACGAGAGTTGTGTGTTGCATCGATTGTTTTTTGCGTACTAATTGTCGTAAAAACAAGTAAAACCCACTAGGTGAAAACGTACCCATTGCCCTAGTTCGTGACTGTCTGGCTGGTAGGCGTTTAACGACAGATACCCGAACGGACGCAACGTGAAAATGGCACAACCGGCACCGCTTGGTTTGGATGTTACGGTAAGCTGAAACATAGGTTATGTTTACGTTTTCAAGGGTGATGATGCGCTAATGCTCTGTGTTGATGGTTTCGCATTTATCCAGGAGTTGAAATTCAAGCTACAGAGCAAGGTGCCAATTTTCAAAGGCGATGGAAATGCAAAAAATGGCTGCAATTTGCTTGCTACGGCCAGTGTACACGGGCTGGTATTTGTCGGTACCGTTGGGAGCGAGCTGCGCGTACTCAAGCTGAAAGACATCACCACCGATCGGGTAATAAATGAAATCGTCCCACTACGCACGGTGCCATTGCCCAGCGAACCGTACCAGTTGGCCGTTAGCTGCGATCATGGATTGCTCGCGGTGGACATCATTGCAAACGGTGTACCATTCGTTTACATCTATTCCGTGCCCTCCTTCCTGACCGGTTCGATTTTGAGGGTGCACGAAATCAAGACGTCCGCACAGCCCACCGTTCGTAGCACGCAGCTCTGTTGGAATCCCGTAATGCACAACGTGCTGGCGGTACGTACCGAAGCCGGTGGGCTTTCGGTGTACACGCTCAAGGAACCGGCCGGGTTGGAATTCCACTCGCTCGATACGAACAATCCGGCCGAGCGGGCCCAGTGTGCCTGCTGGAGTCCGAAGGGTAAGCAGCTGGTGGTAGCGTTCGCGAACGGGAAACTAGTGCAGTACAAGCCCGATCTGAAACCGGCCCGCACCATCGTCTGCCCGGCCGGTGTGGTGGAGGGAGGTGGTGCATTTGACGTACTGGCCGTCCAGTGGCTCAGCACGTATCAGTTCGCGGCCGTATTTCTACCACACGCGGACGACTCCGTACCGGCACTGTTTATCGTGAATGCGCCCAAGGCTGGTAATCCGGTTTTTATCAACTACGACGATATCTGCTACAGTCAGAGTGGGCCGCGCAAAGGGCAAGTGTTTCTGCAGCATATACTGCCCTGGAATTTGGTGCTGATGGCCTCGGCCAACAGCATGGAGGTGGGAATATTGGGCACCACGGAAAGTGGCGAAGCGCCCACCTGGTGCCAGTGGACGACGACCGATGAGGCGAGGGCGGAGTTGCCACTCACCAGCGATAAGCAGGAAACGTTCCCGATCGGTTTGGTGCTCGAGACGGGCTGTACACACGAGCTCGTAATCGGCGAACAAACGTTCCCAGTGATGCCGATGATTCATCTACTTTCGACGTACGGTCAGTTGGTTTCGTTCAACGTGCTCAATACGCTGCCGAATGTACCGAACATTTGCTCCCCTCCCAAACCGGTGCAGGATCTTTCCGGTGGTGCTTTCGTGAAGCTAGATGTGGAAAAGTCGGCACCGGGTGTTGCTACAACGCAACAACAACCCAGTGGGAATGTGAACCCGCTACCACACACGGAAATATCTTTCGCTGTGCCTAGTGGTGCCACCTCGACACCTGCAATAACGAAATCGAAATCGTTCTTCAGTCCGGGAGTTGGTGAGGCGGTACAAAAATCACCCATAAACCTGTTTGGTGGCGTTGGAGCAACAGGACAGCAGCAGCAGCAAAAGCCAGCCACAATTGCTCCAACATTCGGCAAACAGATTACATTCGGATCGACACCCGCCGGTGGTACGGGAGGTGCAAATGAAAAGAAAACTACCACCTTTGGTGGATTTTCCGCACCGGGGACAACTACGAGCACGTTTGGACTGGGCACAACTGCCAGTGGTCTTCCTACGATGTCTGCTCCACCGTTCCAAGCCGCCATGGCATCGATGGGGGGTTCGACGCCAGTTTCAGCACCGTCCACAACGGTTCCATCGGATGTAAGTAAACCGCTTGTTACCGTACCCCCTACGTACGTGCCCACCGTTCAACAGCAGTCAAACAGTGCTAATACCAACACCGGACCATCCCGGTCCCAAGCTACGCCGAAGAAATCCGACTTTTCCACGGAGGATAGTAACGCGATCATCCGCACGCTAACGATCGACGAGCTGAATCGGTTTACGCGCGAGCTGACCGAGCTGCAGCAGCGCAACCGTTCGCTTAACGTACAAATCGGCCATAAGGAGGAATCGGCACAGATCATCCGGAATTTGCGCGAGCTCGAAGACATTATAGCGCAAGCGAACGAAAGCACCCAGTCGCTCGTGTCGGACGTGCAAACGTTGCGGCTCGGGCTGAACGAAGCATTCGCGATGGTAGCCGAAGCGAACAGCAAGAGTGCGATCTACAACAATCCGACGGTGCACCAGTACCAGGAAGCGCACGGCATGTCCCAGACGAGTCGACGCCAGCTGGGCGCACTGGAAAACATGCTGCAAGTGAACGAAAATCAGCTGCAAACCGTCACGAAACAGCTGAAGGCGCAGCTCATGTGTCTGGAGGAGGCGAAACAATCCCGTGCCAAACAGCGTATGCACATCCCAAGTCTGGAGGTGCTGTACCAAACGCTTTCCAAGCAGCAGGACATTTTAAACCGACAGGGTGAGAAGCTGGCATATCTGAAGAACAAGCTCGGACTGCGCGGTAGTTTGAAGGGGCTAGAGGATCGTAATAGCAAACAGCTTGCCAGCGACATGACGGATACATCCGAGAGTGCGATCGAATCATTAACGGACTCGATCTTATCGATGACGCTCGGCGATCAGGTGGCGGCAGACACTAGGAAGTTAAGCGAGTCGAAACTATCCGCCCTGAGGCGTTCGCTCGTCGGGAGGAAGGTGGTAACGGTGAAACCGCAACGGCCGGATCGTGTTGGGCTGAGTTCCGAGGTGGTACGCGAGCGTCGCGATCAAGTGCGCCGGTTCAATGTGGAGCAGGAAAAAGCTAAAGTAACGCAACCAGCCGGTGGACTAAAAGCGACGAGCAACAACGTTCCTTTAAGCAAGGAACCGGAACAAAGCAAACAGCCACCGCAACAGCAGCAACGTGTAGCACCACAGCAGCAGCAGCAGCAGCAACCGTCAAAACCGTCGGTCAAACCACTCGGTACGGCGACAGCTAACAAAGCGTTCTCGTTCGGTAGCCAAGTGCCATCCGCGGCACCGAGCGTCGGAAGCTTTTCCTTTGGACAGACCACAATTACACCGATGCCGGCGGTCGAAAGCGCAATGAAACCAACGCCAAACGGGGGCAGCATTAGCACCGGGTTGAGCTTTGGCGTTTCCACCAGTAAGGAGGCCGACAAAGAGAAAAAGGAGAACATTCCCGTCAGCTTGGGTGGTGGGAAGGAAAACATCCCCATCAATCCGGTCCCGTCGTCCACAACCACTTCGAAACCTTCCTCTACTCCGTTCAGCTTTGCTTCTGCCGGGACCTTTGCATCATCCTTAACGGAACCGTCCACTTCAGGCACATCCACCAAATCCGTGTTTTCGTTCGGTGGAACAGCGGGTGTTAGTAACGGCAACCAACCGACCGGACTTTCGTTTGGTTCGCTAGCGAAACCGAACTTTTCCTTCGATCTACCCACGGTAACGTCCGCGGGTGGTAATGGGACGGGAATTTCCTTCACCATCGGAGGACCCGCGGAAGGTGCGTTAAGTTTGGGCAAACCGAAAGGAACGGTTGCGAACGAAAATGTACCTCCGGTGGAGGAGATACAGAAGGATAAACCGTTGCCACCATCGTTCGGACCAACGGAACCGGCACCGTCGGCAAAGGCACCACTACCCGCTCTTACCAGCCTACTACAGAAGGTTGACTCCTCGTCAGTAGATCTTACCGTGAAGAGTACGCCTGCATCTCAGGTAAAACCCGGCGGTGGAGGTACATTCGGTAGCATTACCGGTGGAACAAGCTTCGGATCGGGTGGTCTCTTTGCCAGTGTTGCCAAACCTGCTGCAACGGTGGCAATTTCGACCTCAACTACGGGAACGAATGAGGCAGCACCCAAACCGACCATCGGTGGTGGTTTGCTGTCGGGAATTTCGTTCGGTTCGCTTACCGTAACGCCAACCTTTTCCGCTTCCGGTGCAGGAAGCGGTGATGGCAACACTGCACCCACCGGTGGATCTGTATTCGGTAGTATTAAACCAACTGCTAACGCGAATGGAAATGCAATCAGTTCCACCGGGTTAACATTCGGCAGCAACAGCTCCACGTCGTTTGGTTTTGGAGTTCCGAAGACGACCGACACGTCCTCAACGACAACCGTATTAACTTCTGCGGTGGTGACTGCATCAACCACTAGCGAGGAACCTTCGAAGGTGGATACGATCACATCCACCACCCCTGCCACTACCGCCACTACTACCGCTCCACCTCAAACGGGCTTTGGATTTGGAACCTCATCCACATCCGCACCGAGTGCATTTTCCTTCGGAAAATTATCTCTGGAAAAACCGGTTGCCGTTGTTACATCCTCAACCGTCGTTCCCGCAGTAGCATCGGATCCGGCGCCCCCAACCACAACGGTAGCCGCAGACACGACCAGCAATTTGCTTAGCTCGATCAGTATCTGCTCCCCGAACTCGGCCACTTCTACCACCGCAAAGAGTCCTTCCATTACCGGTGGTAATATCTTCACTTCGGCTGCGTTTGGTGGTTCTCCAAAACCTTCGTCGGAAACGACCAACATCTTCGGTAACGCAACCGGTGCTGTTGTCTCCTCTTCCTCCGGTGGTTTAATGTTTGGATCGGTAAAACCCGCTGCTACAACGGCTACGTTCGGTGCCGTTGCAACACCTACACCGGTCGGGTTGTTCGCCTCGGTTGTACAGCCCAGCGCAGCACCGACTTCATTCTTCGGGAGCGGTACAGCGGGTGCGTCCGGAGGTTCCATTTTCGGGTCGAGTTCACCCTCCACGACGACGTCCAATATTTTTGGCAATGCTACAACAAGCCCCACGGTCGGAACGGCCAGTTCCGGTGGATTGTTTGGGAGTGCCACCAACAGTACACCCGGTGGTGGTGGTTCCATGTTCGGTGGTTCATCCGCATTCGGAGCAGCAGCAACAGCAACAGGTGCCAATAGTGGTCCAGCTACAGGTGGCAACATTTTTGGTAGTCCGGTCGCATCAGCCCCGGTTGGTGCTACCGGTATGTTCGGTTCGGTCGCACAACCCGTCGCTTCAACGCAATCCATGTTTGGCGGTGGTGGTGAAGCATCACCGGGAGGATTCGGTTCAGTGGCCACCGGGGCTACGGGACAGGGACCGTTCAGCAGTGGCGCGACTGGCCCGGGTACGGGTGTGAATGCGTTCGCTTCACCAACGGGCGGTGGTGGCGCTCCATCCGCTTTCAGCAAACCGCCCGCCTTTGGTGCAACTCCAACGTTTGGCGGTGCACCGACATTCGGTGGAGCACCCACATTTGGCGGTGCACCAACCTTCGGCGGAGCGCCCAGCTTCGGTAGTCCGAAAGCAACGTTTGGAGGTGGATCTCCATTCGGTGCCGGAAGTGCACCGGCCATCGGATCACCAACGTCATCCAACAATCTGTTCGAACAGCTCGGATCCTCCTCGTCCGGGGTTTCCTTCGGTGGACTGGCAGCACAACAGGCGCAAAAACCTACCCAGTTCGGTGGATCGTCCTTTTCCAGCTGGCGCTCGTAGGAAGGAACATCGCTAAAGTAGATACGTTTTAAAATGAGTTACTAATTGTCAATAATCAGATAAAGAACAAATTATAACCGACAAACCGTACATGTACTTTGGTTCCATTAGTTCTACTTACCGAAAAGTGTTCCATATTTAAATTGTTTTGCCTTTCGGATTTATTTTACCTTTCTTTTGCTCTTCTTTCAAACCTGCTTTATGTCCAGACAAATTTACGATTCATAGATACAAATTGGGTGACGATTTAGTGTTGGGAAATTCGATTCATTCTGGTGAACGCGTGCGGTGTAGTTCGTTCAGTATAGGAAACTGAACGCGTGCGGTAGATCAGTTGCACAGTTGAAGTCGGAACTAGTGTTCTTTATCGCACTCGTAAAAACTTACTTTACACCTCACCTAGCTCACCTTGCTAACATATACTAGCTCAATTTGTGAAGATCTACCCAGTTCACTTCTTGGCGTGCGGCGGTTCAGTTGAGCGAACTGTACGTGCGGCCTTGTTCTCGCACAATTCTAACACATCTCTAGTGACGATATTCTCCAGTTTCATTTCTTTCGGTGATCCTCTCCCGGAGCATCAAAAGTCTAGCACATTTCGGCGATCGTTTCTGCTTCTTTTTTATATTTTATATACGTTTATTAATTCCTATTAGACAATATCTTCTCTTCGATTGCTATCATCGGGTTCGAACGGAATTGTATGTTGCTCATGTGTGTGTGTGTGTTTTCAGTGTATTTGTTTTCCTTTCCATTTCTTGTTCTGCTTCATTCGTTTTATGACTATTTCGGTTATCTTTCTTACCGCTAACGCCTTCACTTACGTGTGTTTTTTTTCGTTTTCCTCTTCTAAATTAATCTCCACGTTTGTTTACTAAAATGTCACAAGAGTATGACGCTTCATCGTCAATTTTTTATTACCTCAGTCAGCGTTTTTTTGTTTGTTACTTTTTTCCATACAACTAACGCTTTCTTTTTCTCATAATTTTCCATATGTGCGACTGGATTGTTAGTCCTTTTTTATCTTCTTTTTTTGACTAATCTCTTGTGCAGTACTCATGAATCCTAAAAGTCCAAAATAAAGAATTATTAACCAACAAAAGACGAAAAGGAAAAATAATCAAAATTTTTATACACGTTTTTTCTTCTTCTTTTGACTAAATGAGAAGTTCATGTTGGGATTTTTTATCATTATGGAAGTTTTATCGTTTGAAGTGAAGCAAAACGAATTTTTTCGTTTTTGTTTTGTGTTTTGTTACTTCTGTTCCTACGATGAGGTCCTACAGGTTGGTTCGTTATTCTCTAACCTCGTGTTACGCATTCCGTTTCGTTTGGTAGATAGTAAAAGGGAAAACTATATGACTTAGTTACTTGAATAGATTAGGAAAACCGACAAGCGAACGAAAAGTGTGGCTACAATATCAATATACAAGACGTCCAGGACAGGACCTGCCGCAAAAGGGATCGACTAGCAGTGCTAAAATGTGCAAAACAAATGGAACAAAACAATGATGAGGAACACATACGGTCAGGATAAAAAACTGTTCAAACTGAAGTGAAGAAAAGCTGCAAACGACCCAAACAAATTGGGAAGATTATTTTTAGATGTCACACATTGTTGGCATTTAGTTTAAAAACCATTCCTCTCTCCACTAGTCTGCACTCGGACAAGATACGCTCAAACACGCGCGCACACAGACACGCACACGTCCTAGCTGAGTTTGGTAAAAATTTGTGTTATGATGTTTTTTTTTGTTTTGTTTGGTCATTCGTCTAGCATTACTTTACCGAGAGAGGTTTTGTTTTTTGTTGTTGTTTCGTTTACCTTCTACTGATTTGTTCTATATTATTACCTTCATTTACTTCTTCATTTTCTACATTGTATACCATTTTTTTAATATAATACCTATTGCATATTAGTGTGTTTCGTTTTGTGTTTATTCCCGTTTTCTTCTTACTGTAACTGCTTCTGTTTTACTTTATACTGTACTGTTTATCGACACATGCTTCATTTTGTTTCACAATAAAAAAGCGTCCCGCCGCCGAAAGGAAGAGACACGCTCCCGCTTCGACTGAATGAGATTTTACTGCTACAATGGTTCACTAACGTGTTAGCCTAGGACCAGCGGTGCGCGCATAATTACGTTTAGGTGTGTTTTTTCATTTCTATTTGTTTTTTTTTGTATATTTATGTGCTTTTTTTACAAATGATTTTACTTTTTGCTTTTTAGAGTCTTTTACAAAGATAGGAGTTATGCAGATTAGTAGCTTTAGTTATACCGAGGAAATATCACTAGAAAATGCATTCTACCCTACACCACAGATTTGCAGGAGTGCAGGAAAAAGGGAAGCAAGTCGTGGGAAAATGTGAAAGAAAAAAAACAATCAAAATTTGCATGAATTTTAAAAATTGTTAAAAAGTTTAAATAAAAAAAGAAGCAAAAACACAAAGAAATTGAAGAAAAATAAAACTCTAAAAACGAAATTTAATTGCAAATTTAAACCAAAAATACGTGAAGTGGTGAAATAGAATTAAAAGAACCAATAAGCGCTCAACATCTTTACTTAGCTATTGTTTTCAATTCGCTCGCTGCGTGTACTTCTGCACAATAGAAAAATATTGCATCGCAGTGGAACCTTTTCTGCTTTTTTGTAGCAAGTTTTAAAAGTTACCCTTAATAGATTTAACTTCTGAATTTCGAGAAGTTATTTCATCTGCAAAAATGTTATAAATTGACACAATTTGTTCAACCGTTTGCCCCTTTTTCCGGAAATGAACAGGAACGAAGCGGTTATCCCTCTCTGTCTAGTGTGTGCTGCCTGTACGTCAGTAAGAAATACTTACAAATATTAAACCTTCCAAAACGGTTCCTGTTACATTTTGCTTTTTTGCTAAAGCCTTACTCCATGATCTTCATTTAATCATCTTTCCTTTCGAGTACAGAGTTTTGTAGGTATGAGTGTGTAAGTGTGTGCGTGTGGAGTTTACAAAGACTTTGTTTTGTTCCTGTAAAAAATATATGACCATAGCAAAGTGTGTGAAACAGTATACACGCGTATATCAAATAAAGCCATGCATGATGCAAAAAAAAAAAAAATCCTGGATCCCTCACAGCGAATAGATGACGGCATTGGAACAGTTCCTTTTCAGTGTCCTGACCGGCATGAGTTGGTGAAATAGTGGTTGCAGTGTTAGCGATGATAATAATTACAATAGCAGTATCAGGGTTTTTTTGTTTGTTTACAGTTTACAGCGATAGTAAGAGTAGCGTTGCGTACTAACGACGATAGTTACACCCTAAGTCTAGTTTATAGCAGTGCAGCTGCTGTCAGCGTCCATCGCACTAGGACACTAGCACCCACGGACTAACGGTATGTAATGTCGGCGGTGTTATGGCGGTTTCGATTTACGAGATAACCATCACCGTCCGCATCAGGCTCGCGTGCGACGGCGTCGGGATGGAAGAAAATCACGACAGGATGGCAACGCTGCGCCGGATGCCGCCCTGCTGGTGGATGTTATCGATCGACGACCACTTCTTCATCCCGTTCTTAAGCGCTTCCGCCGTCGCCTTATCCTGCATCACGCGCGACATCGCTTCGAGCTTTTGGGCGCGCTCCTTCGAGAGCGGTTCGGTTGGGAAGGACAGATCGTTCGCTTCGGCGAGGGTGCGCAGATCGAAGTAGTACTTCGCGTACACGGACGACGGGACGTTAATGTTGAACTGTAGCAGCTCGAGAAACTGCCGCTCCAGCTCGTTCATATCCTCCACCGTAATGTCCTTCAGGATCTGACAGTAGTCTACGTTCCACACGGCCTGATCATCCCACACCTTGCTCGCGAGCAGAATCGCCCCGAGCACTATCCGCTTCCAGTTGCAGGACGCAATGTCCAGCTCGGCGTACGTCAGCAGCCGCTCGAGGTACACCAACGTAATGATGGCACACTCGGCCGTCAGCTGAGCAGCATTGAAGAGCGTCCTCACGAACTTGTAAATCTGCCGATGCTCCGGATTGTGCCGATCGTAATCATCCGGCAGAGGGTCGCGCGTTAGCGGGTGCAACTTCTCATCGAAGATGTCTATCCTTCGCTCGCTGGTGCGGTTCTTGATGTGATAGTAAATTGCCAGTGACACACACTTCACCGTGTTCTTCAGGTTCGGCTGCGACACGGTACTATCGTCCAGGTAGATCGTCGAACAGCTGCTGCTCTTCTTCAACACACCGCCACTACCTCCACCGCCACCTCCGCCACCACCACCCCCACCTCCACCACCACCGCCGGGACCACCACCCTGCGGTACGATCTGATGCTGAGACTTTTTGCGCGTCATACCATTTTCGAGACTTTGTTTCGAGCGCTCCAGGAACATGGTGCCGGCGGACGGATCGACCGACGGATCATGCTCCCCGTCGTCGCCCTCACGTTCGGAGATGTGTTGCAGATTGTTGGCGGACAGTTCGCCCTCGGGCAGATGCTCCTCGAATACGGGCGCTTCCTTCGCTTTGCGCGTCGGCGGTGGACTCGAGTACGAGCAGCATGACGTTTTGTTTCCCATCTTGCCACTACAACACAACGGACCTTGCTTCCTCTTTCTCTATATCCGTCCCTTTTTTTGGTGCTTTTCAAGGGATCAAAGCCCTTTTTTGAACGGTGATCCGCACCAGTTTGTTCACGCTATTTCTACCCGATTTCCGACGGAGAAGCGTTTCTTTTTGGACAGAAATCAAAAAAGCTTCTCGATTTGCAGCATAATGGCTAACCGTCTTTCGGTAACGCTCTTGCAGTAGTACGAATATACTACGAATCGGACGCCACTATATAAAACCCAGAAGTTTTGATTCTGCGATATCTTGCGGGCCGGACAAAGGGATCTATTTCAATTCCGGTGCTCTTTAGAACCGATTCAAACTCAGAAAACCAACGGAGGGAAGATAGCGGAAAAGCAAGGCTGCAATTTTGCGTTTACCTTATTCTACCGCAGAATTATTCCCGGAGTTGCGGAGTTACGGAATGAAGTTAAAATTTTGGCAGTCGTCGGTATCTGCTAGTTACCCCACCACTGCCCGATGACTGGATGACTAGATGATGAGGGATGCAAATGAATTTGCACGATCTCTCGTTCTGGGGTTTGTGCGCGCTGCTCTGATAGATTCCTTTCTTCTTCCAAGAAAATCTCTATTTCCTTTAGCGCAAAACTGATCCGTTCCTTGTGCCAAAAGTGTCTTTCAGACTTCGGTGTATATTAATTTCCGTTTTTGTTCTTGCGGGATTTTTTTTTCTGTTACTTCTTATTCTCTCTTCCTTTCCATTGGTTCGTTAGTGGATTGATCTCTTCTTGGTGACTATCTTGTGGTTCTTAACGTGATAAAATTTGGCACTAGATCCTTGTATGGCCGGGAGATGTTGACGTCGAAAGTGAAGCGTTTTAATAGTTTCGTGTTTATTTGCGTGAAGTTGCACAAGCGGTGCATCCGGTAGTTAATGGAAAGTAATATTCTACCACTTTTACTCGATACGGTAACGTTTGTTTATGATGATTCCGTCTCAGTTCCGCTCCAGTTCCGGTAATATACAAAATTCGGGAAGATTTCGTTCCTTGCTGTTCGTTACCGAAGACACCAACCAAGTTCCTTCTAATCCACAAGTCCTAAAATGAAATAATGAAGAAAAAAAAAACATATCAGTAAAGCAAACGGTCATTGAACGGTTGGTGTGTAATAGCTTTACATCGATCATTAAGAATGTTAAGCATCGACAAACGAGCTACTCAATAATTATCATTTATCAACTCCCCCCCCAACCGGCACAACAGGTGTCGTACATGGGAACTGCAAGAACACACCTGCGCTGCGACCTGATACCGTCTGGTAGAGTAGCCCATGTACACATGTTATGTCATTGTTGGTGTCACACCGATAGGAAATAGTCCAGCGTCTTGCCTTTTTTTAGCTCGTGCTTCAAGTGATTCCAAGTGAAAATGGAATATTCAGTGATAAGATGGTGCTCTGCTTCTAAAGGGCTGAATTATGACAATTGGCATTGTATGATTATTTGTTTTCGACGTTTTACGTTAATGTTTTAGTGCACAAGATTTAATTCAGTATTTTATAAAATTAAATTGAATAATGGAGCTACTATTTAGACAAGAACTAAAGATAAATAAAATTATATTTAGCTAGGACACAACAATGTTAATTTTGCTATAATATCTACTAAAATATTATTAGTTTTAGTCAGGGCTTAGTTAGGACATAAACCAAGTAACTTGACACAATTAATTTTTACTTATATTGAATTCAAACGAAGAATTAATTCAAGAATTAAGCAAAACTCAAGACTCATTTGAAAATTAAAGATATAAAAGGCTAAATTATAACAGAAACAAATGATAATTAACATGATAAAAATCATTCGTCCTGAAGATCACCACCACCAGATCACAATGGTGTCTATTATCATTGATAAAATACAAAAAATTACACTGTTTTAGCAATGTGAAAGTTCCCAAAGTAAAACTGTCGAAAACATTGTCCAACATCGAACATATCCCTCGCTGTGGTCAACCAAATCAAACAACCGAACTGCCCTGTCACGAATTGGGGTCGAAGGGGGGAAGCAGAAAGTGGACCCATTGAACGTTTTCGCTTCTCGGACCTGTGGCCGAGTTGCGTGACTCTCGTGTGCTCGAGTGGTGTGTCACGATCCATAAACGTAACCCATCTCCCACTTCCCGCACCGACAAGTAATAATCGAAACTGGAAGGAAATACACCTTGCACGGCACAGTGATTCCTATTCGTAGAAAGCGACGGAAGGACGGATGGACAAAGTGTGCAGCATGATGCAGCAACGTCATAAAAAGTAACTCCCTGGCTGCATTCCACTGTACGCACGGCGTCGTGCGGAAGGTGGAAAATGAAATGTTCGGTTTGTACGACACATGGCGCATGCCGTGACAGGAAAATGTGCAGCGATGTTGCTAAGTCTAAACCACCGTGAGCGTCATTTATTTTGCCATAAAATGGAAGATTTTATAGCATCAGCGGACATTTATCGCACGTTACGGATGCAATCCGTACACGCGAAACGCGCTCCTTTGATCTTAAGTGTGTCACTGTATGTTTTACATTCGGTAAAACATAAGACTTTGAAGCAAAATGGTTAGAGTGATATTGCTCTTAACCTACTGGAACCATTCACTAACATACTGGTCGGCAAACTTCTACAGCATCTTACTGTGATTTTGACATAGTTTTAGCTGCTGTTTATCAAAATTGCTGATTTATTGTTATTATTCATGTAATTTATAAGAAGAGTACATTACGATCTTCAGTCTCCGTTATCTTATACTTATACTATACTATTTTGGTATTATATAATAGGATTATAGGTATAAAATATAGGAAAAAAGCAATATTTTGTTCGCTACAACTCTGCAGAGTTTAATTTTTACCTATATATTTAACTATTACAGTTTTTTTTAAAGAGCCGTTTAAGCACTTAAACGATTTTTAAATAAATTACTAATTGGTAACATTAACCTCCGAAAGAATGGGAATTATCTGATTTTAATGATGAGATAAGATTTTATTTCCCATCTAAGAAAGGTACGGAATTTGTAAATGCTCAAACTAATTATTAAATCGCATAAATCAACAAATTATTAATTATTTAACATTAACACTTCATTTGGCAAGTTACAAGTTTACAATCGAAATCTTTGAAATTGCTTGTATATTTTTATGATATTCTGCACTTGGCTCCTAGAAGTTTGTCGGTCACTGCCATAAATGCGTTAGAATAGGACAAAACAACGAAAGGAAAACGAAAAACAAAACACTCTCCCGTGAGTGTTTCGCATGACGGGAAACGGGTACTAAATGCAACGAACCATAAACTAATAGATCGAACAAAAAAAAAACGAAGCAAATAATAATAATATATCACGCTTTCGGTAGGCTAGTTAAGAAATCATAATTACGCCATCTCACGATCACCCAAAACCGGTGTTGTGCTAAACACACGAAACCGAAAAATGGTCAGCTGGAAAGCCACCGTGTGTTGAAGTTGCTGTTGCGGTGAAAACTGAAGATGCAGTTTGAAGTTCCAGCCAAATAAAAAAAAGAAATAGGAAGGTGGAGAAAGCTTAAAAAAACTGTAACACAACATTTGGACGCTAGGTGACCACTCGAAGCAGAGTTTAAAGCCAACATTTGCCGTTTGCCGTGTAATGAGGTATGAAGAAGGCCCGAAAAAAAGTTGTCTTAATTAAAATTGTAAAAAAAAGCTTTACAATTTAAAATTAACGTTTTGTTAATTTGTTTTTCTCTCTAAACAGTTAAATTGCTTCCATCCACAATTTATAGCTTCAATTAATCAGTGCGCTTTCGTATGGAATGAACACGGTATTACATGCAACTTTCGTGGCAAAGCGAATGAAATATTCAAATCGGACCAACTGATGACCGAACGGAAGGGTTCGCTCCGTCGGCTGCTGGTTGGTTAGAATTTAATTATGAAAACCACAGCATCCACACTGGACCGCAACGTGAACCGAATGGTAGCCGAAAGGTGGTAAAAAAGGATACCAGAGCTCTATCCACGTTTCACTTTTGGTCACAAAATCTTCTACACACCTCTTGCTATCAAGGGTAGTAGTCGATTGCAGTGCAAACATGAGACCATAAGAGACAGAGCTAGCAGTAGGGAAACATCGAAAACGAAATAAAAGTATCGTTCGGAGCGGGGAGATGAGTTTAAATCAACTTTTGCCCAACTTTTATTTTTCCTCTAACCGTCTTGGGAGGAGTGGAACTAGGGAGGGAGTGCGGATTTTGGTAGTGGACGGTGTCGCCGCCGGCCAGACATACTGAGGGGCCGGGTGGACAGTAGTGGAACCTGGTGTTTGCAAAAATAATTAAGTGATTTGCTTCATTTGCTATATCAATTTAATGAATGGCCGTGCTCAAACATAACTTAATGATGTCGCCGCCATACCATTGGGGATATAAGCGAAATCGTCTTTGCCCGAATCTTCCAGCTTGTTTAAGGTTTTGCGGTCTAAACCCGTGAACTCTGCTGTAGAATTGTTCAGTTCTGTATCAAAACATGCGAACATGGCCTCAGAGTTGTTTGCGTAGCAAATACGACACTGAACCACACACATTGAACACTGGGGTTGGTGGTTTTGTTCTGAAAGTACGCCGGGAAGGGCGTTAGTGGAACCGGGGCAATTCGAATCAAACGTAATTAAATTTAACAACGGCGTGTAAACATTATACGGGTGTGTAGTTTGTGGTGGTGGAAAACAGAACAAAAAAGACTGAGTTTAAACCTGGAGGGATACTGTAGGAAATGTGTATTACAAAATTTAATAAATTAAGTCTCAAATTGGAAGCGAGTCAAGAGTAAAAACTAAAAGATTTCTTGTGTTACGGTATTCAATAAGATTGGTGAGGAAATGTATGGTGAGGTTGTTAGCAATCCAGAGACTCCGTCCGCCATTCGATTGTCATCCCCCGTGGAACTCTCTTCACCCATACGACACAACCATAATGTTACACTTGTTATGGCTTTTCTGTGGCCACTGCAGTAGTCGGTATCGTTACTGAGCTAACAAGGACAAACCCCACACCGGACGTGGACAGTCCATGGTGATAGAGTTCCTCGCAAGGGCAATAAGAACCTGCCCAAGAATCAACACATCTTGATCCAATTTTTCTACCATGTCCAAGGGAATTGGAAGGAATGGGTTGGAACCTCTGCTCCATCCCAGAGATGTACGTGTGGACACCATCAACAAACGAAACCGATAAAAGTCAACCCTATGATCTGCCCACGCGCGGCAAGTGAAGGCAAGTTGGTATCGGGGAAGAAGAAAGGTCAAAAATACACATGACCTGTGCAAGCCTATTCTTGTTCGGGAATGCACACCACCTCCTGTACACGTGGAAGAATGCATAAAACTGTTCGAGGGGGAAAACTGTGGTCATACAGCCCCCCCCGCAAGCGCACCTATATTTGCCTGGTTGCCTTGTGGATGTTGGTGTTGGATGAACTTTGAACCGGTTTTGACATTTCGACCCTTCATTCGAGGCCCTTTTGCTAAAAAGGAAACGCTGGTAACACACGCTGAAGAAACACATTAAATATTTAAGATAAAAAAGAGCCAACCGGGAAGCATGCAGCATGGTGGAAAAATCCACACGGAATGAAGAAACTGGGTCACACAGGAGTACGGGAAATTGGGAGCAGCAACGAAAAAAAAAAAAAACGGGAGCAAAGGATACGGAAAGAACCTTACATATATCCGGTCTGATGGTGTTCGTTCGTTAAAGGTAAAGAGGAGTATACACATTCTTCCCTTGGTTAGGCACAACTTTTCACCTTTTGGGTTCGGGGGTGGATATTATATCCACAATGGCTACCTGAAGCTATAAATTTTCTTCCCAATAACTTTAAGCAGATGCGCAAAGCATTAAAGGTTGTACAACGCTACACTTACTGCTTTGGGCGCAACTTGCAAAAAGTGTTTTTCAAAAAAATCAGATAGGATGTTGTTTTTATAAAAAGCTAGTAACTTTTCTTAATTGGTTTACTTTTGAAGCGGAAATCTCGGTAGCTCGATCGTTACAAATGAATCCTCCGCCAGCAAGACCATTCGCTTCAAAGTAACCCTTCCTTATCGTACTAACCGGGAGGAAAAAAATAAAAACAAAACAACACTAAAGTATATCGAGCTACATCACCACCAGTAAAGCTCCGGAACCTCGGACCTCGGTGTGTTTGGAATGTCGAGATTAAATGAATTCATTAAACTAACGCAAACCGTACCAACCACTCGGTGGTAATGTGAGAGGTGAAAGGCTTGTTGGTGAGAGGCTTGTTTGCAGTGATAGCTCCACCATCAGATAGGCGGTCAGGCAGCGGAAATTCTAGCCCTAACTAAACGAGGCCACAAATCTAGGTCTCCGGTAATGTATGAGTTTAAATAAGGGATGTAAATTGAGGAGGTAACATTGAATGTGGAGTAGAAGTTACAAATCAATAGAATGTATGCAGAAGAACGGATTCTACAGACCAAAGAACGTTTGGTCTAATGAACTGAGGGTCGTCTGGCGCTAGGATAAAAAGTGAATAAGTCTCACAAGTCATTATATGGCAGAAATTATCTGGTAAGCTCCATGAAACAGTTTACCAGTTTGATAAGGTAATACAAAAATGTGTCGCGTTAAATGTTTTAAGCACGCATATGTTGGAGTTCTATATCCTAAAGTATCTATCTTTAGTGACCTTGTACTGTGTGAGCTCACCACGAATTGATAACGAACCCAACATCATTATCAGGATGTAGATAATATCGAACCGCAAAAAAGAAAGAAAACGACATTCCCTCCCATTGCAGGAAGTAATGTACATCCGCGCGAACCAGGGTTTCCCTTCCTTATCTTCAAATCTGTTGTTAGCGCCCTGAAATACATGCCCCGTACACGGCTACCGTTAATGCCCGTCCATTTCATAGATACACCAATATGGTACCCATCTCAAAAACGGCAGCAACAGCAGCAGCAGAGTGTACGCGACCCAAGTGAAGCAGACAAAAACTGGTTATCTTACTGGATAGCTCCCTCCCAAGAGATACGTCTGTCTGTCTGCAGTCGGTTGCGGTCGGAGCGAAAAGTTGGACACTGATGGCTACAAGATATTGTTATTACATCATCATTACATGTCCCCCGTGTGTGTAGCAAACTCGTCAATACGCCGACGGTGCCGCGTCTTCTTGCCCGGTGAGAACAGTTAAGAGATGTGTCAACATTTTAATAGGTGAGGTTAACGAAGCACTTGAAACTTGAAGATGGTACTGATAGACGATGGTTGCGTTTTGTATGTTGATTTTGTTGTAGTAATAATCGTTGAAGTAAAGACTTCATATATTTTAATGTGACACTATCTTAAAAGATTAGATAAAATCTCGATAAGATTGATATTGTATTCAAATCACCCTACGTGAACAAGTTACAGCAAAAAAAAAAAACATGTATTGACCCTTAGGAAGTTTTGCTCAAGTTTATGATAGCCTTTGAAGGGTCCATCATTAAGTTAGGCCCAAAGTTGGTGTGATTCGAACGAAGTGCACACCAAACAGCAAATCAACAAGTTTCCCTTCGACGGAACACTTTTATCACAAAAGCGAACATAAACCAGACAAATCAACCAAACGAAACAAACAAGGACCTGCAGGAGTGATAAACAGGCGAAAGGAAAGAGCTTTCTTTTGTTTCAATCAATCAACCAACAACGACAGTCGATTTGTTGATACAAAAGGTACACATGCTGTTTCCTTTCGGAAGGAACCCCAGGGAGACATGCCAGAATAAAGCATCCTCTCTCAAGCGTATTGGTAAAGGATGTACAAATTCTAAAATAGATATCAAAGGAATCTTTTTATTATGGACCCTTGTTTGAGATCTTGAGACACTTGAGAGCATTTGACTTGAAGATAACTTTCCATTCAATGTCTAAAGATAACAATACAAGGGCAACTCCAAGTCATGCATTTGTTGCAATTGTTGAGGAGGAAAAGTAATTTGAAATCTAGATACAATAAGGTGTAAAAAAGGTAGAATAGAGTCCCCATTTATCCGCTGGCAGCCAATGAACGCTTGAAACATTGAAAGGGCCAGACTTTACATTTGTATTTTAATTTGCAATATTCATTTTTGTATAAACTTTATAATGAGAAACAATTTATTTTGGATATCTCATTTTTGGGGGAGCTTTGGAAAATAATCGTCCATATTCGAGAAAATTCCTTGGAAAATGAGAAGGAGATAGAATGGCCTGGTTCAACTCTGCTGCTGTCTAACTTTGGAGTTATGCTTGGTTTAGATACTTTGCCATGTTCTGACAAACGAAGACAAACTATAATTTTGTAGAGTCTGTACAAAGTGTACAAAAACAAACGGATTTTAAAAGTATGCATTTAAACCCAAGTGTCCAGCCTGCTACGGCCCAGTTGTTCCAAAATGAACACTCACAATTGAATGAACGAATGAATGGGGACTCTATTCCAACTTTTTACCATTTTTTTTTTCCAAGAAAAAAGCGTTGTCAGCGATTAATAAAATTAGTGTGCTTCACGTCTAGATAGACAGGTTTCCATTTGAATTTTGTCCATCTTCTGAATTGCTCTTTAGCTTACAAATCACTGCAAATTAGACAACTTGCCCAATGATGATATATCCTCCTTACAATTAGAACGCTTCCAACCAACAATCAAATCAATCGAATGGAATGGTATCACTACGATATTAAAACATCAACATGCCTGCCCCTAAAGCGTACGATCGCGTTTTATTGATTGAAGCAAAGCGTATCCATCGCCGAATTCACTGCTGTGGATAACTAATCCTGCGCTGTATTTTTACGTTGGTTTATTAGGCGGCAACGAAATCGTAATGTCACCGTTTGGCAAACGGCCAAACGTGGTTATAGTGCTAGCATGCTTTAAACATTCGGTTCCTGATGCTGTACGGTTCCGGCTAAAAGCTTTAATCTAAATAATCCAATAAGGGACACAACGGAAAGCTTCCTACAAAGCACGGCCCTAATGAGATGCGATGGAACACAGACAACATCGTCATCCGTTGATCGATAGTGAGCAGCGTACTGAAGCGAAGGTGCCAACCCGGTTGAAGTGTTGCGTGTTTGGAGTGGACGATGATTGAAATATTGTTTTGGGAGTGTGGTTCGCGAACTGTTCATTTATGGTGTTTATTGCCGTACTATAACGTTATGTCACCGACGTAAAAGGTGCGATTCTTCGCTTTCTAATGCTCGCACGAGCTCCGTACTATTACCGGTGGCATCATTAGGTGGCTACATTGTTTTGTGCAATTATCGAACATATCGTATCGCAAAATATCAGTCATGGTACATAGATTTTCAATCATGATGCGGTTGTGTGTCTCACACCAGTTTAAACATTTTAAAGCAGACTATTTATTCTGACAGCCCAAACGCTTTGGGTACGTATGCAAAATAGCAACCCAAGGCCATTTATCTGGCGCCGAAAGTATCCTCCTTCGCATCCCCTCGATGCTTTCCGTAACGAGACTTGATGGGAACACACAGTCTGTGTGTGTGTTTCGGTTTGCGGATTTTGTTTCGATTTTTCCCGGCCGCGACCGTCGTCGTCGACAACGTCGAAGGTAATTGGATGTCACGACCGTACACGTCGGGCAATTCCGTACCGCCATCTTCTTCCGTGGGCGGCGTTTCAAAATAAACGAAAAAAATCAAAGCTACCAAAAATGCCCAGAGACCTATAAGAGTGCCGGGGGGGGGGGGGGGCATATACACTCCCACCATCGGTCTATCCTCTCTATCACATCAAAACAGCCGATTTGATCGCGGCCGACATTGTACGCTAATATATTCCAGGTGCTACAGGTTGCGTATAAAACGAACTTCAACAGAAAAACAAAGAAAAACATCGTAACTTGCGAAGCCCATCCGAGACTATTGAAGAAGCGTGTCATAACGGTGTGTATTTGTGTATTTATATGTAACAGCAAATGTCAGTCAGCTTGATGGTAGGAAAAATACGTGGCGCTCCATCTTCACCTGTCCGGGAAAATGGTAATGATTTTCCGACACGTGATCGTCGCTCGGTAGCAGATTCTCGAGCGGACGTAATATGACTCCATTATTTACTGAAGTGACATGACACTGTGCCATATGCATACAAACCTCTATCTATTTGAGTTTCTGGTCTGGAGGATACTTTTCCTGGACGGGGATTTGATATTCGATCTTAGATTGGGAACGAAATGTTTGCCCAATAATTAGAATACATAGCCACATCATCATCGGAAGAATCGGCGTGTATGTTTGTGGTTTTCTAGTAACTTTGAAGATTATAGTATTTGTTAGTGTTGCGCATCTGATTTAAAAGCTTCAATCTCATAAATCTTCTTTGAGGAATATTCAAATCATGGGTTATTAAGAATTTATTAAGATTAATGAATCTCTGAAGGCTCATGACCCTATGGGAATATATGAGCTTTTATATGTAGGAATCCTTGAGGATTCAAGAATCTTTGAGGGTTTACGAATCTTTAAGGATCATTGGCAATTATAAATCTATGAGGATTCATGCATTTTTCAGTAAATAATGAAACTTGGAAGATTCAAGAATGTGAGGATTAATAAATCTTATAATGTTTGATGAATCTCTGAAGATCAATCAATCGCCAGAGTATTCAGAATCAATCATTCAGTCATCAATCATCAATCATCAATCATTTTATAGGAAGGAAGAGAATTCAAGAATCAATGGAGTTTAATAAATCTTTGAGGGTTCGTGAATCTTTCAGTAATTCATGAAACTTTGAAGATCCAAGAATCCGAGGATTGGTGCATTTTATGATGATTGATGAATCTCTGAAGATTAATGAATCGCCAGATTATTCAGAATCACTCATTTAATTAAAAGATTCATTCTGATTCATAAATCTGATTCATATTCGTCCAAAATGAATAAGTTCATATCGTTTTATTTCAAATGGTCTACAAGTTGTATGACAAATCGTCAATGCTTCATTCAGGACTTTAAATTTGGAAGTTGATCGAGATCCCAGAAATAGAAAACAACGATTCAGCTAATGTTATGCTTATTTATCGATACATGACGTCAATAGCGTCACACCTTAAGAAATGCAACACTGGAGAGAAGTGAAAGGCTAAGGAAAGCGCTCCAAACATAGCCGTCGACTATCATACGTTGACAACGCTCGAGATGACGATGATGATGATGATGATGGGCGAGACGATAATTTAATGTACTATTTATTGTAAAAAAAAAACGAATTCATTCGCGTTGAGTAGAAATTGGTACCATAATCAGTGTCAGCGAAAGCTTTCTCCCGCGCACATGCAAAAAGCGTAGGACTAAATTCAATCACACAGACGACGATGACGACGACGGTGGGCTATTCTCGGGTGGAATGGGCAAAGTGCTTAGAATCGACAGACGGAAGAAAATGTTATTTATCGCAAGATGGTTGTACTTCAGCTGAGAGCATATTTCATTGGGCAGAAGACTTTTAATAACGAGTTCAGTTAATGTACCCGTCGACGCTATAAATGGATTGAAAATAGAACAAAGTTTCCTTCCATTTGACTACAAACGAACGTACGCGCTGCGTCTTAAGGGTAATTGGATCGGTTGGAAATACTTTCCAGAAGTTGTTATTATTTTGGCTGCAATTCAGTGGATAAATTAAATTTAAAAAGTGTTCTAACTTTCCGCTCCCAAAATATTGTTGCAACAGTGTGGCCTCATTTAGATGGGCGATGGGTTTTGAACGGTTATTGCCCGCTTCTTTTTTGTAACGTCTTTGAAGGGCGTGTGTGATGCATCTCGCATGCAAACGGAACCTAATTTAATCACTACCGTGAGTGTTCGGGTGCAACATTTGTTTCACGCTCGACCAACAGTAGCCAGCAGCGTGATAAGGGGGCTAGCTACTAGCAGAAGTAGGACAAACAAAGCACACGAAACTCTGACACCGATCGGTAGCAGACAGGGAGGATCGTTCCTAGTTGCATCATTCCGTGCAGTTGCACATTGCAGTTGAACTAAGAGAAAAAAAGCAACCAGAAACGGTAATACGAATCATTGCAACGGACGCGCCTGAGCTTCCTTTCAGCATGGTATGATACCGTTCGCCATTAGAATGTTTTCACCGGGAAAGATTCCATGTGTTGTCGCTAACATTGTAAACGAGAGCTTGGCACCGTCGCTTCGTTATCAATTCAAATTGCAACGCAAATGCAAATACGCTAAATCTACAAACGACTCTCCTCCAGGGCGGAAGCCAAAAGCGTTCGCGAAGCTTTACAGCCCGCTAATCTGGGTGGGCGTGAGGTTGAGGGTGAAATGGGTGCGCAAACGAATCGGGCGTAAGTTGGGCGGCATTCTTTTTTTGAAGTTTCCTGCAAAGCGGCGGAAATACGGCCGGTTATGACATCACGAACATTAACGGAATGTGGCGCTACGAGGTGAGAAGTTTGGCTTAAATATTAATATTGCTAATAGATAAGAAGTGAAGCCAACACTAAAGGAATGGAACCATTCTTTTTTTTCAAGTTATTCTTGTGTTAAATGTTTTTGGTTTAATAAAATTGTGACCATCATTTTGAAAGCGGGAAGATGGGAGATTATTCAACAATTAAAGCGAAAGCGATTCGCGAACGTTTTGATAAGTGTTTTCCATTAATTTGCTAACAATAATATTCCACTTTCATCGCTAGTGATATACATTCACTAACGCTCATCAGCGTGTTGTTGTCCTCCTGGTTGGTCCACCGAAATCCGAAAGGAGAAAGCAGACAACGGCAAACATTCGACATGAAGTAAAGGAACGATTATGTTTCATGCAACGCTTTGGAAGGTTTTTTTTTGTATTCATGTTTGTGACGTGAATTGTGCGATCGCTGCTCTTGTGCGTCGCGTGTGATCTGCCCGCCGGCGTATCATAATTTAGTGACAGCGAGACGATGCGAAATGGGCGAAGAAGTCACCCGAAAAAAACACATGTGCTGTCCGGAGCTGGAAGGTTTACATGCAGCAACTAAACGTTACCGGATGTGGAGGTACAAGGTGGAATGTATGCCGGGTGTGTTGCCGGAAGGGCAGAGTTGTCGAGTGGATAAAGTGATTCAATATCGATATAATTCTCAGATAAAAATTAATTTAACTCTGCTAGTTTCTATTGCAGTAAACATACTATCTCAACTCCAAATAGTTTTCACGTTATGGTACTTCAAAGTTGACATGTTTTTTTTTTCAGAAAAATGTAAAATTTAATTAGAACTTTTAAAAAATTTACAATAACCCGCTTCTTACAGAGCATATGACGAGTGTAACACATGTTTGCAATATGTTAGAGAAAAATAGTACAGTTCAATAAATTTTCATCTAAACACTGCATTAGTGTTGCACGAAAAGAGTACGAGTGAATAAGAGATTTAAATCTTTCGAAAGAATGAATAGAATAAACGGATGATAATGTGGTTTAACAACTCTTTCGCGATTTAAATCCCAAAGAGTGCTAACAACTCTTTGGATCTTTTTGCCACTTTTTGGAATTTGAATCTCTATGTCGACTTACAACTCCCTCGGAGTGTTATTAAAAAACAACTTTCGAAAGAGTTGTGAAAAGATTTAAATCCCAATTAGGAAGGAGTAAGAGGGAATTAATTCTTTGAAAAGTCTAATTATTCCCATCTCTGGGATGCAGTGACTGCATCAATATTGAAAAAACGCATTAAACAGTTATGAACCTCCAAAGTTACTGGCTACCCAGGAAGCTCGGTTGCCTGAATGAATGATTATATGATTTATAAAAGGTTTAGTTTATGCTACTTATTTTGTAAGATTCATGGGAAAAATTAGACAAAGAACGTCATTGAGTTTGTTTAAGTACAATCAATCCATTGAATCTTTTTGATAGCAGGGAGATCTAAGCATGCTAAAGAGACAAATAATACCAGACACACAACAAATAACGTACTTAATACTGACAACAAGGAGAACTGCAAAAAGATACATAAGTAGATGTTATAGGTAGGTATTATATTCATGTCAATCGATGTAATTGTTTGTAACCAACTTCTTCTAACAACCCTCCACCACAAAAACCCCTTTTTTGTGACGGTCACAGAACATTCCATTGTGAGGTGTAGTTATTCGAGGAACAACAAAACACAAATGATAGCAAATTTCACTTTCATTGCGACAAGTTGTGGTGAAAACCTGTGCAAACATTCGTTCCTTATCGCCCTTGAATCATGGATGCGTGCGTACGGTGCCCGTTATCGATAAGCGACGTGGGTAACATTCCTTTCGGGGCAAAGATTACTAATAAAGCAAACTGATGATGCAAAAAAAATGCATGAATCATCGTACTATGTGTTACATTTAATAAGAGTTTTTACATATTGAAAAAGAAAGGTATTTACCGGTCGTAGGATGGACTGCGCCACCAGGCACTGCTCTATTCAGGATAAACCATTAAACTGTGCGCGTTGTTGGTTGTTGATCATTGCTGTGTATAATCGTAACTACAACACTGTGAAGCTTACATTACAATTCAGTACACACGCTGGAGACACGGACACATGCACATGTACGGTATGAACTAATTTTGCTTTTGGTTATATTTTATGCTGCAAAGAAACACAAGCACGAATAACGTTGAAGATCGAGTATGATCACGTCGAAGTAATGCATGCATACAATTCACTTTTATGTAGACACCCTTTGTTTTTAGTTTCACGAACTCTGTCCTATTGTAGTAGTATTAAATTGTTAATTAAATAAAATAAATTAATCTAAAAGAATGCATTTTTGGAGTTGGAGTAGATATCTTTCCTTCTTCGTGTTGGATAACACACCGGATCTGTGTTCGTTAAATTTGTGCTTGCAAAACTCGCACCAGACGTTTTAGGTGGGCTCCAATAATAGCGCGTCTTGCGGTGGAGATGCGTTCTATTTCCGCCACCAGCAGACACATATATACACTTTTTTCTCACACCCAACTCCGTATCGCGCCCGTACTCCAGCAGCGAAACCAAGCGAAGAAGTTGCGGCTGAAGGCCTACTCTACTAAACTGCACCGTAGCTCATCTCGCACTGGCGGAAAGAAAGGAAGGATGTTTCGGGCAGCTAGCACTCTGCCATCGTCATCATCCACCAGACCCCGTGAGTTTCACCGACGACGACTGTAGGCCGGTTGCATCGTTCGGGTGCTGGATACGAGATACCGGCGCTGCTGTGAAACTGAAGTTTCAGCTGGCTCGATGCACGCTGCACAAAAAGGACATGTCACACAATCTTTATCCTTCGCCGTTTCACTTTCTCTCCAGCACACACCCATACACCACCCATTTTGCTTGCGCGTTATGCTACTCCTACCGTGTCCTAGCGAACAAAGGGAATGCATCCGTTACAGGTGGATAGAGCCACAGTTGGACAAAAAATCACATCGATATTTGGGAAAGAGCACCGCCACAGAACCTGCAGCTAGAAGAAGTTTCGCGGAACGCACGACACAAACGCACAATGCCACACACACGCGAATCCGGAACGCAGTCGGACAAATTCTGGGTGGTTGCGCGAAGTGTGTGCAGCGTACAGGCGGCTTACAAACTACACTCCGATCGTACGTTTTGTGCAGTCCCGCGGCAATGGACGTGTTGGGATGCAATTGCTTACGTTTGACGCCCGTGCTCTGCCACAAAACGCACCGTTTTCACACCATTCGGGTCGCGTTTTTTCACTTACGAGCCGTTTTTTCCTCACACACAAACATCCCGTTGTTGTTCCAAAAGTCAAGACATTTCTGATGCTGAATACCCAAGCAACATTTACGGTTCCAAACCGCGCTGTCGCGGTCTATGCTGCTGAGTCCACAAACAGCAATCGTATGTGACTGTCAACATGGTTGTAATATAATTTTGTCAAGCACTTAATTTAAAAAATACACGAATTAGTCATCTTTAACTCTTGTATTCAACAAAATTTACGACACAGAATGGTCGTTTTGTAGTTATTTCGCTTGCTTTTTCAATGCACACGCATCTGTCCGAAAATGTGTTACGTGAGAAATGGTATTTGACAGCAGGGCGTTACGTGTGCGTTACTGCAAAATTAAACATTTTGTAAATGCAAATTGTTTTGTTCACTATTTCAACCAATTCAATTTCAATTTCTAAATCCTCTTTTTGCTGTTTCGAAGCAATAATTTTGATGTGTGCAGTTTTATTTCAACTTGCTGAACAGCACACCGAACATGCTATGCCACCTGGGACTGAACGATTTTCACAACTGTCAACGTGTTTTACCAAGCCACTGATGTTTATATTTCTTTGCTGGCCAAGAAGTGCGATCAAATTACAATCTCCAGCCACAATTTTCACGTTCAGTGTTCATTGTTCGTTATTTTGCGTGTGTTTTGTGATCTGTTTGAGTGCTGAAAAGTTTTCCTATCGTTTTAAGTGGTCGTAAAATTCCGCGCCCGGATTGTATTGCCGCTGTCGCCGTCGCCGCCGTCACCGTCGCCGTGAGTGAAGCGGCGGGCGTACGTGATTTTTGTTGTGCTCCGAAAATTGCCGACTGCAGGCTACCACTGCGGGAGTTCCAGAGTACCACCCCACCTGGTCGTTTAATTGTGCTACGCAGCCGAAGGAACGGTTGGTGTTATATTGCAGCTGCTCTGCCTGGTGCTGATTTTGTACGTATATCTTGCTAAACATACTGCTCCCGTACATATTGCTTATATCTTTGTTCCCATTGCAGGTGGTAAGTGTTTTCTTTGTCTTAAGACGGGAAGAGCGCGATTGTGCAGTCAATGCATCGAGCGCAAGATGCATGCCGCTGACAAATCCGTATAGGCGGAATTGCACGAAAACTAAACTCTAACCCTAACAACGGAATAGACTAACGAGAGGGAAAATGTGTTTGTTTACCTCAACCTCATACACGGCACAATCAACTCCAAACGCGATTTATTGTAATCGACGCTCTGAAATGAATTTAAAATGTTTTTAACGGCGTAATGGGCGATTTGCAGTGCCGATTGTCGTGCAGGAAAAAATTGGTTTGGTTTGTCTGAAGGGTTCATTTATGTACCATGTAAAGATCTGCGATCTACCTACAATTTGAAGTAAAATTTCAGAACTCAGGTTAATTTGCGATATTTTGGGGCAATCTCCGCCACCGTTTGTAAAACTTGTTTAGGAATCACATACCCGTGCCCACATCGCATGTTAGATGTATCAAGACCCGTTGTCCGTATTAGGGATGCTTGAGAGCACTCTCTTAGATTGGATTTTGATCCACATCAGCACAGGCATCAGTTACGTTAAGTCAACCCAATAGACGTTGTTCAATGGTTCTTATGTTATGATACCTACAAAGGAATCGAACAATTGCAAAAAAAACATCTATCGACGGTTAAAAGTGTACGCCTTCACTAATATTGGCGTTGAGATATGGAAAAAAAAGTATTAGGAGCGAATCAATCAGTCATATGGCAATCGGACGGATTTCCAACATTCAAGTCCTTATCGTAGCTGTGGTATTTAGAAAAAAAAACATCTGAAACTCTGTTTAAAGGAGTATTGGAAGATTCTGTTTGAAGATTATGAATCTGAATTGATATTTAAACCTGGCTTAAGTCTCTTAAGTCTTAAAGTGGCTTTAAGTCTCTATTGTGAAGATTACTGAATCTTCCGAGTTCCGAGTTTTGCTAGCTATGCATTATGAAACAGAACAGATGCTAGAATAAATACAATATAAATTTATCATTGCAATCAAGTGCTCGCAGTATTTGGGATGTTTCAAATATGAAGCACAGCACAAACGAAGGCTTACGAAAAGCATTTAGGAATGTGCAAGAAGAAGTTGTTTCCACTATTAGTTCGGACAGAGCCTTGAAAAGCTGTCAATAAGGATATATGAGGCCTTGACAGTCCTACATAGAAATGAAGTTTAAATTGAGGTATGCTTCCCCCTTTTGCTAAACGTGTGAACTTATTTACCATTTTATAGTTTTTAACAAATAGTAAATTAACAAAATCAATACATTACGCTCGTAGCAGGCATTATAAATGTATAAAAAATAATTCATCATGGGAAAGGGTAGACAATACGGATGCGGAAGCTGGTTTCAATCAAAATAAGAGAAGAAAGGATTGTTAAAAAAGCCTAACACAATCTAACAAATTCCAGAACATATTTGGATGAGTATGAGGATTAATAATAGTAGTATTTGATCGACCTCAGAGACGTTCAAAGTCTTCGGTACTCTCTCGATTCAACTAAATTGGGCAGGTCAGACACCAAGAGGCAAAACTTCAAGACATAAAGGATCAGTGAAATCTTGATCTATATAAATCATGATCACGTACTAAAGACACACATTCTCTGTTTGGTCCGTATCGCTGGCTTATTAGCAGTATGGCATTACAAACCGCTAAAAATATTCTTGCTAAATATTCGGATCCCGAATTTTTCTTGGAACAAGATCGTTAACTTTTCAGTAAATATTGCTATATATGTCATCGGAATGAATGCAATCATAAACGAACAAATTAAATAGATGTTTTATTTCGTTCAGTTATAAAGTAATCAAAATATGTACAGAGTTTTAGGATAGTCTAGACTGAATATATATATTCTTCCTACAGTGGTTCCGCTCACCGGAAGTAACGAGCGGCACACGATGCTGCACGGTTGATTTTTTTTAGTGTAGAAAGCAAATGTGTTGCTTGTGCAGCGTTTTTTGTTCTAGTCTTTTCCACGCTAAACATGGTTTCCAATGCCTTCCATCCAGGTGTTTGATAGGAAAGTGTTAAACACACGCCTTGCATTCGTTATCGGCATCACGTCACTGCTATGCAAAACCTATGCAATGAAGCAACGGAGATAGTTCGATATTAGATATCGGTGTTATTATCATTCTAAAATTTTAATGTCGACCAGTAGCAGACGCTGGGTTTGATTGTGATTTTTTTTAAATTTTATTACCGACAGAAAGAAATCGTTACCGATTGAACGATCTTTGTTAAATCTATCCTTTCTGTATTCTGTTTCGACCATGTTTAGAAGAAGCAATACCAGCAAAGAAAAGGACAGCCGAAAAAGGGTGGGAAAAAACACATTCAATTCCTAGTTCTGTTGACTACGAGAGGCCAATGATGATACAAATCTAACCGTACCCTATTTACTTGTCGTACCCGCTCGTAAGAAGTAATGGAGTGATACACTTTTGTAACCTTCCCTCACCACTATCGATAGCGTCCAGTATATAACCGTGTATAGTTTCGTACAAATGAAGCTCTCTTGCATTGTTCCACACCATTCCCATGCTTCTCGCTCGCATCTCCCGCACGCATCCGTTCTCCTTTGGTTGTTTTTTGTTGTTGTTATGGGATTTGTAATATTTTATTTATTTTTCTTCCTTTTTCAAATCTTGGTGCATAATGGTTTTCACACGCTTTCGCTGAAGCTTTTATCCTATTTCGATCCTTACATGATTACGTGTGTCGGTACCTGCTACCAGTGTGTATGTCACTTAAACACCGTTTGGCTAATATTCTATGTAATGTTTTGTTTGCTGTGTAGTGTACTTTATTTTTCGCACTTCTGTCTGTCACTTGTCTGTTGTAGATACTTAGATAAATATTTATAAAGTTTAGAAAGCATTCCTTTCTATTGATTCTAATGCATTATTCCCTACCAGCGGGGTGGCATAATTATGTCATCTAATTGCTACTACTCTTTATCCTTGTTCACATTTTTACTTTATCCTTGCGTTCCAGTGTCCAAACACACACATAAAAAGGTTAGCTTACTTGTCCAGAATTCCGATTCGTTCTGTTGGGTTTTTTTTCGCGTGTTTGGTGTACTCTCAATACCATATCCACTCCATCTTCCAGTGTTTAATTTTGCCTCCAATTTTTGCTATGTACACACTGTCAGCAAACGTTTATGGACACAATCAGGGACTTAGGAAGCTAGTTGCTGCTGATGATAGTTAAAGTACCACAAACATACGTACACACACACACAGACGAACACTAGCTTGTTCTATCGTTTCATCTCTACACATTGTGCATATAGTTTTGCAGGACAACTCCATCACTGGACGCTGTTATACATGTTCGATTAATTAATTATAGTGTATGTTGCTTATCCGCTATATATCCGCACCAAATTTTAGTTAGTGTAGCATTAGAGCATGCAGTCCTATTTACAGTGTGTGCAGATCCGACGCTTTTACCAAACCATTCCCGTCATCTTCTCAAGCTCCACTGCATTGCATCCGTAACGTTCCACACCCGGAATCCTCTTTTCTTCGTTAGCCCTTTTTGCTAATCCTATTGTAATAAAGCTATGATCCCAATTTCAGCTGATAACGGCACCTTACTGCTAAGCTACGTCACCATTGCTCACGGGCCATCAAAATGTGTCTCGGTGTGTCCAATGGGTGCGCCAATCGTTTGTTAGTTTGAACGTGCGCATTGTTTAAAGTGTGTCCAGCGTACCGAAGAAAATGGTGCTGGCTGGTTTCTCTCTTTTCACCAAGATCAGCAACACCTGAAGATATTCAACTTCCACGTGTTACGATCGGCAAATGCTTTCCTCCATAGAAGGTTGCTACGTACGTGCATACTACTGTATATCTGCGTATCATATGTATGGAGTTGTATTAAAAAGATGGTAGTTAATGTTCGTTTATCTCTAAAATGTGTGTAAATTGTTTTCAGCTCCGTAGATCATGCCGTACACACGCTACTGCTGGTTTTTTTATGCTGCTTTCCTACATCTTAATTCTACTCGTTTGATGTTTTTTTCTGTTTTGCTTGATTTAGAAATTTTGAAGATCGAGTAATGGAGTCACCAGAAGGAACTGGTTGGGGGGGCAAAGATTGTGTGGCTTCAGTGTTGCAAACAGTTCTCTCTGGAAGTTTTCAATCCCCCCCTTCCAAAGAGTTTTCCGCCGTGCACAGACATGCTGTGCTAACAATTGGTGAGTGGGAAAAAAGTTTTTTGCTGCTTTTTTTACATTAAAGCTTAGAAAGATTGATGTGGTTTTTTTATTCGAATGCCGTGTTTCCTAGTGCTTTCTGCCTCGGAACAGCAGGCGCTTGAGGCGGCGGGCAATGTAAGAGTGTTGCCTTAAGATTTTGAGGTGCGTAATGAGCAATGGCGAAACTTAAAAGACTGGTCCCTCAATCAGACATGTTAGAAAAAATGAGTGTATTTTGTGTTTGTTTGTTGTGTGAGTTGGGGTGGTGTATTTTGCTGATGGACATATTTAATGTGGCTTTGCAGCTTTGCATTTGGCTATATTCTATACATGCATTATATGCTCTCGGGTAGAAATAGTATGTGTGAGTCGTTTCGTGTGGTTTCTTTGTGGTTATTTAGTTCCACCTTGCGGCTGTCTATTGTGATAATCGAACTGAAGACATCGAAAAACTTAAACATTAGCGTATTGTTGTATTAGTTTTAAGATTAGTATGCTAGTACTGTACATTTTAAACTCCCTTATCGCGCGCATACACACACACACGGACAGAGCCAGCCTGGGGTATGTGTTTATAGATTAATATTTCCTACACACCTCTGCAGATGAGGTCTTTTGGGAAGTTGCTCCCATTAGCTTTCCCAAATAGAACACGACAAGCACAAAATTTGGGTATGTTTTGGACTTAATATTGTATTTTCTTTCCGTCGTAACTTGTGGGAATCTTCTCCAACAATCAAATCACACACATCCACATATCCTCTTCACACATCTTGTATGTAGCGTTTTTGTATCCAAGCACATATGTTTTATTGTTTGGCAAACATAAGAAAATGATCGCCTCTCTAGCGTCTATATATCCGGTAGCTCCTTTTGTGGTTTTTCTCCTGTCGCAACTCGCAACTTCCAAGGGCTTCTAGCACTCCCCGTGACGGGCCACCTTAACTCTCGGCGCCACCGTACACTCCAGAGCGCACTCGTTGGAGTATGTTTTGCCATCGGTACCGCACACCGGCCTATAGTCAGCCGGACAGGCAGGGCATGAGTACTTGCCGGCCGCTGCCAGAATAGCGCACAGCAGGAAGCTCAACAGAAACAGCAGCTTCATGGTGGGGGGTTTTCGAATCGCTACGCGTGTACAGACGAAAGAAATAGCAGGTGATCCTCACTGATCGACACTTGGGACGCAACTGTATTGTGACAGCTACGTGTCAACGCCATTTAAATATGTGCTCATCTTCGTGCTACACCTTGCCATTTTTCGATTAGAAAACCGCACCTACGGATGCCGTAATCGTCAAACAAGTGTGATTACTGAGCAGCGCATCATCTTCGCATTGACTTGCCACAATCACTTTGCTGTGCAGGATTGATAGTAAGGTCTAGGTCTCGCACACGGGTTACGATGGTTTGGGTTGCCTCATACGGACAGAATTAATGTAAAACAAACTTTAACACGAAACGAATTTAGCATAAAGCTAAAAACAAAACGAAAACAAACAGAGATCACCAAGGCATTTACGTCGTTTCGTCGTTTTTTGTGTTGGTTTATATTTGAATACACGCAAAACATTGAAAACTTGGTCAAGCGATCGGCGTGAATATATGATAAGGTGGTGGTGATGTCGTCTGCCATGTTGAAATTTAATTCTACAGACCACCAAATCATACCGCAGCAGAGAGATTCGTGTGTATTTATCACAGACAAAATGTACTTGTGCTTAGATTAGCTAGAAAATGGAATTCCAGGAAGGAAAGGTCAGATTAGCTAATGTCTAATCTTGGTTGGGGGCCCAGAATCGTGTGTGTGTTTGTGTTTTTCTTTTTATTTAGGCCTATGCTGGTCGTGTTCTTCATCAAGGAAATTGGGTTATATTGGGTTTTTGTTTGTTTAGTTTTTGTCTGAGTTCTCGGTATCATTATTAACAACAAAATCCTTCATCTTGGAGGACAACAGCGAAATGATAACAACACGTTGTAACATTTGTTTTTCATCTACATAGAGGTTCTTTTTCGCTATATTAACTAGCAAACCATATAAAGGAACATTGAGATGATGGGTTCGTTTGGGGAAACTTCCCAATTTCTTAGGATGACTTCGGGACCTATTGACACTTCCGCTTAAGTCCATCGTACTAGTCTTACTCAGGAGCTCAGGCATGGCGCCAGGTTTTGCTTCGGTATGTTTCTATTTGTTGGTTGTTTGTAATATATGCAATGCTGCTTGCTTTTTTTTTGTTTATTATGATCAGTACATAATTACGAGTTCGTATGATATTTACTTTTATTATCTTTTTTTTTCTTGCTCGATTGCGTGTGTAAGTGGTTTTTTTGCAGTTTTGTGTTCGGTTTTGTGCTTTTTTTTTATAAGAATAATTATCTCCCTACCCTCCCCATTAGTTCCGTTTAATGTTTTGTTGTTGTTGTTCAAAGATCAGCAAAGAGAGGAACGAGTGAAACAATGTTTTGTAAACAGTAAGTACGAAGAGTCTATGCTACCTAGTAACAATTGGATAACAGCAGTGTATCGTAACAAGAATTTGGTTTAGTTTCGTGTTTTTTTTTGTTCATTACTCGTCGGAAGTATTAATTACGAAGATCTCAATGGAGTTAAACTCTTTGCTCAAACGATAACAGATTTATATCTTCTTTTGAACCGCGGGAACAGGTTTCAGTTAGCATTTAGAAGGCCGTTCGAATTCGAATTCTAGCGTAGGTTTTTTGCTCTGTGAGAGTGATGAGTGCTTCCATGGTCTAAGTGTTCCGAGGTGATGTCTATCAGCAATTCAACCTCGCTTCGCTTCCCGATTATTGTAGAGCTGCTGCAGTACGAGTTGTTTTTGTTTGTTTGTTTGTACAAAGCTTGTGTTGTAGTTTTCTACAATACAAAATTCCGAAAGGATACTTCCTTGTTAATAATTTGGTTTTATATAAAAAATATACTCTTATTGTGACGGTAGGAGGCAAGTGTATATTCATTGGAAATTGTGTTCGAATACAAAATCAATCGGTTGTAAAACAATTCTCCTCTTTTGGTAGATGGCGTCTTGACTATTGGGTTGCGGATTGCTTCTAGCTCTGGTATAGTGGTATCAAAAGAAGTTTTAAAAAATTCTACCGAAAATAGCTGTTTGTTGAATCGTATTAAAATTTGTTCTACTAACGATTCTACAACACTTAGTTTATTTAGTTCTTTTCTGCTTTTTTAGCGATCCCTTTTTGGTATGCGGTATGTCTGAATGGAAATGTGTATTTGTGTGAAGGGTTCTTAAAAAAGCTTTGCATAGATTAGTACATGCCATGAAAATGTGCTTTGTCCTTTTCACATCTGCTATTGCTCCCTTCACTCGAAACAATTACCGCCGCTTCCAGATCGTTATGAAATCGGAGCATAATCGGTATGGGAAAGGCAATAATTAGTATCCTCCTCCTCCGTGTGTACTTCGCTTGTGATACTGGAGCCATTTAATGGACGCTGAAGCGGGAACGATTGGCAATTTAAGTACTAATTTGCAGACTTAATTATAGCGACCGAGGTACGCTTATATATTTCGGAACTCTCGTTGTGATTGAGTGAAGATGCCAAAGGAGGAAGAGATGTTACATTACGGTTCCATTATTATTATCGATCAATTATGTTCGCCAAAGGTATCAACTTTTTGTTTTAAATTTAATCAAAATAACAAAATGGTCGGTTTTTGCTGCTGTACTCTGTGTATTTGCAGATGCTGATTGTCAAGAATCAGTTGAGTTGTCCGAAAGCAAGGAAATATAGAACCTGATCGATCATATTGGAACGATTTATTCAGCTAGACTTTTTGTCTCGATCCGCAATCGGAGAATTGCCGACTTTAGTAGCTTCGTTAACAACTCTCAGGTATCTCTATAGAAGGTATGTCTCTATCGATTCATTGTTTGTGGTGAGTTCTGCTACGCCTTTGCGAGTTAAAGGAGGGTATCTTTCCGAATGTACTAATCATAGTGAATGGAGTGTGATGTGTGAACATTCGTGCCATAACGTCTTGTTCTCTACTAAACAATGCGCGTGTGCATTTACTAACGATCTCGTGTGGTGTGTAACTTGTAAGCTGTAGAAATAGAGCTTTTGGGTTTTTTTGTTGTAAATATACGTTCAATCTGGTTTCTGATTGCTTGCCTGTTGCGCTAGCTTAGTTGGGTTGCGTTACCTCCAACGCATTGAATGTATTCGGATCAAGTGTCCCTCACTTGCGTTACTTTGCGATCATTGATGATGTACTGGAGGTGTTGGAATTCATCCACGAACGTTTGTTGGCGAAAGTACGCTAACACCATATGCTGTCTGTTGGGTTTTTGTTTTATTCAGTACCAATAAATATTCAACTTGTTCGATTATTCACTGTCAACCATTCGTGTGTGTGTGTGTTTTGTATTCTGCTGCTGATCACACTGCCAGAATCAGAATCGCTAAAGTAAGTTTTTTGCACTACTGTGTTCCTCTCTACGCATCTCTTTACACGCTTAATAAAGTTTTGTTTAAAGTTACTATCATTTTGTTGTATTTTTTTCACTATTCCTTTCTATTTCTTCAACGTTCCATTTTACTGACATCTCGTGGATTAATGTGTGGTGGTAGATTTTCTTCCATCCCGCACATAACACTCCAAGCTCCCAGGCTAGCTTGCTGCTTAGTTTGTGTCTGGTTCATCTGGTTTCGGTTCTTCGGTACCGCCATCGGCTGTGGGTTGTCCGTCGGAAGATTCGTTAGCTTCTGCGGCGGCTGCCACTGCGGCTGCTTCTGCCGCTGCTGCCGCTGCCCTCGCTTCCGCATCTGTGTTCAGAGAAAAAGGGGGAGAAAACATAACCAAAGTTAGAACAGCTCACAAACCCCACTGCGGAGAGCTTGCGCTACCTACCACGGACGGCTTGTTCCTTCCAGATTTTCTTATTCTCCGCCAGACAGGTCGTCCAGGGTTTGCGTATCTTGAACCGGTTCGGTTTCTCGTTCGGATCGGCACTGCCGTTCTTTGCCGGGGTGGTGCCACTTTGGCTGGCCGGCGCCTCGGCAGCAGTACCACTGCTGCTGCCCTTGCTCTCCGCCCCACTACTTATTGCTTCATTGTTGTTCGTATTGTTGTTCGGTACGCTAAGAGTATTGGTAGTACTTTTAATGCTACTATTATTATTGTTGACGTTGGTATTACTATTAATATTATTGTTATTATTATTATTATTATTGTTGCTGTTGTTGCTACTATTACTACTAGACGTATTGTTGGCCGCACTACTCGCCGTCGCACCGGCACTGCTCGATGCGTTGCACGTGATCGGTGCGATCGGTGCGAGCACGATCTCGAGCATATCCGCACAGACGGTCATGCTCGGTTCGACGATAAATTCGATAAAACCGATCTGCGACTCGGCTACGAGCGTGTTGTTCCTGTCGCACAGCGGGCTGAACGGTAGGCCGAGCTCGCGCTCCAGATCGCCCTGGCGGAAGAACTCCTCCAGCAGCAGCATTGTCCATTTGTGATGGATGTCCCAGCGTTTGGCCGGGTGCGAAATATCACAACAGTGCAGCACGAGCGACAGGGCCTTCGATTTGTCCACCTGCGGTTCGGCCAGCGTCAGCAGGTTGCGCATGTTCTTCAGCTGCTGAAAGTGGAAGGACATGTCGGTCGCGAGGACCATATCGATGATGAGCGTGCGGAGCTCGCGGTACTCGTCCCGTGACAGATTCTGCAGCACGTTGCAGTCGTCCTCCTTGAGCACGCGGAACGCCGCACTGATGTGGTGGTTTTCCAGCACCGCCCGGTCATTGTACAGCATGGCCGTGTCCGAGCCGGACATGACGTGGAAGTTGTTGGTTGTCCCCGTGTGCTCGTAGTCGTGGATAAGCGCTGCCAGCAGCGTGGCGAAAATTTCCAGATCCGTCAACCAGTGCATCAGCCCGGTCTGGCAGAGCACGTGGTGTACGGTTTGTGCGACATCCGCTGCATGCAGGTTGTTGTGGTACGGGTTCCGGAACCGGCAGTACCCTTCCTCGATGCGCGTCAGGAAGGTTTCGAGTGTGGCCGGCGGTACCTTGAACTTGTGTATCATGCCGTACCGGTTCAGCAGATCATACCCAAGATACTTGACCGGCTGGCAGTTGCCCGCCTCGGCCAACGCAAACACATCGAATGACCAATCGTCAAGAGTCTGGGAAGAAGGGGAATAAAAAAAATCGGAAATATAGATTAATAATTGTTAGCGAATATATTGGTGATGGTGGAAAATAAATAACTGGAAAATATATAAAAATACGCTCGGTTCTTCTTGTTTTACTATTCATGATCATCCCTTCTCTTCCTTCCCATGCTAAAGATTGCAATTATGCCTACCGAGGAGGAACAACTCGGCAACACTGATGCGCAGCAGAAGGATCAATTAGTACCCGACGCAAGTAAGGAAGCTTTGGACACAAAACCTGCCACTGACACGTTAGCGGAGCATGAACAAAAGTCTGACACATCCAAAGCGGAACGGCCACCGGAGGAGGACAGTAAACCGGTGCTAATAAAAACAGAGACGAACTCTGTCACTGACAAAACCACCGACGAGGGTACCAAAACGGAAGTTGTACCCTCAGTACCCGATAGTAGTAGCGCGTCCGAGCGCGTTAAAACAGAGCCTTTGTTAGAAGTAACAAAAACAGATTCTAGTCCCCAGCATCAACAGCAAGATACGGTCGCTTCTGCGGATGGAGTTCCTGCAGTGGAGAAGGTTTCGACACCGGCAGCGGGTCGAGCGGAAGATGACGACGAAGAGGAGGAAGACGATGATGAAGAACCGGGTGATAACGATGAGCAGGAGGAGCAACAACATCAGCGACCACAGCCGCCGGCACAACAGCGCAGCAGTAAACAGCGAAGTGAGGGAAGCAGTGGTGCCGATGGGTCTTACACTAATGAAGAAGCGACGGGTCACAGTGCAACGGACCAGCGGCAGGATCAATCTCAAACGCCCACCGGTGGTCAGTACTACGAGGACGACGAGGAGGACGACGAGGACGAGGGCGAGGAACCGTCCGAGTTGAGGCAGCTGTTCGAACCGATCAGTGAGTGTTGTCATCGGCGTAAGATCATCCGAATTTCTTTGGACTGTATCCAATCGGTAACTCCCTTGTCTCCCTTCAGATGATTCTCAGGCGCTGAGCGAAGACGAGGAGGACGGTGACTACATACCGGACGAGGAGGTCAAAAAGACGATCATGGTGGGGAGCGACTTCCAGGCGGTTATACCGGAGGGTTTGTGTCGGTACGACGATGCGCTGCCGTACGAGAACGAGGACAAACTACTATGGAACCCGACCATACTGAACGAGCAGGAGATTGAGGAGTATCTGGTGAAGATCACCGGTCCGGCAGGAGGCTTGGGAACGGGTGGTACCACCGGCAGTGGTGGTGGGCAACAGAGAGGCGCGACTGGTTCGGGCGGTACCGCAACAAGTGATCCCCAATCGAACAGTGTGTTTGCGATACCGCTCGGGAATCATCTGCGAGATGACGAACAGTCGCTCTATCTGCTGCAACAGTGCGGACACAATGTGGATGAAGCGTTACGTCGCAAGCGCATCAGCAACAACTCGGTGCTGGTGCCGGAACAGCAGATGAGCCCCTGGGCGGAGGAAGAGTGTCGAAACTTTGAGAACGGTTTGCGCGTCCACGGGAAAGACTTCCACATGATCCAACAGACGAAGGTGAGCGAACTCGCATGCGACCGGCGAATGGAATCGGGGAAGAGATTATGCTAAATGTCGGGTTTGCCAATTTCCGCAGGTACGCACCCGATCCGTCGGAGAGCTGGTACAGTTTTACTACCTGTGGAAGAAAACCGAACGGCACGATCTGTTCGCCAGCAAGGCACGGCTGGAGAAGAAAAAGTACAACCTACATCCCGGTTTGACCGACCATATGGATCGGTTTCTGGAGGAGCAGGAGAATAGTACGGGTTTCGGTGACCGCAGCTCGTCACCGGGGTTCAACAGTCTGTACAATAGCGCCTCCGAAGCGAAACGACAGCGGCTGCTCGACTCGAAAGGTTAGTCTTTTGGAGTCCTAGCTGTTCGCGTCGGGATAACTGGTGAGATATCCGGAAGCCGTACCATCGTGTGACAACCGTAAGCGTATCGCGAGTTGCTGGTACATAAAGCTGGTTCCGACTTTCCGGCCACTCGAACCACACCACAAATGCACTATTTTTCGGGTGGTTTTTCGTTGTTTTTGGTTTTACCATTTTGTTTCTTTCGCTTTGGGGTACGCTTTTCCTGATGGGGATGCATCTTTTCTTCCGTTTCTGTTTCTTCTCACTCGCCGACAGAGAACAACACTGCCTGCTCGAAACGTTCCGCCTCGAATCTGTGACTCGTGGTTAGGCGGAAGGGATTGAAGTTGCGGCTGAAGGAGCGCAAATGAGCGGTTTATTTTGGGGGAAGCAGGCAGGCCACAACTTTCGACACAGCCTTTCGTCACGAATCGGGCACGGTGATCTTCGCTGATCATCGCCAATCATGAATCATCCTGGTTTGTGCTAACCGGGCACCAACCTATCCGCGGCGGGCGTGCGGATAGCCAGCGTTCGAGGCAGGATTTTATAAAACCAACACTTTACAACCAGCGCAACAGTGAGGCCGGTGTGGAAGGGACCGTGCAATTGTTGAGCTGAGGAGGGAATGCGCTACGAACAGAGGCAGGAACCTTTTTCCGTACTAGTGCGTGTAGATGGTCGGTGTTATGAGTAGCTTTTGTATTGTCGCTTTGTCAGAAATAAGATCAGACACAACTCGGACCAATGCCAGTCGCTAGCTGATTATTAAATGCCTATACGTGTAGATCGAAATACAGTGATTTTCACAACCAAACATTGTGTATGTTTGTTGAGCAAAGAAAAGCACACGAGCATGTTTCGTTTTCAGCTACTGTTGATCGTTTAGTTTTATGCTTAGGGACGCGGAAGAAAAGATTTCTTTACACGGCTGGTGTTTTGATTGTGAAAATAAAAGATAAAATAACATCGCAATCGATACACCATTTGTGCGCAACATGCTAGAGATGTTGTTCTTTATGTATGTATTCTGAGGTATCGTTCCACTCATAACGATAAAGCAGCCGTAAGGGTGTAGTATGTATGTTCAATCGATGCGCAGACACAGGAGTATAAAACGTCTCTGGCAGATTTCTTTTGTTTTATATCGAGCGAACGACTTTTAATCGGAAGCGCACACAATTATCACTCTTTGATGATAGCACGGTTCGAGTTGTAGGTTACACCGTAGGTAGAGTTTACTGTAAAAATTGCTCTCGTAAGTGCGGACACAAGGATATTATTCATCATGCAGTGAAAACATTAATTTATAGAATGCCATCCTATGAGGACCATCCTTCCCTTTCCTATATCGACTTCCAGCACGAAACATTGTAAAAAGTGTTAACGAGTAAACCCGTGTATGTTGAATGTTTGTTTGTAAAAGTAAGGAATTTAAGCAACGGGAAGTATTGTAGGTAGGAAGAGGGTTAGGTGTGTTAGATTGTGTTGATAGTACGCACCGGTGTGCAAACAAGTATTTTCGTATTATTTTTGTATAAAAATCGCTTATAAAACAAGGTACACAATGGTGTGGAGTTTGTGTTTGAGAGAAAAGTCTACAGAAAACGAGGGAAAAGGGAAGACAAAATGGAGAAATAAACGGGACAACCGCTTTATGTGTGAAGCAAAGGAAAAAATAATGTTGGCAGAAACAAAATTATTACCTAAAACAAAGAATCAAGCAAAACCAGAAAAAAAATAATCGAAGAAAGCAAATCTTAAAAAAAGTATTACATCAAAAAACTAATTCACTTCTTGTGTGTACTCTCGGAACTTTGTACTTTCGACATAATCATACCAAAAAAAAAACGATATGTAATAAAATACATGCATTTAATGAAATAATTCTAGGACAACACAAAAAGGATACACATTAATCGCTAAATTTGGCATGGATTCATTTGCAAAAACACACATTGCGGAGATGTTAGTACAAGGTGTTAGTGGTGAAGAGGGACGATTAGGGAGCAATGGTGAACGATGTACCAACAATACAATGATTGCAAAGTAAAGCACATTATTTAACAAGAAAATGTGAACTTGGTGTTAAATTATTATTTTATTTTTAATATTATAAATTACAATTCATGGGAAATTCCTCCGTGATCCGGTATCAAACAAAATAGCCCAGAAGGGAAAGGAATTGTTTGTTCTCAGTAAACGTTCCGAATTTCCCCGGAAGTGCATTCAAATGTTAACATTTATCACCGCTGATAAATGGTTGCTGCACCGCAGGGGAACTTGGATCCATGACTCAAATGAGAAAAATATCGTTTTCAATTTCCGATGAGAAAAGATATTAATATACTACCCACCGAGGGGAATCGATCGAACAATAAACACAATGGAAGAATCACTATTTTCATCAGTGAAGGAAGTATAAAGGTATAGTTTGTCTCGTGTCGGGTGCCTTGAGAAAAAGGAATGGATGTACAGCACAAACATCATTGTAAGATGCAGCTGGCAAACCGATGGTTGGTGGTGTATAATTGATTTCGTTTCCTTTTATTCATCAAAACGAAAAATAAGCCTTTTGCAAGAAAACCTTACTGTGTAGGGATGCCATTTTATACGGTTGGTTTCTACTCACCTTTAGCACGCGTACGACTTCGGGCGGAAATTGCATCAGGGCGGTGCTGGAAACGCGCCGATAGATCCGATCGACAAAGATGCCGGCCCGAATGGCGTGGGCCACCGAGCGGAACTTGGGCTTCTCGTCCGACTTCTTCCGCGTCGTTGCCAGCTGCCGGGTGAAGGTGGACGCTAACCATTCCCGCACCTCCGGCGGTACTGCGTCCGGCTGCACTTCCGAAAGTTCGTCATCTTCATCCGCCAGGCGCCTGTATTGGTTCCATTTTATTTCACAAAATGGAGCATTGCATGCAAACCATTTGGGAGATAAAAATAGCGGTGGGAAGAAATGAGATAGAAAACGTTCCGTTAGTAGATGTTGTGGAAAGTCGAAACGAAAAAAGAAACAGAAAAGAAAACTAGGAAAGGAAAAAAAAACACAATTCAGTTTTAAGTGGGATCAAAAATGGGAAAATAAATTATAAAACACACTCTGGGAGTTAGAGATTTAGTAGAATGAAAAAATAGCAAATTGGAAGGGGGATTTAGTAAAAAGAAAAGAAAACTATTAAGAGAAAACTATTAAAGTAAAACAAATGAAATAAACTATAAGATGTAAACTAATTACAAAAGCTTACTAGCAAAACATTAAAATTAAATACTAAACCAAGAAAAACAAAACAGTAATGAAGCAGCACAACAAAAAGAGTGGTTAAAAATCATGGCTTCTTGGGTGGTAAAAATCTTATCAAATAAGAGTAGACAGACAGAAGTATGTCATGTTTTGTCCCTGTTGGTGTCCTTTGTTGGGATTTTCATTAAGGACGCGGTATGTTATCATGTGTCCTGCAAACAAACAGAGTGTAAATTCGAAGCTATACGCGAATGTTGTCATCTTCGTTAGGTTATTTTGTTTTCGCGTACTTTTGTGTGTTTGCGTGAGTGTTTTTGTAGCTCGTTAGCAACGTGCAAGGATAACAATACGCAATTGTCCTAAAGAAAAGTTTCACAGTAAACTTTCCATTCCAACTTCCGTTTCGAGCAAATGGTGGATTGTCTAAAGGGGTGGAAAAACGACAAGTTTCTTCCGATCAGTCTGGCAGTTTTGTTCGGACATTGAAATGGCGTGCAAAAGTGCAGTTTATTAGAAGTTGGTAGTGTCTACTATGTCTACGGCACAATGGCACCTTCTTTATTGTCCTGTCGTGACCCATCATTTGGCCCGTGGGCTTATGGCGGGGTAGTTCGTTGACCGTTCGGGTCGAGTAATGTGGGTGCTGCCGTATCGAGTGAATTGGTGTTTATTTTACATTCAACTTTCAAACTCCCTTTAGAACGCTTTATTGTCGCGACTTTCTCTTCGTGGCGTAACTTTCTAAATGGTTCATTTGCTACCGGTTTTGAGGTTAGGTTTCCACGGGTTGATCTCTAATGACCGGGTGTCGTGTGTTATATCGTGTGTTGTTTCAACGAAATTATAGTACAATTTTTCGACGAACTTAAAATTAGTACTTTCTGAAATGTATTATACATATCAAAATTCTCTTACCGCTTTTCGTATGAAACTTTAATCTCTATCCTTCCCTGTACTGCATTTTAATTTTGTAAATTCAAAAAATACGGTACAGGATTTTCAGCAGGTGGATGTAATTTAATTTTCCACAGCAGATAGCGTGAATTTCCCATTTCATTTCAATCGTACTGTAATATGTATGAAACGTGAGCGTACGAACTGCAGTCAGTAAAACCTGCAAGGAAGCGCTATAATAACGCGCTTTTGATGGATTGAATTGCTGATTGGTAAAACATAAAATCGCCCTCCAACCCCGGGCGTGTTTTTTCCACCCGCTTTTATGTCCTTCATCAGATGTAAGACGATAAAGTGGGAATTTTATGATTCTGGCATTCGTTTGATTATGTTGCGATTGTAAAAGGTTTACAAAGTTGCAAGAGTGAGTTTTACGCTGTACAATGTACTTTTTTCGATTTTTTTTAAATACGTACCCTAACTGTTCCTTTGTAGCCTGGAATAATCTGGATGGTTCTCTCGAATTAATAAACTATTATTCTCATTTTAATACTATCAGTGCTGATGGTTTATTTTCAGCAATCAATCAATTGATGAAGCCTGACAAGCAAACACGTAACCAACATTTTAATTTGCGTGTTTCCATTTCATCACTTTCGCGCTGCAAACGTTTACGGTCTGGGTTGGAAAGGAATCCGTAATTGAAAAATGTGATTCCGCTTGTTGTAAAAATTTCCATATACTTTTTGTTTTCTATTGTAACTGCCATCACAGCACAGACCAGTGCATCAATTAATTTTTAAATACGTCAGGGTTGAGTGAACGGTTTAATGAACAAACCACGAACAATAATGGCAACCGAATGAAACATTACGTACGGTAAAAACGGTGTGGGAATTAAATTTGTGTTTCGTTTTTTTTTTTGTGTGTGAATGTAAAATAAATGAAGCGGAACAGAAAGCAAACCATTCTCTTCCGGAAAATGAAAATACCTGCGCTCGGTATGGGAATGCGCAGCCATGCAGTATGTTGAAGAAACATTTGCGAAAGATAAATCTTTCTCCGCTGACCCCGGTTTCGGTTGGGACGATAGGAAAAATATTATTTTAACCGTGCTTCCCAGTAATTTGGGGTTTTCATTCGAACCGTTCTGGAATTAATTATGGAAGGTTGAAATGTTTCGCGTTTGCTTTAACCGGTGTACATCGTTAGAACGTACGTTAGGGATAAAAGTTACTCACGTACTGTAACGGAAGTAACACAATGCTTTCGAATGTAAAGTGAAGTGGTTCAACATTATAATCACGGCCAGCGGATGCTTCATTAAAAGTGACATGCAATGGAAAATGTACACCGGAAGGGAACCATAAAGCGCTACCCATTACGACCTGCGGCAAGTTCGAGTTCGCCCGCAGGATAGTTAGGATCGAGGGAAAATGTAAATAAAAGGGTGAAAAAAAACCATCAACGAAACAAGTACATAATTTCTGCCGCCAAGCGGGTTCCGTTCCCCGCTGGCTTTAGTCGATTACTTCCGACAGCCGAACGCATAAAGCACGCCAACATACTACCCTTACCAGGCCGGTGCAATTAACGACAACTTCCGGTTCGCGTTAATGGGTCATTAGATGGGCAGGAAACAGCGGGACCAATTCCCCGCTTCTTTTTTTTATTATTGCAAGTCAACTGCACCTTCGTCGGTGGATGCGTGCGTGTTGTCGGTGGCGGTGGTGGGTACAATAAAAACAATAGAATGTATGCTTTCCGAACCCAACCGGACTGAACCGGACGGTCCCTGTTGAATCGCTTTATAATGAGTGCGGTGGTTTGCAGTTCACCCTGTACAGAAGGGACAAATTGGTGATGGTAGGGTATGTAATTGCGGAAAATGATATTTAGTTTAGCATTGTTTTTAAGCGTACGGTCGCTTTTATTATGCGCCAGCAGCGTGCTAGTGCCGGCCGTAATTAGTGACCAGAGCACCAGATGGAGCTGGTGGCGTTTATGGTGGCGTTCATTATGATCGTTCGTGGTGCTAATTATTTTTGGAAATTATTGCGCAATATTCAAAGGTTATTGTTTATATGCTTGGTGTGATTTGACACAGTTTTAATGGTAGTTTTTATCGCTATCGAACAATGTGCCATGCTCAGAAGGATATTTACCGGATGGGTTTTTTTTTTAATTTTTATTCTTTAATATCCGACAAATCATGTTGAATAAAAATTGGGACCTTTTTCACAAAACTACTGGGCGCCTCCATAATGCATAATCCTTCATCACTGAGGTACTATCATCTCGGAAATCTTTGTATACAATTGTTAGGTTTCATGGTTTAAATTTACCCGAACTTATCAAAAATTTATTTTTAATAATTTAGACAAAATTCATTATTCTTTTGAAAAAAAAGTTTACATTACAGGCAAAGGACATTATAAGTCGAAACATGGAGCACTTAACATTGTTAGCAGCTGTCAAAACAAATACAATACAGAGAAACAGTCAGTGTGCGAGTTGGAACTAGTCCTGGCTTGTGAATATACATACCACTATCACTAAGCTACTAGGCGTCTCCATCATGTATAAGATTTCTTCTTTTATGGCACTACAACCTAGAATATCTTGGTTCGGAATTGTTTGTCTCCTTACGACATATTTATTCCTAAATTCTAATATGATGCTGATGGTGGAACCGGTCTCATAGTGGAAAGATAAACCCAGATATCACTGAACCACCGGGCGCCTCCATTTACTATAAGAATAAGTAGAGGCATATTAGAGAACGACAACTGAAGCCAAATGTTTTATTTTTGGCCATCGTAGTTAAGCAATTTAAATTGCATCCATTAACATTATTCACTGCTTAATATATCTTGTAATTTCCGCAGTGCTTCCTTATAACCCATGTATTGAATGAATAGGATTTAAAAACAACAACATCTTTACTTGCACAGAATTAGACTATATGGAAAACAATTTAGAACAAACTCAATTTGCCGTCTAAATTAGTACCAAATTCAAACAAGCAAAGCAAAAGCTTTGAAGATCTTTGATATGATTCTTCATCCGTTTGAAGTCGTCTATTGTTAACCACCCGTAGTGAACTATCATCACCATATCATCCCAGCTAGCTTCGGAACGTTTGAGTTAATTAAACTTTGCTGTGGCAACCACGTAAAGCTGACTTGAGTTTCACCCGAAGCGCATGCACGTTGCAGGATGTATTTATGAGAACTATTTGGTCTCTTGTTCTTCTTTCACCTCTATCGCCCTTTTTGCAATTCTAAACATATTTATTTGTAGAGAAGCATTTCAAGGTTTATTATCTGACGGCGGTGCACTCTTTTCCGGGAAACATGCCAGTACTAGATGGAAATCTTAATCCACATTTAATTTCACCTTTGCAGTTAGGTAGAACTTTCGTTCCATGGAGACCGGCTCTCGTGATATGGTAAAGTGGGATGATGTTTTACCCACCGGAAATGACGAAAAACATACTCCCACTTTCGGGAGTTTGATGTGGATGTGCAATGGGGAGGAGGAAAGTTTGTTACCGAGTTTACGTTTTGGTTTGGAAGTTTCTTTGGCTTGCAAAGTGTTGTACATTTTGGGTTTAGCGTGCAAACTTTTGATCGTAGTGAACTTTTGAAAGGCAGCAGGGAAAGATTGTGATTTGTTAACGCTAATTTTATACTTTAATACTTCTTTTCAGCCGGGATGTTCTCGTGCACGGGATTCGCGTGTAGAAACTCAACTTAATTGAAATAAGTTTCGAGTGGTGGCTGCTGTCAAGGTAAGCTTAGTTTCACGGTTCATCTCCATTTTTGAGCAGCCATTGTTGGCTACCTGTCGGTAGATTATAAATAGTAAATGCTAGCACAATTACTCGTATCCGATTCCGGACCGTAATGAACAAGAGAGCACAGTTCTGGAGGGTGTAAGTTCGACATGAGACGTCATTTTCCTTCTAACATGAATTGGGAACAGCTCGTTCCGAGTACATGTGTGTACCTTATCGTTCAGCTCAGTTCAGTGATTTTCTAAGCGCTTGTCGGTCTAAAAACTCATCCACACAATAGATTGAGTGAGTGGGAAAAAATAATAAAACATAGAATAAGGGTTGAAGTCTATATCTCATCCACCATCCATCAAGTGCCGGAGTAGTTTCTGCTCAACTCATCGGATGCGAATTTATCGCAAAAACTATTCATGAAGCTCGAAACAAAAGTGTTACTTTTGTGCTATTGTTTACACTTTGCTAGAATAAAAAGCAGACGGCTGTATTGAGCGGAAAAGATGGAACAAATGCGAGTAATGAATAGAACAGTGTTGAACTAAGAATCCGGCGCTATTTATGGCAAGATGCCTATCAACAATGCGATGATGTTTTGCACCTCTTTTCAATGAGGCAGTATTGTATTGAGTGGATGTTTTGTGTAGGTAAACAAAAGAAAACGAAAACCCTATTGACAAACAGGAAATGTAAACGTTCTTTTGTTCGTTGGGGATTTATAGTGCTACAAAAAAAACATGCAATCCTTTTAATTCTTACGAATGGTCTGGATGACATTGATACACTAAAGTTAGCTTTAAATGGGAATTCATAACTTCTGTCTCTCGCTGAGAAGTGGTCGGATGATGTTAAACTCATCAAACAAACATAAATTAGCTTCAAGGGTTGAGGTAATTAAGAGGCTGTGCTGTAATACATTTATTATTTCGTGTACTTCCAGACGTTCCATTACAAAAACACTTTTCTTTCCGATTGCAAACCGGATGAAGTGATAATGTGGTCAAAATGAAATAATTTAATTGCCATTTGGTGAACATATTTCTTAAAAAAGCTGTATAATATTTATAAGTGGGTATGGTATTAAATTTAATGGAATTTCTAATCGAGTTTCTTCCATGCTACCTTGGTGTTAATAAGATAGTGAAATTGCACGAAGAAGAAATAAGCTTCAATTCCCCTGGATGAATTAAATATATCTTGACGGAAAACGGATTAGCTTGGATCAGGGATATGAAAAGAGATGAGTTGCCATCATTATTGCTTGCGTTTTAAGCATGGATTTAAGCTTTCATTTCTATCACTATGGGCCCAAGCCGTGTGTAGGAAATGCCAAAAATAGAAAAATTTAAATATTATTTAAAAATTGCCTTTTTATATTTGCCCTTATGTGACATTTTTTTACCATCATTAGAGAGCATAAACCATGCTGCTTGTCTTTAAATTCTACGAGCTTTAGTATGTGTGAAATTCTCAACCCTCCCCAAGGACCCAGAAATACGCCACTCTATTAACGAGGGCACTCCGGCTTTATATTATGCTTTTAATCAACGGATCTTCGTCGGTACTTGCACAGAAATGTATTCTGCTTACTTGACACCATCGTAAGCGAGGCAAAAAAAACTCGATCTAACGTATTCACACAGTTCAGGAATGAAACACGCAATGACGTAGACGCGCTTCGTTTTGCTGGATAGCTTATGAGTTATGCAAAGCATATCATTGACAGTGACTCAACCGAGGCGGGTGGGAGAACCAAAAAAAGGCAACAAAAAACCCCTTGGTAATACCTTCGCATCGTAACCGTGTGGATTTTCGTGAAGATTTACTTCTCTCTTGGTTCGGTTCGGCACATCCACTTCGGGAGTACTTCGGTGGAGTCATTTTGCACTGAAGCCCCGTAGGATCAATCTTTCCACTGCTCGTTCGAAGCATGGCTCCCCGTATCTCGTTCCCGGTATTTCGTTATAAATTTTAAATCATCTCCTTTCACACGAGTTGCAGTGGAATGGTTTTGGTGCCGACATCACGCTACACCGCAGCCTCTGTGGCGAGACATAACATCCATCGTATCTCGGGGGAGTTGCGTTGGGGAAAAAAGGGACAAAATGAAGAAAAGAAAAATGTACAGATACATACGTGGAGAGCATGTATGTGGCTGCCCGAGTTCGGTTGGTGGAAAGTATTTGAAACATCGGTCTGTTGATGGTTGGAGTTGCTGTCGAGCCTCCTGCTTTGAGCCGATCCCAACCCAAAAACCGTGCTGCCAGTGTGTTGTCTTTTTAACATCGTTGAAAGCTTACCCTCGAACTGGAACACGGGAAGGCGGGTTCGGAAGAAGGAACAAGAACGATCTCTCTCGAGCAGGAAGAGAAATGATCCACCAGGGCACGATGACTTTCATACCTGGACCGGATGTCCGTTGCACACCACCCTACGCTCCATTTTGTAGACGTATTCCAGCAGGACGTAATTTACAGCACTCCACCAACATGCTCGGGTCGGGGCACGTATTGGGTTGTGTTTACATTTAAACGCTTCGTTCAATTAGATGCGAAACATATTCATCCCTGGGCTGGGGTTCAACCCCCCGGTTTACACGGTACCTGGCGACATGCACCACACGTGTAACAAACCGGCAACCATTTCCCGCACGACACGTACACGTACTTGTGCGCTCCGTATGCCATTAAAATTCCATATCCTTAAGTGATTATTGCGAATAAATTCGGTGTACTGTCGAGGTTGGGTTGAAGGCGTCTGCAAAGTATGCAAACTGTTCCACACTCCGCACACGAAGAGATGCAAAGAGTGTATCTGTGTGTGTGTGTGTGAGCTCGGTATGTTTTTGTAATGAAATTATTCCACAGCTGCACAGGCAGTTTCCACGCCTGACTCGGGGGTATGATGATGTACCAAACAGAGGGTAGGAATTTGTTTCCGTGTTGTACTCCAGTTTTAAACGACACAACTCGCAGTATGTCGCTTTTGAAGTCGTTCTGTATGCGACCAGCTAAATTGAGTGTACATATCTTTCCTCATGATTGGATCGGATTCCTTTTTTTCTAATAATTTTGATGTTGTAAGGAATGTTCACTCAATACGTGATATGCCGTGGATAGAAATGGTGTTTGCTTTATGTAATGATGTGTATTCGAAGAAATAGAATCATCGATTGAAGATATTTTTGAGCTTTCAATAGTGCCATGTGTATCTTTCATACATGTTCGTAAAATTTAAAAAGAACTTTTACGGAGCTGTAGCCCTTTAACTTATCTATAAGACTACTTTTTTAGAAAAACTGACAAAGTCGAAGAGCTTTAATATTTTCTACATTAGGTGCTCAAAAATCGCTTAAAGCAGTTTCAAGCAGGAGACCAAATCATCTCTACATCTATTACCCTCCTGCACATGTTGTGGGTTCTGAATCAGAGATGAATACACATACGATTAAAGGTCATTTTTATTAAGATTATTAGTTTATTTTTGAAGCATTATGAATTTAATAAAATTAACCAAAATTGCATTAAAACATTTTTTTGATAAGTTCTGATGCATGGAACAATTTTTAATCCACTGTACAAAAAAAAACTGGAATAGCGTTTTTAAAAACGTAAAAAACATTTTTGCTCGAGAAAAACGTGTTTTTTTAAATTTTCAACAACTTGGCTCATAATTTTTATCATCTTTGTAGCTACTCCAGTTGAAGAAGATACAGACACCGGTCTTGTACGACAGGACCAAGGATCGAATCCCATTCGGACCCGTTTCCCGAGTAACGGAGGCAAGAAATAATAGCAGGCCCCTGAACAGTTATTATTAAATAAAAACCAAAAACAGAAGCCTTAAAGTTATGTAACCGGCAGAATGTGTTATATTTTGAATTTAATTCCATTTGAAGCTTAATAAGATTCTATGAAATGCTCTTTACGTACCGAAGAGCTTGTAAGGAAATTCCTATCAAACCGGCCGATCTGGGTTGAAATCTGGTCTTGTCCCTTCTATAAATGTAGTCGTTCTTAGTCTATAAATACTCGCCTAAGGTTAACAAGAAGAATATTGTTCCTAACTTTTGAACACGTTCCTCATTACGGTTACACTTTTCGAGGAAAAAGCAAAAATCATCAATTAAACAATGTTTTTTAGCTGAATATATATTTATTGTAACGTCATTCATAAGGATATTCAATCAACTTAAATAATTAATTATTGGTCAATTGAAATTATTCAGCACGTGCGGTGTTGAATAGTTTGATGATTTGCTGAACCCCTCAATTAGCTAGAACAGCGACATCCATTGATCTAATTCCTGACGTTATAAATTTGCACCGGATTAGTCGGGTGCCCTCGATTCCGGCGAGCGATCACAAGATTAAGTGCTGTTTAATACTTGCTAAACGAAATGTTCTCATTCGTCGCATCTAATTAAAACCCCGCTCAATGTTGAATTTTTTCGCGCTTCGAGTGCTTTTTGGGGGGAAAATTAATCATTTACTGTACGGAAAGTTGTCTGACGACGCTATGACATGGTTGCTAATCAAACCCGACAACAGGAAGAAAAAAGGATTCGCGCTTCCTCGTTTCACTACTCACCCCCATTAGGCTTATTGTGTGGGTAGAGCAAAAGTGTCCTTTTGTTCCCCAACACCCTATTTCCACCCCAGAGCTTAACGATTCGTGGAACTCGGGCGGGATGCCGTAATGGGAGTGTCATGCGAAAAAGCTTCATCATTGGTTGAACGGTTCTATTTCGGAAAACAAGAACCCCATTTTTTGGGTCCTCCGACCCGGCTCTAGTTGGGGATTATAAGTTCGTGCCATACCAGCCCCATTGCATTCCCTGCCATTTTCTGACCAATTTACCTCCTGGCCCTCATGACCAGGGTGTTTCGTTCGAGTGAAGGATAGTTAAGATTTTCAATTTCAGATTTCGAGAGAACCAAAAAAAAAATCAACCTCTGTAAGCTCAAAAAAAAAAAAAGATCGGTAACTGATTGCATAGATCGTCGTTCGATCGGGGTTGTATCGAACTGGTGATCCGCTTTGCATTCGGTGGTTAATATCAGTTGAGCCAGAAGAGGACATACTACAGAAGTGGCTGTTTTTTTTTTGGAACGGATTTTGTATGCTTTCTTGGAATGGATGGAGCTTATGATACGTCCAGAGTGAGACCCAGTTTGATGCATGTCGTTTTTTATGGCGTGTTAGAAATTCGTCAAAGGCTTCTCTGCCTGTCACCTGAATAATAGCTCAGTCCACCTTTGTGTGATACAGAAGAAAGAGAACTTTTCAATCGAATGAATTCCTCTCTGTCCATTGGATGAAGGTTTTTATCTATTTTTATTTTTGAGATTCGGACAAAGAGTCCTTCCTCGTAGTTCGTGTATCTGAAAATCTCTCGATCATGCGGAAAAGATGGCTTCATGTCGAGCAGAGAAATTATTTGGAAATGAATACGTGCCACCGACAGTGTGGCGTATAAGCCAGTGTTTTGGTGGAAAGCTCATGTATACTTTAACCGGGTCTTTGTGGACGTGGCAGACAAAATAATGCATTTATGGTTACGAAACGTCTGCTTCGTTTGTCGGATTAGGGTAGCTCATTGCAGAGTGGTTTAAAATTTATTTGAATTGTAAAGTTTAAAATCATCTTAAATAAATGGTGAATATCCTGATGTGATGCACATGCAGGATTGCATCTTTTTGCATAAATAGTGGAGCAAATTGGGAAAACTTCCACAGCTGGTACGCAAAGCGCATTACCACCAATCTTAGAAATAACCGAAAAGAATTCTCACCTTCTTCCCAACGAGTACTAGAAGCACTAAGCAAACGAAAGAAAAGAAGCTACTGTGTATGTTTTTTTTCTTCTCCATCTACTAGTCGTTAGTGAACCGTTTGCCCCGAGTGTTCTAGTTTTACTGTCGCCCCCGGGACGTGCAACTGTAAAACGTTGCCCGTTTTCACACAACGAACGAATTTCCCCCTGGTAGAGTAAAGCGAGATAATTTATTAGTTCACTGGTTGGTTGGTTTCTTGCTGTCGTTTCGGTTCCGAAAACTGTTTGCTCGGAAAACAGCTGCTTGGAACGGTTCCAAAGCACGGGATAGCTGCGGGTGCTCCCGAGAGAACTGTGAATGCATGTGGATGTGTGTACACTGGCGGTTCGTTTGGTCCAATGCCCTTTTTCGCGAAAAGTGTTCTGGCGCCGTTGGTTCCTTGGCGTACAGTTCTTTCTCCATGCAGAAGAAGCAAAAAAGAATCATACAAACGCGAACAGGCATGAACCTTGCCATTGTTTAAACGCAAATCGAATGAAAATGTCTCAAATGGAAAACAGGGTGGGAAAGGGGAAAAAAAGGGGGGGGGGGGTCCGTGGGGTCGTTTCGATTTAGCCACAGAAGCATAAATTATCGTTCCGTTTGTGATTCACTGACTAGCTTCACCGGGGTAAACAGTGCGGCCACAAAGGACCTGGCTGTAATTTTCGGTGGACGCTTTTACTGTTGGTGAGATGTTGGCGAAATCTGTGAAAGCTCGCGTGTGCCAGAAAAAGGGCTGACAGGCTTATCATCCACAACGGTGCGAGCATACATCGTCACTTGTTTCGTTCTTCTGCTTTAGGCAATCGGATTTACAGCACGAAAAGTCCAAATGTGTGCTTCTCCGTTGTACGTTCTACCTCGAGTGGCCATTTTGCAACGGGTTGTAAACGTCATTGTCATTACCATTGGGTTCATGCTTTGTTGGAGAAATGTTTGAAATTACTGGAGAATTACTGGATATAGAAAGAACAAAGCGACAATTGCTTTCATGGGATTCGAATTGTTCTGTATGGGCGAAGATAAATAGGCACAATAATGGCGGATGATTGCATCCCATCGTAAAGGTTTATTTGTGTGCTTAGCATTATTATAACGTTTTAATTTTAATGTTTTAGTAAGGATATAAAAATATGTTTCATTTTATTTATGCAGAGTTTTATTTTCATAAACAATTCTTGTAATTAACTTAAAACTGTTAACTCTATACAATGTTCCTCCCATAAAGCTCCTGCTAAAACTTTGCTTTGTTTTCTCTTTATTATAAGCAGCAAAGCATGATTTAAACTGTGCATAGGGCAGCAAATTGAATTTTCACGTCGTACACGCCACGTTCGCGCTTTTTTCCCCCAACCCCTTCCCCCAATCCCTTCCCCTCATCCATACCAAACTTTTCGAACCAAATTGACAGAGCAAAGTGGTAATCGCCACCCGGAACGTAACCGCACGGGAACTTTCGCCAAAGCACAATCAGCGTTTAGCACCCCGCAAAAGCAATTCCACACTGTAACGACTAACTTTTGACCACGATTGAAAGGATTGTGATTCGATTTGTGTGCTCGTGAGATGCTGCAGCACAATCACCGGTGGTAAACCTTTTTCTGTTGCTGAAAACTGTTGGTCAGAAAGTACCCATTTTGCAAAGGGCGTTTTATAAGGCGTCCTTTGAACGGAAAGCGTTTATTTCATTGACTTTTGGTGTCATTTTATGATTAAATGTCATTGGTTGTAACACTTTTTGAGAGTTCAAAATGGAAGGTGCTTTCGAAGCTTTTTGACATTCAATTATATTTTGGTTTTTATATATTTCCCCAAATTAGTTACGACTTTTTAAAAAAAATATCAAAATATTCTACTGCTAAACGACTACTAAAGAATGCGTTTTAGTAATGATTTTAAACTATTTCTAGTATTACCATTGTACATATGCCAAAAAAGATGGTGAGTTTCCTAAAAAAAAGGACAAAGCACTGAAAGCCTTTTGCTGTGTGCATTACCATTTCGATTCAGCTCGCTGAATGTTATCCTACTATTTTGACACATTTGGCTACTCCATAAAAAAAGCTTTCAATTTTTTTATTCGTAGCTACGTTGCTTGCCATGCTTTTTTATACATTTATATTATGCTGCAAAAGTTTGTTCAATGTTTTCTTTTTACAGCTTTCAAACAGGAAGTAGTTTTGTGTGAAAGATTTCTTTCTATTTTTTGTATCAATGCCTTTCCCCGATTTAATAACTTTTGGCTTTTACGCAAGTTTTGTATAAACTTTGCACTACTTTACTCTAGGGCTACAGTGAATCAGCGCCCTCTAATGGTGCATCACTTGTTCTACTTGCATCAGTGTTTATTAGAGCGCGAAACAAAGCTGTCTGCCTGGAACGCTAATAACCCTTTTGCAATGGCGCAAAGTTGTTTCAGCTGGAATTAATTTACATTCAGCTGTAACTTCACTATACTTCGATGCACTGTTTTGCTTACGACAGGGTTGAATATCAAAGTTTTTTACATAGCGGGCAGCTCTACGAGGAGTGGCAAGAGCGATCTTATTTGGGTATATAATTACTTACTGCACAAGCTGTTTTATCAGGCTGGATAAACATGTCGTGTAGAGTGGGTTGGGTTCGGACGGGTATGTATTTAAAGAAGGTTAATTGATTTAATAACTAGCTCGTACATTCACACATATACTCACACGACTTGGCTACCTTTGACGCTTCTTTTGATGGTTGATTTTGTGACGATACTGTTCGATTTCCATCGACACAGCATTCGAGAATAGAAATAGAAAACATAATCAAATCAGTGGAAGAATAGTACTTAACCATATGAACGAGTTTCAGTGTTTCAATCGATGCAGGTCAGTCCAAAATTACCCACACAAACTTTCCATCCGCTTCTTCCGCTGCTGATCAATATGGGACGCTTAAACCACTTTATAAGCTCTGTTTTGTTGGAGAATTTGTGGTGGGAACGGTTGCGTATAGACATTGGTTAAGCGGCGAGATCAAAATGCTCTATAAATGATTGTGCAAGGCCGGTTAGATCGTGCTAGCATACAGGGCGAAACAGCTTGCAGGGACAAATACCGGACTTGCTTACAACCTTATGCGTCGTGTTCCAACTCATTGACTGATTTACGAGCTCATGAATAATCTTGGCATTGTTTTGCGTGTGTCCTCATTTTCTACCCATGACCACCAGAAGCACCAGGCGTCTCCATCGGCTGTTCAATGTGAAGCTTCCGGTTGGATCGTGCCAAAGGCAAGCGCATTGTCTGGCAGCCAATAAAAGCATCGTGACAGATCGATTCTCTTGTCTGTTCCTCCCGTTGATTGCCCCCCCCCACCCTCCCGCCATGCTTTGGGAGAACGATTTTATGGCCTAGAACATGGCACGATACACCGCATCCAACCAACGAATGCCGGACCAGGCTTGGGGTTAGACATTCCGGGACATTCTGCTGAATAATTCTCGTCCCAGAATATCGGCACATTGTAGAGAATCAGTACCCGGAAGTGATGGGTACGGCATGTCTTTAGTGTAGACCCATAAATCATTGTTTTCTGACAGGGCCCCCATCGAACGTTGTGGTGCGTTGGGTTGCGAGCGAACACTTAGGAAATGCGGCTATTTAGAGCAAATAATATTTGCTCGGGGATGTGAAAATGGATGGGAAAAACAAGAGAACACAATCCGATGATCTATCATCGAACCTACCGTGATTTTATCCGTTCGGTAAGCCTTTAGAATTGGAGTTATTTTTTTATGAAGGCATGTTTACCTTAATTTCAACGGGTTTCAAAAACCCTCTAGAACAACATTTCCGGCTTGCAACGGTACGGTCAACGATACGGTCTTTCTGATTAATGCCAAAAATTAGCCTCACCAAAGTGGTGGGTTGATGAAAATTTAATAAGCTTTCCACCGAGAAAATTCACCCAGATAGGCCTTTGTACGCTGGATAAGATTTCCCGTTTTGGTGTCCTGCGGTTTTTGGCTTTAGGCACAAATTAAGCTACATTACAGGGTTACCCGGGTTGATACGGTGATCCTAGGTAAGTTTTCGCCCCTGGACAAAGACTTGTCACGACGGTCTTGGGTAATTATTTTTTTTCTCGCTGCTGCCGTTTGTTGCTTCTTCCTGCTTAGGGCACTAAGGAGCAAAATATATCCTGCGGGTTTTGCTTTCCCAGTGGTGGAGCTTTAATTACATTTACGGCCATTCTCAACATTGTGATTACAGTTTGGGCGAATGGGATTATCACCTTTCGGTTGAGTGCGCTTCCAATGCCTTTTCTCTTAAAGGAAAGGCGAACCGGAGAACCGGTGCAAGCGGATATTTTTCCTAATTTGGGAAATTATTTCATGGGAATTTGGTCGCTAATGTTCACGCTAATAATGCAGTATCGGGTGGTGAAATAAAAGGACCATAATACAATTACTTTCAGATGCTTGGTGCAAATTTCGAATTAGTTTTTTAAATACTTTGTTTTACATCACAAGGTTTAATAATGTAATAATAAAGTTAACTTGTTACTAAACTTCTTTAAAATACGAAAATTAACAGTACATTTTAATATTAATAGTTTAAAGGCAATTTGTAGCGTATAATATCAATTCCATTACATTTAGCACACAATTTACTGATTGTTTCAGTAATGTGGTTTCGTTTGAAATGAAATTATTCGCATCGTACTGATTTTCTAATGCAAAATGAATCCACCAAGCACGTCCAGCCATGTCTGAAACCGTGGCAGGTTCAATAATGGGGCAAAGAACGAACCATTGTTATCGTACCGTTTCAATTGAACTGTTCCACTAGCCGGAGTTGTTTGAACAATGCGATTCGAAACAAAGTATCGCTTCTTCCGCGACCGGAAACCACAGGTCAGCATGATGCTATGGCAACGAGCAAAAAGCATACAATCGGCCGAAACACTCGTTAGCGAGAACTGTCAATTGAACCTGACATTTTGGGTTTGTGTGTATATATATACTTGCCCGCACGATTGTAGGTCAAAATGTTTTGAAGGGGTCTGTGCAGTGGTGCGTGCCGTTGTACGATGAATATTACGTATTGCGTGGTTTTGGGACAATTGTCCACCAACAGAGCTGGTGCTTTTTTTTCATTTCCATTCCAATATTTGATAAATGATCGAACTTTCCCGATGTCTCATCCGGTTCGAGTGCTTCCGAGTGGTTCGAAACGGCAGCAGAACATTCCAGACTCTCCACAAGCACCAGTTGAAGGACAAATAGACCGTTGGAAGGTATAATTCTACAGTTTAAACATTGTCAACACTGGGACAGAATTGTGACATACGGAACGCACTCATCGGTTCGATTGTTTGAGGTCAATTGTAGTGAAAATTAAACAGCAACTGTAACTCCTTTCTGGAAACTATTCTAGAAGCCCACGATACGCTCAACATTGCACGCATTATTGGCACTATAGTGGCCCGCGTTGGTCACCAACTCTTACCTATTTTCGTACTGGTAGCGGATGAGAAAATTCACCAGATCTATCGCTACCGAGCGGCAGTGCTCGTGGCAAAATGCCGGACCCTGATGACGACGCTTTATCGTCGACACTGTCGCCGCTGCCGTGATCGTCGTGGAGGAGGAAAATCCTTTTTCCAGCCTATCGACGGAACGGATCGTGTTTTCGCGTCGTCTAAACATCGTTTAGTGTATACTGTTCACCTCACTACCGAACATTGAAACACGGGTGGCGAAAAATTGTTCGCAACAATTATTCTTCCGGATATGAACGTTATCGAACGTTTTTCAATTTGTTTCCGAAAAAAAAAAGTCACACACTACCAAGTGACACCTTTGACGTTCGATGCACTACTAAACCGCACTGAAGAAATGTATTTTGCTGGAGGTAAGCACTTTATTACATTGTAGTTGTGGTCGTTACACGCATAAACTGCTGGATAGTTTGTAGTGGTATCGCGGATCCACCGAGGAATCATTAATGTGATGAGACCCTAGTTAGAGAGAGACAGAGGAGCCGTCCTCTTAAATGGGAGGAATTATTGAAGAAGGTTTGCCGAATTTTTCATAAGTCATGCAATGGGAAATCGATTTCTTTGGAACGCGATGTAATAACTGAAGCAACATTGGAAGGCATCTATCGATTGAATGGGCTACCGTGAGTATATTTAGGTCGATAAGAAGAGTATTGGTGTTTTAGAAAGAACTAACCACCGTAAAGAGAAGTGTTAGCAGCAAGATACACCTGTAGCTGTAGAAGTGAGCCGATGTAAAGATAGAACCGTGCCGTGTCAGGCTCTAATTGATTCTCAATTAAACTGAACACCGGGCAAGTGTTCAGGATCCGTTTTTGCGTTCACCACCTCCCGACGCTTCGAAACCCGGCGATTTAAGACAATTACACCGTTCAGGTGCCGCAAAAAAAACAAAGAGTAGTTCACCGGTCCAATGAACAACCTCCAACGGTAGACGAATCGGGTCCAACCGACATGAAAGCAAACAGCTATAAAAAGAAAGAAGATAGTGAGCACAGAAAAAAAAACCGCCCGTACACCAGAAACGTGTTTGATATCTAGGAATTAATCAACCCTTCCACCCGGCACGTTGAGAGTTCGGTGTTAGTTTTTCCCATTTTCTTTATTTGATACCATTTTTAGGAAGGACGAAACTCACTATCGAGTGTGCAATTAGGCATCGTCTCTTGGCCCAACTCTGTGCACCCTAAGCCCGGTTGGGCAGGCTTGGTGCACGAACGTGTGCCACGATCCATCCAAAATGGTGGCCTGGGCGGGGGGGGGAGGGTCTGTACGTGTCAGTGCAAACAGAGTGGGGGAGGGGGATGGTAAACAAATAAACAAACAAGCAAATATTTGCTTTTTCCTTTCGATCCTGGAGCTGTGAGTTTTCGTGAGAAACGCTAAAACAAAATGGCCTTTTTTGTGTCCGCTGACAGTAGGATGGACATTTCCCAACGGTAAGTGAAAAGCTGTGTCAGAGGTGCGAGATCGTAATTAGGAAAGTATATCGAGACAGATAGACATGAGATGGAGCTCGTGAAGAAATTAACAAAATACTATCTCAATCATTAACGACGCGATCCAATGCATCATATTTAATACGTGACATTAAGGGGATTATTGTCTGATGGAGATTTGTTTACCCAATGGTTCAATACAATTTGGGGCTATTACATAGTACACTGCAATGAAAATAAATTCAATAAGCTTTGAACTTATTCCTGTTTTTTTTTTCACTCAAGCGATTTCCATCCATCGTCAACTTTCCGCATTAAATATTCAATTGGAATTTAAATGGTAACTGATTCGAGTGTGCATATTTGCATTGTCTGTTTTCGTAATGCAAACAGAAGAGGCTTTTTGTAGCTTCAATTGACTTTGCAGTTGGAATGCATAAAGTGCCGGTTGAGCAAACCGGGAAATCGGGAAATAGAATAAAAATGAGAACACCTGCTTGCATAATTTCGAGTTCGAAAGCTTGTTTGCCCTGCTGCAACAACGTTCGCACTAATGCAACTCTTTGTGTCAGCTCTTGCATTTCGTATTTAAAATGCATTACAGTACGAATCGGGGGTTTTGCTTTGTATTTCTCCCATTCGTTACTCTTCAATGAAACTAGTATTAATCGTGCCTGTGAGAAGGTCCTTTCCTCTACTGGTGTGTGTTGGCCTTAGTGCTATCCCTTGAAAGCAACTTATAAAATATCTCCACACTGAGTTTGACGGAAAATTATGTAAGTGCTGAGGATTTATTCCACCTCCGACGGGGCTTAACATTTTCTTCTGGCTTTCGTGTGGAGCAAACAAAAAAAAAACCAACCATACGAAGGAAACGGTAAACTACTGTTCCCGGTAGTGCACATCGTTACAAACTAGCGTGTATAGCTATTTTCCGGTAGTGTTCGGTAGTTTCCGTTTATTTTTTTTTTGCAATACAATTTGCCTTGTATCTTTTTGCTGCGACTGGGACCCGGGTATCGGGGCTGCCGGTGACAAGTCAAACAGAATTCTTGATTCAGGCAAGCACGGTGACACTATGCCCGCTGTACACGGCGAATCAGACCACCGGAATGTGTAGTAATTCATGTGGAAATAGCGGAAGTGAAGTGAATGTGATAGGAAATGTGGGACGGGCTGCGAGCTGTGAAGGCTACAAGGGTCGGTATTAAGGTCGGTACGTGAAATATGAACGGTGCAGTTACAGCACGGCGCAAGGCTGGATGGATAATGGAAAGCAGTGACACACGAGAACGGTTTCGGTTTTCGTCAGTGTTAAAAGAGGGAGCACCATGTATGGGGCGAACGATATGACAAACCAGATTATGCTTGGAAGGAATTGATGGGTGAAGGGAAAAAAAGGTGACGAATAAGGACACTGTCGATGTAGTTTGCCGTTCGTATTAAGTAATTTTTTTTCCATAATGGAAAAAATGATTCGGTAATTCAGGAAAGGAATAGCGAAAAGAGCTATCGAGTTATTCGGTTTTAATTTTTCGGAAAAACAGTACATATGATAAATCAATTTTCCATTTCCATTTTCCAAGAACAGATTGGTTGGAGCACGTCTGGTGGTTTGTCTCCATGGAATAGAAGCAATTTTTAACCATCGAGTTGCAATTGTAAAGTTCAATCGTTTATTGTTATTTTCAAAGTTTATGCAGAACCGTTAAATAATAGAAATTTCATAAATGAGACTATAACTATTGAAGCAAAAACGAAAACGTGGTCGGTCAATGGAGACGCCTGGTGTTTTGTCTCAATATAAAAAAACACTTCTGACCATCATGTTGCAATTTAAAGGTTTTTTGTTACTGAACGTCGCTTTTTATGGTAGACGTAACGCAGCTGCAATGATCATTGATGCAAAAAAAAAATGGTGCATTTCATCGTCTTCATCGTTTTTAGCTTATCTCAAATAAGATGAAACGACGAAAAAGAGATACATCCATCTTTTTCAAAAATGCAACTGATGCTCTTAAACCAACAAAAAAATAAAAGGATATTGAAGCTTGGTTGCTATTTTCTATTCTCAATCGAGTGCTTCTTACGAGGACACTTCACCAATGGCAACAGCACGTGCAGTTAAATCCATCTCTGGAATCTAAATTAAATCATCTTGACGAGGGATTCCGAACAAATCCTTCGCAATTGATGGATGTGGTGAGTGATTTCGAGAAAAAAGAATGCTCGCTGGAGATGAAGTTTATCCCGGTAGAGCATCCTTAAATAGAGGTGGAGTAGGAATTGAATTAATTATATTTAGAAAATACTGTGTTACTTAAGCTCTTGGGTTTGTAGTTATTTTATTTTATCATAATCAAATTTGTTTGTAAAATTTGTCAGGGTTTGTAATTTATATAATACAACCAGCAACGAAGCAATAGAAAGTACATGAAAAGGTCAAATCGCGGTGGTTGTTTTGTCTTGATTCTTTACAAGCAACGTCCGTTTGATTGCTGACCTCCATTTTATCCGGTCAGTTGCTAGGGAGGAATGATTTTTAATCACTAATGCCGAGACCGTTTACGGTAAGGTCATTCAATTGAGCAAAGCGAATAAAAACAAAACTGACGCAAGCTGGTGATTTATTCCGTTGCTAGCAATTAAAAGTTATGATTTGGGTTTGCAAACCGTTGCTAGCTTAACCGGTGGGAGTTTTTTTTCTTGACCAGTGCCACAAACTCCAATTCAAGTTTTGCTCATGGCTTCTCGTTGAACGAGAAGGTTATGCACATAATCATGCCCGATTGGATTTTTTTGCTGCAGAAACTAATAACGATCGAAAAACTGCAATAATGAGCACTAGTGGGGCGAATAAATGCTAAAGCACTACTTATTAATTCTAGCAAACTATAAGTGAAATGTTATGCTTTTTTCTAGCGCAACATGACCCCGTACCGAGCAAGAATAATAATCCTGATGTAAATGAAGGAAAAAAAGCCATTACTACGTGCAGGATAAATACGATCGTACTGCTATATCAAGCGTAACATCAGTGCAACACGATGACGAGGGGAAGTGAACATATTTTCATAATCCATTAAAACGTCGCCATATTTGTGGTAATACGCCAATCGCATGCAATCATTAAAAAACAAATATTTGAAAATGAATTGCTTTTGATGGTTTCATTCCTTATTCGGCTCGGTTACTATTTCTGGTAGAGAAGATAAGATGGCTTAAAGATGGTTCCAATTAGGGAAATGAGTTGTTTCCACATTCCAATCATGATCTATTCTATTTTGTTTGCCATTTTTCAGCATCAAATGCATGTAATGGACGTTCGCCTTTTATGGTGCTTGTCTGGAGATGTTTTTATCAAATTATTTCAAATGAATTGACCATTTCCGTGGGTGTAAGGATCGTTTGTTTGTGCGCATCTTAGTTCCCAGTAGTAGGTAATCTGGATTATGCCTCTAGTTGAACTTTTACTTTCTGCCAAATTGAGACATGGTCAAAATATGGCCAATTAACAATAATGAGAGTTTTGCTCTACAATCAAACAACGCTACCATCACTCAGGGAGATATTTTTAACGTTCTGCAGTGTAATGTTTCATCACCGTGGTAGCATGAAAATAGTCAGCAAATGGCAGAAATTCCTGCCGAAATGATTATGATTATTAGTGGCATGACGCAAACTGCCCACTGGCCGATCGGTTGGTCACGTGTACTGCATCCGGGTGGGGAGGAAAATAAGTCACTCCTACATGATGTTCAACATGCAAATATTTATGACGCAGAAGAGCAACCTCGTTTGATGCACGATTTATTTTTATGGCAAACGATTTTCGACCGCGCACGACAAATGGCTTGATATTAATGTGTAATATTTTTGTTTTTCTGCTACCCACTACTATCACCACTGGGAGAAGATACAGCAATTCAATTGTATAATCGTCACTTGCGAAATTGTGGGAAAGCGAAAACAAGAACAAACCATCTAACGATGATAGAATGCGATGGAAGGCATGGAACAAGATAATTGTTATGAATTGAGGCACTTAGGCACAATCCTATAAAAAAAGCTTCCATTGCAATGGAGCTTTTGATGCGTTCCGAGGTGCTTCTGGATAAACAATAACAAACGGTTATTCGAGCAAAATAAAAGAAAAACACGGTTTTATTTGCGTTCGAGGGTTGAACACATCGAAAAAGGAAAACATCATGTGCGATACATTATTGGGCACATGGCTTCCGAATAGCAACGACCCAGAAGAGCATCGAATGCAAACAGTCACACGTGGATAAACGCAAAACGATCGCTATTTTATGACTTTGTGACCTGTGGGCTACGGTTGTTTGGTTGCCGATAGTCACTCAATGGTGCCAATAAAATGTATGTTGCAATTGGTGCAATAATAAAACTAATAGTAGATATTTTGAGTATAATAAATTTCGTATTTGTTGCTCAATTTCGTGTTCATAAAATAACCAAATATATTCTTTTCATGTTCAAAACGGAGGTATAACTTTTTCAATTAATGTTAGGCTTATTTTGGTAAATTTTATTCCAGTTTTTATAATGTTAAATTTAGCCAGATTTTTCTTTTCAGACGCATTTTTTTCAACAACGACCATTTTCAATTTGTGCTTCAATGTAAGATTTCCAAACAATGATATTATTTATAGCGTTTAGAAACAAAGTAAAAACCAATTGTCCAATCATAACTTATCATTTCACTCCTAACAAATCGACTTTCGGTTGAGTAACTCTTCACGAACCAGCCCTGCACTTGTTTCGTTCCTGTTATTGTTTCGATGCACTCGTGGGGGATGCACGGTGCACCACAAACATGGTCCCCCACCCACTACACTAAAACGTTTCACACCATTCGGGCATAAATTACGATCGTGGAAAGCCACCGCAGTGTAAATATTTGCAACTAAAATTTTAGCTGCCGAATAGGCCCGGTTCGTTGGCGTTTCTGTCCGAGTGCGTGTGGTTGTGTCCGTGTGCACGTGGATGTAGTGTGATTTGATTGGATTTGTGCAGACAGCAGCAGTTTAATAGTCTCTAACCATATATGCACGCTTTGCTGTCAATGTTTTAGCGCTTGGCGGTGATATGCATTCGGTGCCGGCTACCGTAATGGGTTGGAAACATTGTGCAATCATGAACGTGCTTGCCATTTTGCCTAACCGGACCATAATGTCAAACATCAAGCGTGGAAATGGTAATGTTATGTGTCACGTATGTGGTGCCTGAATTTATTAGTTTTAGTTGGGTGCATTGCCATATCGTACAGATGTGGAACTTCTAGTAACATTCTATAACGTTGTTTCACAACACTTAATAATTTTCTTTTGTTTCAAATGAAATTTATAATTAAAAACAAAATTGAGCTAAAAGCAGCAATTATTGTTCCCCATCTAAACATCGATTCTAGTCGTTCTAGAGAACCATTATCAATCACAACCATAAAAGATTTGATCCGAAACATTAATACACCGAACAACCAACAAAACATCAACACAAAATTGCGCTGATCGAAAAACCCAGGGGCTTGTCTTCCGGGGGCTTTGCAAAGTTTTCGATCGACCGTAGGAAAATCCGTCCATATGCAATCCTTACAAACCGGCCATGCACAACAAATTGATTTTGGACCTGATTCACACCGCCAACTACATGCTGTAGCCCAGCACCGGGTTTCGTAAACAGACCTGGTCCGTGGTAGGCAATCGAAACCTTTCGTCGAACCGTTGCTCGAAGGAGCGCTCAAACCGCGTGCATAACCGATCGGATGATACTTTTGCCGATGGATGGGTCTGCAGAGAGGAAGAAAAGTTTCCGGTGAAAGCATCAAGATGGATAAGGGATAGAAATAACAACAGTGAAAGGATAACTTTTCGGGGCACGCCACCTGAGGTCGAACATCCTGCGTCCATGGTGCTTGCAACGGAAAAACAAATTAAATACCACTCGAATGTGATTCGATGTATGCCGGCCATGACCCCTTAAATGCCGGTATTGCTGCCACCGCGGGAACATTCCCAAACCGGGCGGGTTGTGTATCCTTCAGGCGGCTTTTGCCCATTTCCCCAAAATGTTCCACTCCCGCATAGTCTCATCTCGCACAAAATAAAACCAATCACACTTCATTAAGAAGTTAAATTTAATTCACTTCTAGTCGATGTTTCGTCGCTTCTAGCACCCGGTTTCTACCCGGTTGGATGATTCTATTTGCCTTTCGATTACGAGAAAGGCAAATTCGGATTCGACTTTCGAACGCTTTCGTCGCCCTAGGATGGAGGGAATGGTTTTCTTAGCCCTATCGAGCCGGTGGGTGTGATCTTTCGGATCTTTCCTTTTTCTTGCGTACATGTGTGTATGTATATTTTGGAACCCAAAATTCTGAAACCTTTCAGCAAGTCAACGGCCGCTGGGTTTTTGGTGCCGAGTTTGTGTTTTGTGTAATTGATTAGAGAAACGACGGGTTGTCGCTGGTATATGGCCGTAGGCTTGGCAGTGAAGCGAGATGAAGATTTATTCATCGTCTTGATTGCCGACAGCAGATGTAAGGAATCAATAATTTAATGCTTCATTGGGCTTGGGATCGGTTTTATGTCGATGGGCGAGATTTGTACGACTCGCTGTATTCTGATAGTAAATTTGTATGTTGAGATCTCCCTGTTTTATATATTTTTTGTGTCTTAATTAAGATTTATTGTGAGAGTCCTTCCAAAAAAAGACACATAATATTTGAGAATGTCAAAAAATAAGTTAATTTATTTCTTATTTGCTTGTTGTATTCCATAATTTATAAACAAAAAAGAAATGTCCCAAAATGGTTCAGAAATCGAAAAAAAATTAAATTCAATGTCATTTGCCTAGGTCATTATTTGATTCAATGTCGAAACTAATTAAAACTGATTAAAGCTAACCAAGAATTGCATAAAGTTTTCTCTCCCTTTTCATCTGTATTATTCGTACTTTCCAATTTAAATAATAATAGCGAGAATTCCCTTTTGAGGTTGAACGAAAAATAGGTGTGTGCGTTTTCGTTTTTTTTTTCCTGCTAAAACTTTTCCTTATCCTCATTTTCACCTTCAGATTGTCATTTCTTTTACAAAAACCCTCAAAGGATCCATCCGGGATCTCGAAACGGGACTCTTTTATCCTTTTCTTCCATACCCAACGCTTATCGGGACCATCATCTGCCGTCCGATCCCATCTAGGGGTCTAGAGGGTGAATATTCTCCGGTACAAAGCAACAAAAGTTGCTAAACCTTTGCCAGTGGATACAAAAGATGTTGACAGGGAAGTTGTGTCGGGTGGTGCTCGGTTACTTCAACTTCTTGTTCACCGTGGAAAAAGCGGAGGGAAAACATTTCGCCTTTCCCGGTAGCCAAGGTGCGGGACGCGACCGTATCGCAGGACGCTGACATTTCAAGATTAATTAAAAGTTTTTACAACTGAAAGCTTCTCGCGGGGAGTTCTGTTTCGGGGAGAACTATGCTGTCCATTCCGAAGTTGATGGTAATAGTTATAAATATGGTAATGTAAATGCAGACGGCAACAGAGAACACCAGCAACATTGGTCGAATAGTCGTGAAATGATTTTCTGGTACAAAACCCCTTAAAGATAACAGTTACTATAAGAGATAATTGAATATAAACTGATAATAGAAGGTTGTATAACGTCCACTAATGGGCAAACTAATTGCTTTGTCTAGTCATTCGTATGTTCGTTGAGGAGAGAAAAAAGACCAAAAAAAAGCGAAAGTATTTTTTGAATATGCATTGTAGTTTCTAGCGAAAAAAAAACATAAGAAATTATTAAAACAACTTGAAAGTGCAAAAGAAAGCCTATGGTAGGTGAGAAATATGGAGAGACAAAACACAAAACTGTATTAGTAGAAAAAAACTAAACATCAAACAACGTAAGGTCAGTTACTACAGTTGAGCAAATGAGAGGAGTAGAAAATAAAGAAGGAAAAACTTTGTTTTTGTTTGGATTGTATTGCCATTTTGCCGTACATGGACCGAGCCCACACTGGAGCCCGCAAGCGTCGCCTCTGTATGACACCTTTGTTGACCGGCGGTCCCGTAGGACCACCGTGCGTCGGCGGAGCGGACGTCGTTGCCCCCCGGTGCGGTTCCTTGCTGCTCGCGTTGACATTCGGTGCCGTACTGCTGGTGCCGCCACCACAACTAGTGCCTCCTTCACTACCGCCACCAGCGTTGTTAGCTCCGGTACCACCACCACCACCGCCACCTCCTCCGGTACCACCATCCTGACTGTCGTGTTAAGCCGTGGACGTACCGGGTTGTTTTTTTTTACGTGTGTCAATCCGTTTCGTTTTTGTGGCATAATAGTTGTAACCAATTACCCAGCGCGCGTGCAATTTAATTATATTTTTTGTTTGTTGTATTATCAATGGAGCAGTGGTGGTTTTATTTTTAAATGATTTGAAGCCAAAATTGCACGTTCGATTCAATTATTGGTCGAACGAGGTGAGAAGTACGAAGAATTCGGAAAGTTTTTTTTTTATCGGTTTTATTCATTTGCCCGCGGGATGTTTGTTTTTTTTTGTTTCGATGGTAAATTGTTTGGATAGAAAATAGTTCAATTTTGATTAGCAACATGTTCGTATACACTATCGGCGAGTAGTAAAAAAATGATTGATTTTATGAAACCCAATTACAGTTGGTGATGTAATTGAACAACGTGTAGGCATTTTAAAGTTTGACGATGAAAATATTTCACTCCCTAGTGCTGTAGCAAGACGGGTTTAGCTTATGTAGGGTGTGTAGTTTTTTTTTTTTTGCACTAGCAGCTAATAAAGCAATCGTTCCAAACTGGCTTCAAATGTTTCAATATGTAAAGGAAACGAAATTTCAAACATTAAACAAAAAATACTCATATCTCGTGTAAATAAATTTCCTGATCAAACAAGAATTCTTCGCTGGCAAAAGCTGCTCGCATTGCCTTCTCTGAAGACGGCAGTACCGAACCGTATCATCCCATACGATCAACGCTCCAGATCTCAGTGGGGACATTATGTCAGTCATACATTTCACACAAATTACACGTCAAAGCATCGAATCATCGTGACATCCCATCGGGTGCAAAGACGTGAAGGAGCGTGCACACGTTCCCCGGGTACACGGGCAAAAGGACTTGCAAACTCAAGAGACCACATCATTTGCTCCCCTGAACTCTCACTCTCCTTTCACATAGACACATGCCTTCCCCGTTTGTCACGCCACGCGCAGAGTGGAAGCGAATGAAACAATAACAGTTAGAGGGAACGATTTTTAAATGAAAATAAATGCTTCCCATTTCGTAGTCGCTGACATGTCCTGAAGGACGACCTGAGGGGCACACGCTGGTCTGTCAACTCCCGCCGCTACATGGCCCAACCCGGTGGCCAGATCACCAGAATCCAGCGGGAGCGGGAGCAACAAAAAAAAAAACGAGCTTGAGATAGGTAAAATTACATTACCTCGCATCAGCACCGAAGCATCGGAAACATCGGGTAGGATGATGTTAAAATTGTTTCAACAGAATTGGATTGTTTCCCTTTTGTTCGACTGGCCTGACACTGGTACCGGGGGGATCCGTACGGATCGGCAAAATTGCATGCGGCGGACCGATGATGATTCTTCGTCCTTTTTCGCACACACACACACACATGGCCAAACGAGACGATCTCCATTAGCGTTGTGGCGCGTGATGTTACCCATTGTTGCGTGCGCCACGATGCTAAACGGCAATCGCAAATGGAACACTGCCGTCCCTGTGTGAGTGTATTTTTATCGACATCCGGTTCTGGCTTCCACGGCTCCAGCTCCCACACGAATCAGAGGAGTGGGATTGATGGTGATATTTACTTATCAAATTGAAGTAGATTCTACCAATCCTAAATGCGAATGCTATTTCTGGCTTGTGCAACCTCGTAAGGGAATTAGCCGGGCGTAGTGTCATTAATTTTAGGAACAGCTTTAGCTGACGATGCTCCACTCGGTGTGTGGAGGGTTTGTTGTAATGTATTTTGTCTTTTTGCGTCTCTTTTTTTTTCCTCTGTATGGTCACCACCATCCTAATGTTTCGGCAGGATAATGCTCGGATTGTGTCTGGTGTTTGCCTATGTGAGGGATGATAAAATCTTGCAAACGGGACGCGAAAATTGGATTTTGCAAAACGCGCACCATTTACCAAATTCATGTGGTGTGCAAATTTGATTACCACGCGCAAAGGAAGCGCAGTGGAAAAGAGAGAAACAGAGTGAGAGAGAGAGAGAGAGAGAGATGAGGTGATGAATCGGCTATGACTTTGAGTTACAAGGTTGTTAAGAGCCTAATGCAGACAGCGGCAGACATCAAGTACCAAGTAACGAGAGTTTATTTTCACAGCCCGCTGCCAATACAGGGGCATACAAAATTTACGGCAAACAATTGTTTGATTGAGTTAGAATGATATTTGCATTTATAATAAAATTCAATAGATATATTGAAACGAAAAACAGGCGAAGCTGAAACTGGTTTGAACCCGTTTTGGAACGATTGCGTTTGGTTTAGCACGATTGCTATAATAACGATAAACTGATCAACTGCAACAAATTTTCAAACTAATTTGCGTTGCTAAAGACTGTTGCTGATGTAAAGAATGGTTGAGTACATATTTTTAAATAGATGAACGCGATTGATGTGAAGAGTTTTCAAAACCCGCGGAAAGAAAATTTACATCCTTCCACGTAAAAAAACACGCTTATTATACGCATTCAGGTGTTTTTGTAACTGACGTCATTCTTGACGTTACGTGACGTGTGGATGGATAGGCTGCGATATGGTTTCATACTTACTTTGTCTCGTCGATAAAAACGGCTTCAAGTACGCGCGCGGCGTAATGAAGGTTTTTCTGCAGCAGCTCGGCGGATATTTCGCCGCGCTGCAGTTGCCGCAGCAGACATCGTAGTCTGAAAAAGGGTGAGAAAGAAAACGGGAGGTTAATATCAGTGTAAATGGTAGATAAATAAAGATTTGAATAGAGTAAATTTATTCTTCAAATCACGTATTGCGTGTTTATCCCAGAATTTTAACTGTTTTTAAAAAATAAAATTCAATATTTTTATTCGTATTTAGTCTAACCTAAACAGCCCGGCCGTTCTACCATGAGTAAAAGAAAATTTAAGGAAAAAAAATTATTGAGTTTAAAATTTAAGTAATAAAAATCAATAATTTGGGTGATAGAAGATCTCAAGCACAGAATATGTGCTCAGTACTTTCAAAACATGTCAAAAGTTCAATGTTAACTCTACAGTTTTGCTTTGGTCCTTAAGTGTTCCTCCATTTTATTATTTTATACACACATATATGTATATAGAAAGTATTACCCTTGAAAAACAATTCAAACTAATCTTTGTGTAAAAAAACAAGTCTAGCAAAAACGTTCTAAAATTTAATCTTTTATGCAAACTTTTCACTCTCCGTCTGTTAACGTTCCGCTCTGACAAACAGATTGATTCGACTCACCTGACTGCGGCCTTATCACATGCATCTGGTGTATCGACAGCCGGCAGGTTGTCCGTCGCTAGGTCCACATTGTCCAACTCATCCCCGGTCGTCGAATCGGTACGGTTCGCGACGACACTCACAGTCCCGGACGTCGGTTGCATGCTCTCGAGCTCCCGACTTAGCTGGCTGTTGACGAAGGCGAGTTCCGACTCGGACAGGGGCGGATACTGCTGACCGTAATCGGCCTCCGAACCGCCACCGCCACCTCCACCCCCTCCACCTCCGCCTCCGCCTCCTCCTCTGCCACCACCACTGCCCTCGGCACCAGAGTCGTTACCGTATGGCGGCTGCTGCTGGTATTCCGACTCGTCCAACGCTTCCTGGTACTGGAGTTGCTGCTGGACGTTGGTATTTTTTCTGCTATTGGTTCGCCGAACGATCGTAAGACTACCTTGTTCTGTGTCGAGAAGTGGGAAAAGAAATGGTAGGAGAAAGCAAACATTCACCATTAGCTAAAGCATACAAGGCTTTATGTAGAACAAAATGTTTAAGAAAGATCAGCAGCGTTGTAGAATGTAGACGGGGTGGTATTAGAGTCAATTACAATCAAATAAAAATGAGAGAAGATTATCTCATTAGATAAGTAACAAGAACGTTATGTGTTCAATCATTAATTCGACCATTAATTCATTAAACGCTTCTGGAAGTTGCTATAACATTATTTCAGATTAAAATATAACCTTCAATGTATGAAACAAAGATTGCAAATCGAGGATAACCGAAACAAATTCTCTTTGAAAACATGAAAAATCGATTAGTCCACTTAACTGCTTGTAAACACCACGTACAAGCAAAGTGATTTCGGTTCGTAAAGAGAAGTCAATCTGGATGAGTAATTTATCAACACATGCATCATTTGCTGCATTTTTAATACATAACACTACATCTTTGACTTCAAAAAGAGAGTGCTTTAAACACTCTGCTTACGAGCATCCATTAGAAGAGCCATCAAGATCGAAAATGAACGATCTTCGAGAAACGATCTAGGGATTTGTTGAGTCACTCGCATAAAAGTGCTGGTACGGGCCTACATTGTTGCCTGTTTTTCTAAGGAACGAAACATCAGCAGAAAGATGGATTGCTTATGTATTTGCCATGCCGTACTGGTGCACCATAAATGCACCATCAACCATGGATCATTGGCTAACTCACTTTTTTTTTGCCAAAGCTGTGAGAAGCGTGGAACAATACCAAATGATGCCAAAACCATTAATTGAGCACTGGTTTTTCCTCTCCCAAAATAAGTTACTGTTCCCCGAACCAGCTTTATATAGCACATAGAACGCTTCGAGCAATTACACAAAGGATTCTTCAACACATCATTTATCGTATAGAGGTGTATGCTCTCACTATTCTTTCATTTTTCCCAGAAACATAATTTCCTTTGGATTGAGTCAATTGCTAGGTCAGTGACGCAAGCTAACTTTTATAATGTCATATGGCCATCATTATCAGCATTGCTGTTGGTGATGGAGGCGCCTGGTCCTTTCTCGATGGTCTGGTGTTGAAGGTTAACGATCAATTACGCAAAAGTCAACCGTTTTCAGATGTTTTCGGTTTTTTCTTCGTTTTTGTCAGTTTTTTAGCTGACTCTTTCTTCGTAACCTTGGTTGTGGTTTGCCTCTTTCTTTGACGATTGGCGTCATGGTGGGAGGATTTCGTCTCGATGCACACTAATTAACTGTTGATTAGGGAGAGGACCTCCTATTGCTTTAGCTGTGCACAATGGTAGTATAATTATGAGTTTAGGAGTGTATGCGTAAGATTGTTTTAGCGTCTTTCATGTATCTTTAAAGCAAACAATTTTGTACATTTTATTTTAATGGCAGTAAAGTAATCTCTCGAAGTTACGGAACGATCTCTGGTCATTAGCATGGATTAGCTAACAACAATATCGGTCGGCTAAAAAGGCTTAATTACCAATCCCATTTGTATTTACGCAACTCTCCTTCGAAAGTAACGCATATTGCATTTCAAAAACATAATAACGAACTAAAAATAAAAATCGAGTGAAATGGATGTATTAATCCAACCCATACGGTTTGGGATGTATTTCAATCCCTCAACAAACCGTACTCGGAAATTACAGCCAACCAATACAACCACCAAGCAGAAGCATTATTTTTGCATCGAACCATAAGCTCAAAGCTCGTCTATCAAGGGTAGGAAACGATGCCAAGTGAGTGAAACAGTGAGAGAGGTAACATTAACCACGGATTTCAATTTACAAACCACCGGGAACTGCAGCTTTTGCTGTACGCATATTTGATGCGAATGCATTTTCCTTGCGGGAAACAAACCACACGCACGTAGCAATGGTTTAGCCAACCGACTGCTGTTGACGATGCTGACCATTATATCGGATACCGGAATTGTAAGCTAATCCGACCTGCACCGGTGTACATCATCATGTGTTTTGGTTTGGAGTTTAATGTTGTATGATGCCTTTCGTGCAACTTTTGTACACGCGAGCTTTTCTGCTGGTTTCCATTTCATGATGAGAAACGAAAAAGTTTTTTTTGTGATATTCATAGAATAATATTTGGGGATATTATATGATGAAACTGAGAAGTGATCGTACCCATTACAACTTCTATTTCTATTCTATTATACACAACAATAATGCCAAGGTGAAAATCTCACCTAAATGATGCTCTACATGTTGAGATTCGTTTGCATAAAATCCAATTAGTTAGTTGAAACGTACGAATATTTAACGTACGAAGTATTTAAACTCTTTTGTTCAAACATTTTCCAACAGTGCCGAAGAACAAAAGCGAAACTAATTTCAATTAGCTTCATAGTTGAATTTGTGGGCGTGAGTGGTGTAACAACACTACCGTCAATGAAGTTAAGGTTCGGTTCGTTAGCACAGGTTTGTAGTTGGGTTTATGCATGTGGGTTTTAGACGTAGACGTTACATGCTCTATCCTGAAGGAGGGGATTCCTGTTTTGTACTGTGTTCCAAACCAGGAATTAGATTTTGTGTTTTTGATGTTTTTGGAACATTCATTCAGTTGCATGAGGAACTAACTCTATAAACGCTCTTCAGAGATGTGGAACTCTGTACATAGCTGTGGATATAATCTAATATTCGTTTATGAGTTCTGATGAGTCCATTTTACATCCTCAAACATAGTTCAAATAATGTTGAAGATATTAATTGTGTAACATATTTAAACGAGTAATAATACAGTCATTTCTTAGGGACAAGATAATGGCCTCGTTGAAGTTAATTTGTCATCTAACGTTATTGTTTTAGCCTTTCGTAGCGAGAAAACATCTTGGGATTTACCTTCTGTGCTAATGCTGGAAACATCAAACATTCACTGCACGACCAAGCATCAGTACAGCAGCAAATTTAATAAAACGAATTCTCAGGAAATTGTGCAGTTTCCGTTCGGTTCTGTCCTATTGCGATTGCTTTGACAAGGACCTGCTTTTCTTTCAGCCTTTTGCTTGCCCTCAAACAATGTCATTCGCAAGAGCCTCAAAGGTTAAGGTACTCCAGGTTCTTGAATCCCTGCAGCAATACTCTCATTAAAGCCCAATCGCAGGATCTTTCCCCCGATCCGCATACTATCCGGTGTAATGAGAAATTGCTTTGTTGCACAACAGAGCGACCGAGTACTGTTGGAAACATTTCACTTGATTACATCCTCCTTCATTAGTACGCGAATACCTTCCGGGGCAGACAGTCCACCCACCCAGAAGCTGAGAAGCCGTCTTCGATCCCGGGCGAACATGGGATACGGGAAATGCGTTGGGATTAGCATTGTGGTGGTTGTCTGGTTTTGACTTTTGCCTCGCACGTACAATGCACTTAACGTGGTGCTTCACCTGTGTTGTATTTGTGCCCCAACCTTTGGTTGAGATTCTGCAGCATGCTGTGATGTTGTGTGGCCGGTGTTTTGCGGTAAACAGAGCCAAGTATTGCCCTGCCTTACACTTGGGGGGTGAAATGCATTAGGCAACGTTTCTGCATATCGATCGAGCCCGATTAGCTGCTGTGTGCGTATGCTTCCCTGCCACCGGATGGAGTACGTTCCGTACTCAGGCACTAACGTTCTCGTGCCCGAACCGTACAAGAAGCGAGTCCATCGGTGTCCATACAAAAGGGGGAACCAATTGCAGAGGCGAAAGAGTGTGCTTAATTGAAATGAATATCACTTTACAGCGGGCTGTGTCTTGTGTAACCGGTTCCAAGACAATGTGGAGATGCTTTTTCTGCTTTTATGCACTTGAATACACAGAGTGGTGTGGAAAGAGCGAGATCGAGCGAAAGGGAAGGGGGACTTTCATTAGCCGGGAGGCTACGTGCATAAGCTGCAAACGCATTACGCTCGTAGTAGGTGAAGAGAAATGGGCTTAATTGAGTGGTGTTGATTTTGCACAGTTGCGCTTTATGATTGTGACGCACCAGGCAGCACACAGAATGGAATAATTGCTGCAAACATTGGAAGACGTTCGGCTTTGAGGTTGAGACGCTTAATGAATCATGTAGATTGTTTGAGCCACCGCTTTTGTGTCATAATATTTGAGTTTGCGTTGGTAATGCGTACTTTATACAAAATTCTATTACTAATGTCATAAGTGAGAACTTTTCAAGTAAGTTTTAAGATCTCTTGAAGAAAAAAAAAGGATATATTGTAGCTTTATGATGGAAACTATTATTTGTAAGCGCTAAATCTACGATGATATGTTATTACCTGCGAAACATACCAAACATCTTCAGGAGTTTGATGTTTTGTCTCAATGTACTAAAGATCAACATACGTACTGGTTAGTAGATAAGGTTATAAATATGGCTTTACTCATACAATTGCAACATAACAGGCACAACATTTACGTAGAAAATAACAACAAACAATTTCATACAAGCATACAAACTTCAAATAGAGCAAATGCGGCAGACACTTACTTGCTATCTGTCCGTTCCGTGAGTGACAATCCGCTCGCACTGGCTGATGGCAATGATGGTGATGGTGGTGGTGATGAAAGTGATGATGATACGGATAGCAGCTACCAGACGACTGTTGTTGCTGCTGCTGCTGAGCGGATGATGATTGCTGTTGTGGTTGGGTGTGCGACAATGCGGCACCACTAACGCCACTGACCGTGCCCGACGATGCGTTCGGTCCGGTCGAGCCGCACGCTCCGTAGCTGGTTGTGGGACCGCCTGGGCAAGTGGCCGGATCGCAGCAGGGCAACTGTTCGCGCCCCGGGCCAGCACCGGCGAGCGTTATATCATCTTTGGTAAACTTATTCTCCGGCGAGCTTGCGACTGTTGCCAGGAACGAATGCCCAATGCATGCGATGGATTGAGATGCAGAGAGGTATCGAACACACGAACAGTTAAAAAAGAGAGAAAAGAGGAAAGAAAAGGAAAATAGAAAAAAATTTACACGATAAGATGCGGAACTTAAGGGGTGTGCTGGTTGGGAAATGCATCGTGTGTGAGTGTGTGTGGTTCTTTAGGGAATTTACAATATGTATAAAAAATCTCTGAATGGGAACATTATACCAGACGAAGATATAAAACACTTTTTAAAAGAGCGAATTTGATATGAAAGAGATTGGTGCAGTTGGAATTGTAGTACATTAATTGGAACATAAAAAGGAGTAAAATTTTGAAAATTTGTAAGAGAATTTAAATTTTATGTTTTTTCATTGCAAAATATTGCTTCAAGTTGAAGATATTGCATTAATTCTGATGCATATTGGATGTTGCGTATCGCAACAAATCAAGTATGACGGAGATGAAATTATAATTGTTGCATCGATCGTATTGGAATTGATCTTACCTTTATATTTGTCATTCATTCTTACATTCACATGCTCAAATGGAATATTTATAGTTCTGAAAAACGTTTACGGATGCTCACATTTCAATCCAAAAGTCTACTTCAAATAGTAACGTTCAATATTTCTTTATATACCATACAAGTTGCTATATCTATATGTTAACAAAACAAATGTCGCAAATAATTTGTTGTATACGTTTTGCAATAATTATGCTGTTTTTTATATAATCAACCGTCCATATCAAACTACCAGCAAGCAGATAACTATAGAAAGCAGTGTTGAAAAGTCTAGCATATTTTGTAACTACTTGAAGCAATATTTTGAACACTATCGACTACGCATTAGTTTAATTACTGAAATTACTCCCACGTTCCTATAATCCACCAGGCGCCTCCATTATGCTGTGATTTATCTGAATTCTAAACCACCGTGTTTGTGGTGTTAAAATTGAGGCTTTCCAATGTGTTTGATTCAAAATGATGTGTTATTTTCAACTCACAAATTAGGTATATGAACAAAGTTAGACACAATCACCATTATCCCTTACGTTGATTAAATGGCCCAAACAACACGTTGTTGCGCTACTTCCGGCGGTTTAACAGTATCCAACTACCTTCCGGCGGGTCATAGCGCTCTATTGTGACAAATCGTGATCGGCGTATCTTCCCATTTGCGATGCAAATGGAACACATTGCGGTCGATGGCGAAGCTGGGCTTCGTTTTAATTAGTAGCTGTAAACGATCTCATACCGGGACAGTTTCGCTATGGGATGGGTATCATCCAGTTCCCGGTGTCTGCGTTTTCATGTGGTGGCGGTGTGTCATGTGTCTAATTGTTTGATGCAACCATTATACAATTACGCACGTTTATGTGTGAAAACTATGCCCGACAGCTGTCAGGAATGCCGTTCAACAATTTCGTTTCTGACGGCCCAGGGAATTAGTGGTGATGTGTTGTTTAATGGTGAATTTCCAACCGAATGTGTTCTGTTTCAGACATTCCGGTGAATCAAATGGTTGGGGAAATAGTGCATAATAATCGTGAGGTATGTTTAAGTTCAGAGGTTGTACCGAATTTAATGCTACTGAGGCAACATTTGTTGCAATTTAATTCCACCAATAGCATACATTTTAATGGCTTTATGATTCATCAAAACGGAAGTGAATGAAGGGTCGAAACTGAAATAAGCTGAAACAAAATAGGAAAACTACCGAAAGGACATCCTAATAAATCATGTAAACCGGGCAAGTAGCTTCATCAGAGACATCTTCGCCGGATAAGCACCGGTCTCCTGTGTCTTCCCACCGGAAGCAATGTGTTCATTTTCTCCGGAAAAATAAAGTCATATTTTTATGACAGATCCAACCGAGCGTTAGCAGTGATCATTGCATGTGGTCCTAGCCAGCTCAATGAAGCTACTAGCCACTGACCAGGGTGTCAAGTCTATTTCTGCTGAAGGTGAAAATGTAACATTTCCTGTTTGAACTCGTTTACACCGGGATGATTGGAGCGAACAGCTTGCTGAGTTGCACCGGCCAGGCATTAAATTTCCTCAGAAATGGTACTCTGCCACCGTACGAAGATGGGTAAGATTGTCCAGTGGCTGACCATTATTATGAAATGTTGGTGTTTGCTATCCCACATACGGTTGCCTTCATACGCAGCCGTTGAGAGTGAAGTTTGTAAGGAAGTTTTCCATTCCTGGGAATGACTCGTTGTGCAGTCGGTGAGAGGATTATTGGATGGGATGGAAAGCGATGTTTGCGAAACTGTTGGAAAAGCAGTCTCACTCGAGAGTTATAGATTGCTAGTGTCCATAGCCCATTAAGCAATAGGGAGCTTTTAATTGATTGGAATACGAGAGCTTTGTCTTCGGGGTGGTATGATTTGTTATATCTCCGATCACACATTGTGATATTACTGGGAATGGAGTTATTTGATGTATTGCACTAGCTTGCATAGAAGTATTAAGAATAAGTTTTTCCTAGGATGCGTAGAAAACGGACCATTTGTAAATGAGTGGATTACAGCTTCCAGTATCTCTACCAATTAGTTTCTCTTCTTTTGATGCCGTCCAACGTAATCCCTGTCGGTAACAATGTTTATCTTAGATTTAAAATTATTTATTGAAGCATGGCTTGAAAAATACTGTCGCTTTTCGGTTCATAAATATCGGCTTCATCAATTGCTTCAGAGTTTGGTCTAATGAACCAGCAAGGTAATAACATTCATTTTAGAGCAAACAAATAAAGCCTTATGAACTTAATTTACTGATCAGATTCCTTTGAGCGTAAAACGTAAGCTTCAGTAAATGTGTTTATTAGGTTTATGTGTTTCCGAATCTCACGATAGGCGTTAACTGAGAGCTTTTTCATAATTAAATTTATTACAGTGAAGCAAAAAAATATGTTTTATGATTAACTCATTAAGCTAATCCAAACAAATGATCTCGCTCTCCAGCAATGAAATGTAGCATAATATTTCATAAGTAATTAAAATCATGTTGTTGAATACACATTTATGGTTCGCTGCTTACTCCCAACGGTAATGAATGCGTACCCATTCGAAAAAACAGTTCACCTTATCACTCCAGAAAGATTTGCTGATGGAAAGGTGCTGATAATTCATCCCACTTAACCTCTGCTGGTTCAGCCCCACAGCTTTTTCCGCGTTTCTCACACTCCCCGTTGATCCGCGAGGAAGAAGTATGGTATAATTTATCGCATCCCGGTAAGGATCTGTGTAAAAGGTTTGTAAAATTTGGTGCTCAACGTCAGCAAAGGTCCCTAAAGTCGCACCTCACTCATACATCGCGGGGGTTACTGGTACGTGATGGATTTAAGTGTGGCAAAGTTATTACGGGCACCATTAATATTTGATGCTCACGAATCTGAATCCTCGCAGGCATCAGAAAGGGGTGTGGTAGAGATCGGGGAGGAAGGGCTTTTCCTAAAGAGGCATGCAACCCACTAATGGAAGTTACGGTTGTTTGCATTTGGATTGTGCGAGGCTTACCGACGGAGGCACCCCGGGAACGCATGGTCGCGAATACTTGATGCTGTGAAAATTGGACCCCGGTGATTGAACTGGGGTGATCAGAACAAAAAGCAAAGCGGAGACTAAAACATAGGCTACCAGGGAAAACTCCCTCCCCCTGATTGGGAAAGGAGATTTTTCCACTCGACCGGAAACTCACCGGGTCTCGGAAGTTTTTGGTTCGATTTGCAAGCCGTACTTGCTTGGTCGAGGGCTTTAAATGGAGCACGCAAAAGAACACTGGCGTTCGATCGATTTGGGAAAGTTCAGCGGAGGTGAGAAAATGCTGGGGAAAATTGTTCGCTTGCTAGAACACATTTTAGAGCCGTGTGGAAAAGCGGCGGCAGTAAATGGGGTTTGAAATTATGCTGCGTGTACGGTTCAAAGAATCCGTCAACATAATTTTGTCTTACAGCTTACAGAAAGGCAGAAGGGATTTTTTCTATGCTTTGTTTTGTTTTAATGAGAAATAATAAATTCTGCAGAAAAAGGGAGATTTCAAAAAACATTAAAAAATCAGAGAACTAGGCAACAATGACTTGAAATGAATGAATTGATCAATTTACTATAATTATGTTATATTTGTTAGAGCAATTTTGTAACCACTTTACAACCACAACAAGTTTTAATTAAAGTTAAAAACTACTTTTTTATTAAATAATTTGAATTTATTGTGTTCACTATTTCGCTTCATTCGTAACCAGATTAATTCTACGGTTGTTAAACTTTTCCCTCAAGAACTTGGTACAGCTTTGGCTCTGCTGCTTACAATTACTTCTCGCTGCTCAACCCTGTCAAATGAGATCCAAATAAACTTAGCACTAGCGCGAGCTAGTAATTCCATCTAGTGTCAGTACATCAATGCATTCGCTGGGCGGGAAAAACTCATTTTCCTTCCACTTATTTCGCGGTAAATAAATGTCATTTTCCGCTTGCTTGCCGTTCCATCCATCAAAAGCTTAACCGAGCAGGAGTTTGGACGCTTTGTTTAAAAGACAAACTGCGAAGTGAATGCACCTGCTTGAGCGTACAGGCGGAAAAAGGAAACCCTCGCTTTCCCACTGCTGCCGGAGCTGCTTGAACGCGCCGTGAACGAAAATGCGTTATAAGCATGCTTAAGTGGTTGCATATTGCAGCATGCATCCTTGGTCGCCATTGCTCTCTTTTTTCCTATTGATGGTTGCGAAAAAGTCGTTAGTTTTCTTTCAGCACACCGCACTCTTCCGTTGCCAGCGTGAAGTTTTCCGGTGGAGGGTTGAGAAGCGGGTTTGGGGAAGAAAAATAGAACTGCAATGAACCAAGACGCAAAGATTTGCTTTTAATTTAATGCATTGGTACGATGGTGTAGAGTGCTTGCTGTGTCGTTCACTTAAAGAAGCTACCGAAGCTTTTCTAGTGCTTTTGAAGATTTTTTCGCTTAGAATGTTTTATGGTTCTTCCAATTAAAAATATAAAAAAGCATCATGTGAGAAAATACTTTAAATTTAATGGCTAATTTGAAAGCATTATTGAAGCTTCCAATGAGAGATTGTTCCTTCTATTCAGAAAATATCAAAATGTAATAAAATCGTGACTGACATACAATATAAGCTGAGCTCAAAATTCGTCTCCTTTCCAAGTAATATAATCAAAATCCAATCAATGCTGAATGTGGCGGAAGAACATCAAGAGCAAGACAGGAAACAACCTCCAGAAGATGCTGGTAGTCGGTTCTAAATGGTAAATATTTCTTCGTACTGTTGGGAGGTTGGTTCAACAAAAATTAGAACCGAATTCTCATCACGTAGCTGCCAAAACCCTCAGTAGGTCTGTCCACTCATGTACACGCCGAAGACGGAGATTACACCGTCTCGAATGATTGGATAGATTTGAGAAATCTCACACTCCGCTCCTTTCGGTATGTACTTCGATTGCCAGATTTGTTGACACACAATTGGGCCACATTTTGGGCACAGATATATCGAGACAACCGTGGCGAACCGACAAATCCCTCCAGACAGATAAATGATTGGTGCTTGGTGACGAATAACTGGTTTAGCACGCGATTTGATACAACTTCACGCCGCATACTCCTTGGTCTCATTGGCTGTGGTGTGTCTTTAGAGTTTCGAGGCACAATTTCGCTTCAAAAAGCGGTTCTCATGTTACCCATCAAAACCGAAAACTGATGGCCGTGCGTTTCTTCATTATTACGCCCATTTAGCAAATGTAGCGATGGCGATGAAATTGGTTACAAAAAAAAAACTGAATCGGACACACTTTTCCGCCTGGTTTTAGGCAATGTAATAGCGCATTATGGCGGATGTGCACAGGGACGGCTGAGAGGACGATACCGCTACACTGTATCGCGATGACAGAGTACGATCTTGATGATAATGGTCAAACATTGGTAATACGAGGACGGGGATACTAGAGACTGGTAGCATCATTTGCTCGTTTTTCACGCAGCAAGCAGCCGAACGAACCAACGAAACAGCAGCAAACATAAAATAAAAAGTGTCCAAGTTGGCTAACAACTTCTCGCCACCGTCAGCACGGTCAGTCGCTAGTCGTAAAATATACTAATAAATTCGTTTACGATATGATACTAATAACGAGCGGTACCCGCCTGTGGCAGTGCTCTTGATTGGACCACCGGCGTCTGAAGTAGGTAAAGGTTTCTGGTGCGGACAGGTTGAAGTAGTCTTGTGCGTATCGTCACAACGGTTGCGTGGCCGATTGGTTGGAAAAACTTTGCCTGTACACAATGCACGTTATGCTTTGCTAGAATGAGCTGATAAGATAGTTAAATGTTTGTTTTGATTACTTGTAAATTGTCAGGTCATCTTGTACTTGTCGTAATGTTACGATCTTTTATTATGGAAACTATTTCTTTTTGGAGAAAGTTTTCTCAGTTCACAGATTAAGTTCAATACAATTAATTGATTCATGAGTTTTCGAATAAAAAGTCAAAGAACTGAGAAATCTTTTAATTGCTATAAAAAGAGCACACTACTCACTCCACCACCTTGGAGAACGATAAATATAATAATCTCGTTTATGCTACCTCCAGTCATAAAGTTAGACTGTCTGCAAAGTGTTGCAATCCAAAGCAGGGAGATACAAAAAAAAGAAAAACCGTTCCATTTAAATCCATGTTGCGACGTACGGTCCAAACACGCTGCAACGTAAAAGTTTTTTAATTCCCTCTTGCCAAATCCAGAAGATAAACGGAACGGCCCCGGCCATGTCTGTGGTCCACGGTTGTCCATAAAACGATACCACGCAGCAAAACCATACAGAGGACAGCTTTGTGTTTTTTTGTTGTTTCCATTTTGCAGACCACACATTTTATGCCACCGTATTATCGAGATACTCTAGCGTGTCTGACCGGCGGGAGTAAAAATCCTAAATAAGTCGTTTCAGCCACCGCGAAGGAATCAAACTTCAATTACACACTACCCGGCACGGAACGCTTTGAACTTGGGCGTTCCTTCTTTTTCATGCGTGTAAAGGTGTGCTCACGGTTTCGGCAAGGACATGGTGTACCGGAGCCCACCAGTACGCCCTGGGCTTTATTCTGCGAAAGGGACGATTATTTCTCCAGTCAGATATTCCATAAATTTGCATTATATTCGATGATGCGCTGGTGCGGAGGGTACAGTGAGAGTGAGAGGGGAAAAAGAAACTAAATAAAAAACATCACGGTCGCTTGACACAGGAACAGATGGATACGGTGCTTCCGGCACGAAACCGCTACCTGTAAACCACCGAAGCGTAAAAGTTGTTTTCGGAGCTTTTTCCGAGAAATGAGGAGTACCATCGTGGGAACGGTTGAACGATGGACGTGTAAAGTTGGAATCTTCGGTGGAAAAGCCCCAGTGGTTCAAAGTTGGTCTTCAGTGACGCTTGGTTTTTGTTTTGTATGAGTATGTGTGTGTGTGTGTGTGTGTGTGTGTGTGGATCAAACATCTTGGATTGATGTGTTTCTAAAATAACGCCAGACGACGGATTATGCGTATGTTCGGTATAGGTGCTACGTTTTGGTTGGTCTATGGACGAGGTGGAATTTATCCCGAACATGAAGCAATAACCTCGGTTGACTCGGTTGAGATTCGAATGTAGTAGAAAGTTCCACTATTCTTGGTACCCTCTGAACCTGTGTTAAAGCACTTGCGAATCTAGTTCTCGGGCAGAAGTTGATTTTGCGAGGCAAAAGTTTCGGGTAGAAAATGGTGTACCCCAAGGCTTCATGGCCGTTTTTCCCATTGGTGACCCATTTTCCGGGAACGGGGCTTGTGCTTATAGCTTATTGGGACATTCCTTTAATACCGGCCAACACCGGGAACGGATCCCGTTATGGTTGGTTTGTTGCTTGAACGTTGCTTCCAGTCACTTCACTTGTGCAAAAGCAACGGATGCGTGACGGAACTGAACTACGGGATGATGTCAGTGATGGAAACGAAAATGAATCGTTCCGAATTGGGATTTGAAGTATGTATTTTTTAAGATGGGATGGAGCTTTGCAGGAATTTTTTTTTTCAAACGAAGGGACGTGTCTGAGATGCTGAACACATGTCGTTTGTAGTGTCCATGGTATCATACATTATTCGTAACCATAAATCACCAAATTGTAGTTATCGACAGTGCACGCTTGACCGCACCTACACATGAACGGAGGACGTGTGCAATGGTATTTCTTCTGATTTTGAATTGTACGCTTTGGTTTCAAATATTTCTCATTTCTCAAAAATGTTTGGAAATTCGTACACATGTACACTTCAAGTGACCATTACAGTGAACTAATAAAGAGGTGAAAACTTTTAAGTTACAATATCTGAATGATATATTTTGAGGAAATCAGAAAATTTGAACTGAAAAAAATTTTGAATCGACATCTAGAATTAAAATGTATTTACATATACGGAGTCAACAATCTTCAAACATTTTAAAAGCTCATTGTATGCCTTCGCACAACTACAGAAGCCCTCTAAACAGCTTGTGGTCAAGTGACTCCGTCTTCCAAACTGTTGTCGCGGCATCAGCATCGTCACTCCAGCTTGTGGACGACCTAAAAAGAATTTACTGGCTTAGTCCGATGCCATACGCATAACGCGACCAATCCACTGATTATGAGAACATCGTGCAACTCTTAGAACTCGACATTATAGCGTCTCCTCCTGCATTGTTCTTTCACGAATACGTTACCAAAACGCTTGCTGACAATTTTTCTATATAAGGGTTCTGCTGAATTCCAGTTTCGACTGTCGGGGCGGATGTTTTGTGTGGAGGTTTTTTTCACAGAATTAAGAATGCAACTTTAGAATAGAGTCCCATTCGGTCAGTTGTCTGTCAGCATCTATTTAAATAACTGGAAGAATCAAGTCATTTCTGCTTCGTCTGAGCTTAACCTTCCATAAGGCCATATCGTATACATTATGGCTTGAATATTATAGAATTCTAGAGATTTATTTTAAGTAAATAGTTAATAGTAAATCCTCGAGTCACCCATCTTCAACTGTGTGTTCACAATGTGAGTCCACAATGTTAATCGAGATGTCCACATGTGTTTCCCACTCGTTTATAGACGATATACTGATAACAGGCTACAGTTTACATGAGTTACAAACCCTTGAATTGTACGTTGTTTAATGTCATCAAATGGAAATTTCTTAAAAGACGTTCTAATACATATACATAAGCACACTTAGCCACAATCTTCAAATTATTCTAAGGTTTTGAAGTTGTCGAGAAAAATGTTAACAATGCAATCAATTTATTCCATTACTCTCCTCAACCAACACTCAGAAGAGAAGAGCACATCAATTTCTTGATGCGTTTCATTACTCAGAATGAAAGTAAAAAAAACGTACTACTGATAGGCATTCTGTATTTGTTTTGATTTCACGCGTTTAAAGTGTTGGTATTGCTTCGCGTCGCCGTAAGTGTGAACTCAACCCACCGTATGATGCACATTCGATCGTCGATCGTTTGGCAGCCGGCACGAAAACACAATGCGATGCATGCGGATCATGTTTACTCTATCTTATTTCTGTTTTTATTGTCTCCCTGGTAGGTGAAACGAACAGATTGCAGTATCCCGGGCGAGTGCATTACGAGCGGGTGCGTCGTGCAATCGCAACGGAACGTGTGATTAAATTTATTCAAAACCCTCACCGCGACGTAGTACGAGCGTAAAGATCCCATCGATCGTTGGCCTTTGCATTGTCGGTGAGCAAACGAATAGAAAAGAAAGTCGAAACTGTGTGTTTGAATTCGAGGTTGATAGTTGATTCTCGATTTGCATAAATCATTGCAAGCTACGTGACATTTTGCATCGGCCAATCCGTGCATGGTTGGTGATGGTGATGATGATGGCGAACCAACATTGGACCAATTGTGGTACGGAATGGCGTTGGATTTACTTCGTTCTGCTGCTTTGCGCAATAAGTCATACCAGCGGCACGGAAACATCGGACGACGAATGGTGGCAAAGGACGGTATTCTATCAAATTTATCCACGCTCGTTTATGGACTCCGACGGTGATGGGGTGGGTGATTTGCGCGGTATCACTAGCCGGTTGGAGCATCTCCGGGATGCTGGTATCGGTGCGACCTGGCTATCGCCGATCTTTCGATCGCCCATGGTAGATTTCGGGTACGACATCGCGGACTACACCGCCATCCAGCCGGAGTACGGTACGATGGAAGATTTCGAAGCATTGCTAGCGGAAGCGGACCGGCTCGGTATCAAGATTATCCTTGATTTCGTGCCCAACCACACGAGCGACCAGTGCGAATGGTTTCAACGTTCGGTAGCGCGCGAACAACCGTACACTGACTACTATGTGTGGCACGATGGTCGCGTAGATCCGTCCAGCGGTAATGGGACGCGGTTGCCACCGAATAACTGGGTAAGTAAGCCACACCAGATGGAGCATAAATGGAGTTGCGAAAAAGTTAACAACCAGTGTTCGCGTTTATTTCATTTTTGTGTTACTTTCCACACAAAACCACCAGCAATCGGTTTTCTACGGGTCCGCCTGGACGCTTCATCCGGTGCGTGGTCAGTACTATTTGCATCAGTTTACCGCCCAGCAACCGGATCTGAACTTTCGCAACCCGGCCGTGGCGGAAGAGATGCGCGAGGTGTTGCGGTTCTGGCTGCGCAAAGGGGTGGCCGGATTTCGCATCGATGCGGTAAATCATCTGTTCGAGGTGGAAGGGTTACCGGACGAGCCGGAAACGGGCACCGACCGGGATCCACTGTCGTACGGTTTTACGCACCACATCTACACGAAGGATTTGGTAAGGAGAATGGGTTGGAACTAGATAAGGAACTAACTTAACGTTTCTAGTCACGATTCTGGGGACTTAATTTATTGTGTAACCCTTTGCATAAATTTGATGTAGAATTAATGTCCAATTAGAGATTTCTAACCGGTTTCTTTTTTTATTTTAAATTTAGCTCGAAGACTACGACATGGTGTATCAGTGGAGGGAATTGTTGGACGATTGGACTCGAGAGCATGGAGGAGATAGTCGTATCATTATGACGGAAGCTTACGCAAACATCACCTTCACCATGAAGTACTATCGTTCGGGCGAAGAAACCCAACCACGGCAAGGGTCACATATGCCCTTTAACTTTCTACTCATCACCGACCTCAACCGAGACTCCACCGCTCAGGATTTTGTGTACACGATCAATAAATGGCTTACGTACATGCCGCGCCAGGGTGCCACAGCTAACTGGGTGTTGGGGAATCACGATCAACCGAGAGTCGGCACCCGGTACGGGGCTGAACGGATTGATGCGATCCATACGCTACTGCTCACCCTTCCAGGCATTGCCGTCACGTACTATGGTGAAGAAATTGGAATGCTAGACAATCCGGACGCGATCAGTAGCAATGGACAGGGTGACTCTGTCACCGGTGGTGGTGGCGGTGATGCATTTATTGTGTTTTCACGCGATCCCGAAAGAACTCCGTTCCAGTGGGACGATTCAGCGAATGCGGGCTTCTCCACTGGCGCAACGACCTGGCTACCGGTACACCCAAACTATCGGCAGTTGAATCTAGCAGCCGAGAAACGTTCCGACCGTAGCCATTACAAAACCTACCAAGCGTTGGTGCGCTTAAGGGCACACGAAACGTTCCGCAAGGGTTCGATCCAGCTGGTCCCATACTCGGACACCATCGTCGTGTACGTGCGCGAGCTCCAGGATACTGACACGTTTGTGGTGGTGATCAATCTGGCTGGTGGTGCCGATCGAACGGTCGATTTATCATCCGTGTTTCCAAGACTTTCGCCGGAACTGACGGTGGCTTCGAGCGGTTCCGAGTCCAACTATCGTGCCGGGTAAGTGTACAGCAGGGATAAAGAATTTAATATTTCAACATTTGGAATGTGTAATTTACTTTCGATTTCTTGCCTTCCCATCGTCACCAGAGACATTGTGCAGTCGGGCAAACTGGTCGTAGGCGCATACGAGGGACTAGTTTTACAAAGTATGCCGATGACGTCGAGGTAAATAAACCAGCAGAGAAGGGCGATGGAATACAATAACCCAAGCAAAGCTCTTTTATGTTATTTCTGTACCTTACTTCCACGCATGAGAACACACGCCAGATATTCAACGATGGAAGGAGGGTTTGGGCAATGAAGTTTAGTGATTAGATTAGAAAATCATATCCTAATTAAATTTCCACGCAAAAACCCTGGGTAAACTGAGCCGGTTGGACGCATTATGTTGCATTGCAGGTAGCAAAGTTTTATCGAAATTGTTTTTCGAAACATAAAACATACACTGCCCGAGGCCTGAGTTGAAATTGTGAGTGGCGGGGGAACATTTTGCCGAACAGAGCAACTACACTGTTGAATTAGAAAAGTTTCACATTCAAGCTTTTTTTTTCGACTTTCCTCTGGTGTATCAGTGGCTGGTACGGGAGGAGTTTTAAAATTATGTAATGTTGACCTTTGCACGGTTGGGAGTGTGGAACTTTGATTGCTACAAACATGTACCAGGTTTCATTAGCAAATTTAAAAGTTTACTGTGTTGTTGTGCGTTTTGTGGAACGTGAAAAGGGGTTGCATTGTTTGTTGGGTTGAACAAATAATGGAATAGCGTTTTGTAAACGACTTTTTGAAGAAAAATGAAATTTTAATATGTTTTTATGCATTTTGAGTGCCAAACTGACCCATATAGGATGGACACAAAATTTACAAATCAATCCCATGTGCCCAGTACGGCTCTTAATGCTCGTTGCGCTAATCGAATCTTGTGCTTCATTAATCTCACTCAGGAAAATTAATGATGAAATTAATTGAACCGTTCCGTTCTGCAGCTGTTGCTACAGGACGCGTCCACGTTCTGGCACATACTGCTGGAGCAACTTTTTTTGCTTCATGTCCTGCTTCTCAAAACCTGCGAACCAAGACATCCAAGGCCAGTCCCCCCCCCCCCTTGGTTCGGAAAATATGAAGCTTGACATTTTCATTTCCCACTTTCCACTTGATGTGCCGCGATATTCTTACGTGGCACGTGCCCTCTTACCCTGTAAGCCGTGTATTTGTTAAGGGCTCCGGTCTGTTGAAAAGAAATTTGTCCCGGTTGTTCTTTTCGACGTGCTGTATGTTCCAGCGGTACCATTTCCAATTTGCCTACTGCCAAGGGTAGTGTAGAGCATTTTTGCAAAAAGACACCACCGTTGTCTTGAGATCGTTTGCTGGGTCATCCACCTGAGACTCCACTTTAAGGATGGTTACAGGAATTGGAACGCAGGGAAGGTTAGCAAAGGGTGTGCTTTAATTAAAAAATGAAGCTCAGTTTTCTTTTTTTTTGCAAATGACGGTCGGGGTGAAGTCCTGGAGATCTCTGGCAGCACTGCTCGGAACACCTACCCAACTCGGCGCCCTTCAACATCTATCATTTCATCGTGGGTATTCTTTACACTTCCACCGAATGGCCATTTCAGGACGGTGTTTCTCGCTTTTGTTCCCCTCATAGAGTCATGGTGGAAAAGGAAAATTTCTATCCTTTCTTTCCTGACCTCGCGAGGCCGACAGTGCGCTCACTAATCATTTTGTTTTACATTTACACGTTGGGTGTGCGTGTGTTTGTACGTTTTAATTTTTCTTTCAACTTCCAACGCTCACCCTCTCGTTGTATCTGTTCATGTCTTATCACAGGGCACGGGACCGCGATGCGATGCAGAGCACAAATTTAGCTGTCCTTTGGCGCACGGTGAAGGACGCAGCAGTAATTGCGTCTATCATAATTGCGCTCGGTTCCAGCTACTACGGGCTTCAGCCATGGCAAACCATCGGCAAGTGGACTGCCCGGGGTGGTTTGAAAAAATAATGACAACCATAAGCGGTACCACCCCGGTACGGTGCACACTCTAAGGACACGGGGGTTCGCTTCTTTTGCGTTGGAAACCCGGCAGCAGTACATCGTAGCGGAGCGTGAAGCAAAGCAAGTGCTAGCAAAATGGAAATGGATGAAAAGGGAAAAACTCTCATACAGACACACAGACTCAAACCGAATACTGACACACGCGCCTTGCAATTCAAATATTCATTATTGTTCATTTCTTTCCTCAATTGGCGTGCGGGATGTGTCTGTGCTCGGTTCGGAGTGAGTGTATTTGCATGTTTGTTAGCGGTTTGTGTGTAGTGAATGCTTTTGGTTAATTTTATCATTATTTATTCTAATTTTATTTCACCGCCCTTGTGGTTAGTTTGCGGAAGAATCATGGCGTGCGACAGAAAATCTGCAAAAGAAAAAAAAACTTCCGGACGTGAGTAAAACGCCGGAACAGGTTGTTTGTCCGGTTTTTAAATAGCCAACGAATTATGCTGTGTATTTTGGTAATCAAATACTTAATTACGCTTGTTTAGTTAGTCTTGATTATTATCTTGTGTTGCATGAAAAAGCAAGTTTCCGGATAGCTTTAAATTAAATAAAATGCATAACCAACACACATGACCCAATTTAATCAATTCACTGTCACGCTTAAGACCGCCGGTCAATGGTTTGAAAATAAAATGCAGATAATGTATGTCCCGAGATACGCTACGTCGCGAAGATTCGAACTGGTTCGAAGATATGTGATTGTTCTAGCTATTGCGAAATGTCTCATACTTCCATCTGGATTGTGTCACTCGTAATCGCAAGATAACAGGTCATGTAATATTGCTATCGTTTTGATTGATTGTAAGACCCCCACTCGGTGCAGATTACGCCAATTGATCAATGAAGAACAGCAAAATAATGGACTATTAAATTGTAAAATCACTTGTCCAACAAGCGAGTACGTTCAATCGGATGCAGTTGCGACTCTTCCGTTACAAGCAATCGAACCTGGGAACGTGACAGGAACTAATCAGGCACTGAGAACGTGAATCAATGGAGCTTGGCTTGATAAGATAGGAAATCAGCTTAATTTACTATCAAAGAGTTTGTAACCAAAAAAAAATTCACAAACGTAATAAACCTCCGATAACGCATCGTAATTTCAATCATGCTTTGTATGACTGAATTACTTCAAATTTGGTTAAGAATATTAATCCGATTGAAATTGTACTCGATTACACTGGAAATCTGACAGTTATTCGTTTATCTCGCCAAGAAATCGCGTGTAATTAGTTCGATAACCTAACGCGACGTATAAAATTAATCACGCAACACTTAACGCTACATCCGACGGCGAAAACATTATTGGACGTGTACCTGTCAGAGGATATCCAATTTGACGATAAGCTTTAGGCACGTAAAACATTTACCATTCGCTTGTGAAATCGTCCTCGGGTGGGTTTGGATACACGGTATAAATAGCGTACCATCTAGCGTCGATGAAATTTCACTGTCAGAAGTAAAATTTCGCATCCCCGTGATGGGACTGTTCCGACTAGTTGTGATTGGTTTCGTGCTGAAGAGTGTCTGCCGGGTGGGCGCTGTATCCACCGTCCGATATCTTCCCCGACAGATTCCTTCCCTCACCGGGAACTGGTGGGAGTCGGCCGTCATGTACCAACTGCTGCCACGCTCCTTTCGTGACAGTAATGGTGACGGAAATGGTGATCTACGTGGATTGCTCGACCGGTTCGATCATCTGATCGAACTAGGCGTAACGGGCATTTGTTTGGGTCCAGTCTTTCGTTCACCGATGCGCGACGCTGGATACGACGTTTCAGACTTTCGTGACATTGATCCGATGTACGGCACGTTGGCGGATTTCGAGCAGGTACTACAACGGGCGAAAGCAGCCGGGTTGAAGGTGGTGCTGGATTTTGTGCCCAACCATACGAGCGAGCAGCACGAGTGGTTCCAGAAGAGTGTGCGGAAGAATGAAGACTACCACGACTATTACATCCTGCGAGATGGAACAGATCCTGGGGAGGACAAAGAAAGCACACCTCCAAACAACTGGGTGCGTAGAAGTGGTTTGTCCGGGCAGGCTCGATTGTATATATCGTTAACGGGGGGGTTTCTTTACGTGACAGCATTCACTGTATCATGGGTCGGCGTGGAGTAAGAACGTACGTGGCAGTGAGTTCTATCTGCATCAGTTCGATGAAACCGAACCGGATCTGAACTATCGTAACGTAAAGGTGAAACAGGAGATGGAAGATGTTATGAGGTTTTGGCTGGATCGGGGCGTCGATGGTTTGCGGCTGATGCAGGTCAATCATCTGTACGAGGATTCCCAATTCCGTGACGAGTCTCTCGTCGATTCGAAAGATACCATTAGCTACGAAAACTTGAACCACAATCACACACGTGACTTGGTAAGTAATCGTACAATGCTTTCCAGGTTTGTTTTGAACTCGTCCCATAACTACTCATTCTTCGTTTCAGTCCGACAACTATGCCCTCGCCTTCGATTGGCGCACGCTGTTTGACGAGTATAACACGGCAGACGGAGTACCCCCGGCCAAAAAGCTCATGATAACGTCTGCCTATACCGGTAACCTTGAAAGCACAATGAAATGGTTTGGCATAGCGAATCGGGCCGGTGCACACATCGCGCAAAACTTTGGCCTGCTGCGGGAAATCTCGAACGAATCCCGGGCGGAAGACTTCCAGCGGGTAATCGATGGATGGCTGAATGCTCTGCCACCGAATGGCGTGGCAAATTGGGTGCTGAGTAATCACGACTATCGCCGAGTTGCGTCCCGCTTTGGACGGGTGCGTGCAGCAGGACTGGCGATGCTTTGTTTCACCCTGCCCGGGACGGTGTTCGTGTACTATGTGTGAAGTTTTGCAAGAAGTGTTCCAACGAAACTGATCCTAATTAAAGACTGGTTTCACTTGTTTCAGGGTGAAGAAATCGGTATGGAAGATAACGAAGGGATAACGTGGAAGCAGGCGCAAGATCCACTCGGTTGCAACACGAACGGAACGGTTTTCCAGCGATATTCGCGTGATCCCGCCCGGACACCCTTTCAGTGGGATGACAGCAACGTATGGGCCGGATTTTCGCCCCTGTCCGAGGAGCTGGGAAACGAACCATGGCTACCGGTGAGCGACAACTATGCGCTGCTCAATTTGGCACGGGAGAAATCCGCCAACCGGTCGATGTATCATCTGTACCGGGCGCTGATAAGATGGCACCAGCAATCCGTCACGCTGCGGTACGGTTCCTACCAATCGTTCGTGCTACCGAACAATGTGTTTGCGGTGTTACGGTCGCTGCTGGGCGAGAAGGAGTACGCCACGGTACTGAACGGGAACTCGCATGCTGTAACATTCAATCTGAGTCGGGTGCATCGATATGCAACCCGGGCAACGGTAGCGTTCACATCGCCCGAAGGAACTTACGAGGTGCAGGAGTGCATGCAAGATGTTAGCAATATTGCACTTGCCGCTTATGAAACGGTTATTTTTGAACTGTCATCAGGTGCGATGTGGACAAGAGCCTTGAATGTCCTTAAGCTTGTAACTGTCGTTAATTTAGTGGTTATTATTTAGTTCCGGACATTGCCCATGAAACAAAGAAATGTACATTCCCTCATTTCAAACACCAAAACGTCTAAAAGTAGCATTTGAGTCACGCAAGTCACAATTTCTGATCGAAGAATAGAAAAGCCGGATTTTGATAACGTGAATTTATTGGCCGTTTCCGAAATTTCGTCCGATTGTAGATGGCATGGGGATGTTTATTGTACATGGTATACGCCCGTGCTCCGAGGTGCATGCGGTCGTAATATTGCAGTGTGTCGATTTTGATAACCTTCACATTGCCGTTCATCAATTCGAGCTACGGAAGCTACGAGATATTGGAACGGTGTGCTCTCCGAATGTACCCAACGGTCGTGGGAATCATTAGGCAAACTCGGTATCATATCTCGCATCGAACCTGAAGCGACTTCTCGCTATTGGGTATCTGTTATCGGCCTATCTTGTAACCGTGATAACTGAGCGTCCCATTTGCTTGCCTGGGATGGAGAGTAGCCTATAAATGGTGTCCTCCTCATCGACCGGCACACGATTGCGTGCCGAACAGTGCGGCAGTGTAGATAGAGTGAATTTTTCCGAAAAAAAATGCGGATCGCAGTGAGTGCACTATTGCTGGTGGCAGTTGGTTTGCTGGCAGCGGTCAGTGGCAAATCGCCGATAATCGTTGGCAAACAGAACGATGGCGCCATGATGGATTGGTGGGAATCGGGTGTGTTTTACCAAATATACCCCCGTTCGTTTAAAGACAGCAATGGTGATGGGGTGGGTGATCTCGCCGGTATAACGGATAAGCTCGAACATCTGGCCGATCTGGGTGTGACCGGTGTGTGGCTTAGTCCGGTGTTCAAATCGCCCATGGCGGACTTTGGTTACGACATTGCCGATTTCCGAGATGTCGATCCCATTTTCGGCAATATGGCTGATCTGGACCGGATGGTGCTGAAGGCAAAGCAGCTCGGCATCAAGGTGATTCTGGATTTCGTACCGAACCATACGAGCGATGAACACGAGTGGTTTGTGAAGTCGGTAAATAACGAAGGAGATTACCGGGATTACTATGTATGGCGCGATGGAGTCAACCAAGGAACTCCCAACAATTGGGTAAGTGGCAGGGGAGTTTTATTTGGAAGTACAAAACCTATTGACAATTGCTTTTTCTGTGTGTCGATAGCAATCCGTGTTCCATACGCCCGCCTGGACGCTGCTTCCTGGCCAAACGCAATACTATTTGCACCAGTTTGACAAGAAGCAACCGGATCTGAACTACCGCAACCCGAAGGTAAAGCAGGAGATGGCCGATATGGTGCGGTTCTGGCTGGACAAGGGTATCGATGGGTTCCGCATCGATGCAATCAACCACGCGTACGAGGACCCGCAGTTCCGCGACGAAAGGCTGATCGATCCGAACGGAGAGCTGATCTGGGAGAATCTGAACCACGAGTACACGCAGAATCTGCCGGAATGCTACGATCTGATCTACGATTGGCGCGATCTATTCGACCAGTACAAGGCTAGCGATAATGTGACCCGCCTGATGATGACGGAGGCATATGCCAACCTGGAACAAACGATGCTGTGGTACGGGAATGGAAATCGTAAGGGTTCTCACATCCCGTTCAACTTCGCCATGATCAACCGATTGTCGAGTGACTCGCGAGCAAACGACTTTAAGGAGGTGATCGACGAGTGGCTCAACGCTATGCCGGCCGGTGCCCAAGCAAACTGGGTGCTGGGTAATCACGATCGTCCCCGCATTGCATCGCGCTTCGGCCGGGATCGTGCATCTAGCTTGGCGGTGTTGGAAATGACACTGCCCGGTGTTGCCGTCGTGTACTACGGCGAAGAGATTGGTATGGAGGACAACCGGGACATTACGTTCGAGGAAACGCAGGATCCGCAAGCGGCCAACACAAACCCGGAGGTGTACCAGCAGTTCACGCGCGACCCGGTCCGCACACCGTTCCAGTGGGATGCTACGGCATATGCCGGGTTTACCGCGGCCTCGGCACAAAAAACATGGCTGCCGGTGCATCCGAACTATCGAGAGGTGAACCTTGCCGCACAGAAGATGGCTAGCGAGAGTATGTTTAAGCTGTACCAGAAGCTGATCCAGCTGCGCAAAGAGCATGCATTCCTGCATGGTGATTTCAACTCGAAGGTGCTGCTGAACAATGTGTTTGGGTACACGCGCACAATGGATGGCGAGCAGTCGTACGCCGTGGTGGTCAACATGAACGATAACGATGTGAACGTGAATCTGCAGGAGCTGCATGACGATATTGATGCGGTCAAGGTGAAACTGACGTCGCTCGATGCCCGCATGAAGGAGGGCGACGAGGTGACGGAGGTGTTCCACATCATTCTCGGTCGGTACGATGCGGTGGTGTTCGAGATCGTATCGTCAGCCAGCACGATCGGTGCGTCGATGATTATGCTGCTTGTCGCATCGATCCTGCGAACGCTGTTCTAACTCTTCCCTCGTGTTCCACGTCCTCTGTAGTGTAATTGTAATTTATTCGATAAAAGAAACTGAGCCACACCGTGTGTGCGAGATGTGTCGATTAAAAAGCGTTTCGTTCTGCTTTTGTTTTTGAGAACGCTAATGAAGATATTTGCCCGCCTACATTCGTTATCGTCCGAAACCTGCGTCGGGTCACGCGCCATCGAGTTTGATCGGTGAGTAGATACATAGGTTGAAAATAGATTGCACGTAAAAACGACTCATATTTTACAACAATCCCATTATTGAACAGCTTGACAACCGATCAATCCGCAAACGTCGTACCGATATGAATGGATTGGGTGCGGTGAGATAAGATTATTGCTTCAATCGATAGTGGGCAATTCGGATTTGATGAAAGATGGCACATAGCCCCCGCTCGAAATAGCAGAAGAACCGAAATGTGGAACATAATGGAATGCCTTATCAATTCGTTTATTTATCTAACCGAAATTGGGAACGTTTTGCTTGTATTTTAGAAAATTGAACTCGAACAGTGTACTTACGAAGTGATGTGTTACGGGAGGTTGTAGGGTAATGTTTAAAGCCAAACAGTTGAAGGTGATCATGTCGCTAAAGCTTACCTGAAAGAAACATGGAAATATACAAAATATTTGATTAGTTATAAGATATTTAAAGTTAATTATAAAAAAAGTTTTATTTTATTCGTCTGACGACACTCTGAAACTTTGTAACGAACGACATGAATAGACATTTATTATCACCCCGTTATTAGTGTGACTGATCGAAGGATCATAATGTAGACAGTATGTTGCAATCGTCATGCCATTATCGAACCCCGGGGGGATAACGCTCCTGATACGAATTGGAACTGACGGTCTTCTTGATATGGTGATGTAACTCCCGCGGTTCCCATGCCATCCAATCGCGGGACGATTTAATGCACCAATTACATCAATTGACAAGCGATAGGGCGGGAATGTACCGACGAGTTGTTCAATTGATCTCTGAACAACGTACGGGAGCAGTACATTCGCGACAGTGGTCAGTGATGGGTGCACGTTGGTATTTGGTGACGTTAGCGTTGGTGCTTGTCACCACGGTTCAATCGCAAGAGACACCCGACAAGGAATGGTGGGAAACGGCTCTGTTTTACCAGATCTATCCACGATCGTTCTACGACACGAACGATGACGGTGTGGGAGACGTGAGAGGCGTTACGGCTAAGCTTCAATATCTGAAGGATACGGGCATCGATGCGACTTGGTTGAGTCCGATCTTTAGCTCACCGCAGGAAGACTTCGGATATGATGTGTCCGACTTTAAGCAGGTCGATCCACTGTTTGGTACGAACGCTGATCTGGAGCAACTGTTTGCGGAAGCGAACAAGCTGGGGTTGAAGATTGTGCTGGACTTTGTGCCGAACCATACGAGCAACAGGCACCAGTGGTTTATCGATTCGGAGAGAGGGATTGCCCCGTACAGGGATTATTATGTGTGGCGCCCGGCAAAGATGGTGAATGGTCAGCGTACACCGCCAAACAATTGGGTAAGAGTGCTTTTGGAGATAGTAACTTAAGTTAAATGAAAGTAAGACAGACTAATGTGTCCGGTTTTGAAGCAATCGGTATTCTACGGTTCTGCCTGGGAGTGGAGCGAATTGCGAGGCGAGTATTATCTGCATCAGTTCGCTAAAGGACAGCCGGATCTTAACTATCGCAACCCGGCCGTTGTTGCTGAGTTTGATGAAGTGTTGCGATACTGGATGCAGCGTGGTGCAGCTGGGTTCCGTGTCGATGCCATCAACCATATGTTTGAACATCCGGACTTTATCGATGAGCCGATCAACATTCCGGATGACCCGAACAGCTACGGATACACGCATCACATTTACACGAAGGATCTCCCAGAAACGTACGACGTAATTGCGCACTGGCGCACGGTTTTGGATGACTTTGCGCGTCAACAGGGAAGTGATGCTATGTGAGTAGTGGTTGGGTTTCAATTTTCCTGTTCTGAGCTTAAAGTTTACTCATTTCTTACAGCATTATGATGACGGAAGCGTACGCCAACCTGACGATGACTCTACGGTACTATGAATCGGATGATGGTCAGCAGCAGCGGGCACACTTCCCGTTCAACTTTGTGATGATCGAGGAGTTGGGCGCATGGTCAAACGCGAAAGACTTCAAGCGTGTTATCGACCGATGGTTGGGTAATGTGCCGCGTGGCAAAACTACCAACTGGGTGTTGGGCAATCACGATAAACCGCGCGTTGCGAGTCGGTACGGTGAGGAACGTGTCGATGGCATGCAGCTGATGGTACTTTCGCTGCCTGGAGTGGCCGTCACGTACAATGGCGATGAGCTCGGTATGATCGATCATCGGGACATCTCGTACGAGGACACGCTCGATCCGCAAGGGTGCAATCTTGGTCCGAACGGGTACAAGGATGCATCCCGTGACCCACAGCGCATTCCGTTCCAGTGGGACGACACGTATAATGCTGGATTCTCGAAAGCACCCCGTACCTGGCTCCCGGTACATCCGTACTACCGGCAGACGAACCTGCTGAAGCAACAGGAAGCCGACTACAGTCATTACAAGTTCTATCTGGATGCGGTAGCAATGCGGAAACATCGCATCTTCACACACGGACACTTCAAGTCGCACGCGTTCGGTGACGGTGTGTTTGCGTTTGTGCGCTATCTGCGTGAAAACGACGACCGAATGGACGATCCTTACCGGGTGGTACTGATCAACTTCTGGGGCGAAGGTATCACGATCGACGTGAACGATCTGTACGAAATTCGCAACCGAACGCAGGTGTATCTGGTCGGTACGGAGTCGCGACACAAGGTCGGTCATCTGCTGGATGCGAAGGCAGTCTCGCTCGGACCATGGGACTCGATCGTACTCGGACCGGTATCGGGAGGTGTACAGGTCGTTCTATCCTTCGGATTACTCATCCTAGCGGTGATTAAATCGCTCCTCTTCTACTAAACCTTTTATCAATTTGCGGGTTCTTCTATCGCCCATTGCAATGGTGGGGCAATAAAAACGCTTACACACGGTACAGAGGAGTTATGTCGTTTAGCGTGTTGGGGGGTTTTGGTATTTCGTCGAAGATTAAGCTGTTTCGGTAAATACGCACGTGCCCGTCTGGGATGACAATTGCTTTCCGATTTGATTGCTGGGACGTCATCGTATCATCACGATACCGCGACCCGATATGACGTGACAAGTTTTCCGACCGGAAGAAGAAAGAAAAAAATACTTGATGAAGGTTGAATTATTTGTAAACACTCGCGCCCTCGTTTCAAAGCGTTTCAGTGGGCAGCATTGTAAGGATGGGTGTCTGGTCCAAGCCAGGTCGGGAAAAAAGGAAACTCAATCCAGTGAAGCTTTCTTAGCCGTCCCGCACGATGATGACACTTTCAGGCGAGCTAAATTTAACATGAAGTTGATTTATTGTCACATACGCGCGCCGCTAGCGTGAAGGTTTCTCTCGTCCTTCGGGGAAAACTGGGATGGGTAGAAAATCGATCGTTTCGTCCATCTTCCATCGGACCAGTTATGAGAAACGTATTTTTTCCTGTTTAAAGCTGAACATTTTCCAGTGCTTTCAATCACGCCTTGAGTTGGGAGCTAATAATTTCTCTCCTCAGTTGTGGTCAAAGCAAAGGCATCCATTAAAGGTAATTCCAGGAAAAAGTTCTCATCATCATCGTTAAACAGCATACTGTCCTGAGGATGGAATATGAAGGTTTCGGTTCGGTTCTTTTTTGTAACGGTCTGCATAAAGTTATGCGATTTCTGTAGAATGCCCTCATGCGAAGATACTGATGATGTTATCTGTCTTACGTTATTATCATAAAAAATTATCAGATTAGGATGACCGTTTTATTTTCTATTTAGCTGGTCGTCTCTTCCAGGACGCTTCGTAGATAAGATTACCTGTTTGCTGGAGGTTGTTTAGTATGCAGTGCCTGAGCAAGTTTGTCGCAAAATATAGACGTAATTTTAAAGCAACAAAATCTCTAGTTAATTTGCCTTTTAGTTATGTTTAGGATAAATTGCCATTATCTGTCTTGCCAATATGTCCAGCCATTAGAAATTCTGACTATAATACAAATGAAGATAATGTTCCACACTTCTTGAGGTTTTTATTTATTTTTTTTTTTAATTTGAGACTTCAAGAGTCCAATGCTCAGTTCTAGTTCTGTAACTAAAATAAAATAAATAATAACCATTTTTCCAAATCTGGTCTGCTTTATAAATATAGATTGCGTTTCTCGACCACAACCATAATCATGCAACATGTTCCTTTTCTGAACCGAACATCAATTACCGCCAGTTCACTGGTTCAGAAATACTAATAAAACTTTCCGTAATTTGGTGCATTATTTACTAAACAGCAAATCATCCAACGACACACGTTCGGCCTGATTCGAGCCCGTACCCCCAACCGGTCGGTAATCAATCAATCGTACGCGAAGACAAACATCACTTACCAATTACGTACGAGTAACCGTCGAGCGTCAGGACACACTTCCTGGTGGCCGTGCCGGGCGGATAGCGGAGTGCTCTGGTGAGCAAATTCTTGCCAGTCTGGAACCGGCCGACCGCTCCCTCGAGGTGGCACTTGTGCACGGTCGACTCCTTGCAGCAGTCCGGCACACAGTCCACACAGTCACCATAACACTCGTGACACTTGGCCGGGCCCCGTTCCAGGGCTTGTGCCAGCTGCTGGAGTTCTTCGTCGCTCGAGTTGGAATCACCCGCCATGATGTACTGTTCTCTTTGGTTTATTTGTTTTTGTTTTTTGGGCGGAAAGCTTTTCAATTAATTCGCCCAACTGCAAACCACCCGGACATTGAATGCATTGAATGGACGATATTTTATTCCTCCTGTGTTTTTGTTTGACGTTTTGTTGTTCCAAGTTTAACAAAACCGTATACTGTGGTGCAACTTAACCTCATGCATTACGTGTCGTAAATAAATCACAACGTTCGCCTTAAATTATAGCCATCTAATCACATCACGTTCGAATCACAATCAATCAAGCGCACTACCGGAATCGGAATCACAAATAGCACAGTCTGTTTTCGTTGGAGGACGGACTACGTGCCGGGTTTGGGCAAAAACAAACAGAACAAGGAACTGACGGAGCTTTTTTTTAAAAAAGCTGTTTTTTGTTAAACTTCTCGAAATCTCGGTAAATAGTTGTGCTACCAATTGTTTATTTTATGTTATTTTTTGTAAATATTACTTTTTTTTATGTTGCGTTTTTTAATTGCAGACATTCGAAATGTTAAGTACAATTTACACGTTGCATGCACCGATTTTCGCGCGACTTAAACGAACGAACGACCGGTAAACGTACGAAAACCGATTGGTGAGACCGTTTCGATGGGATGAGTGGACAATTGATGTAGTGGACAGCAATGAGTTCCCTCGTCGTGTGTGATGAGCGATGAGGCGTTCCCGCGTTGTGCCAGCTGTCGATACACCGGGGTAAAGATGACAGATGATGCACTGCATGCACTGTGACACATTAACATACGCGCAGCTTTACTTTTTCACTTTTGAAAATAATGATGAAATGAACAAATTTTCATTCAATTTCAACATGCAAATGAAAACACTCCAGACGCTTTGGTTGCGGTTAGGGAAGGATCATGAGGATGCAAATTTATGATTCATGCTTAACAAACTGATGTTTAAAAAATTCACTCCTGCTTTAACTAATCCACTACGAAGGTGTGTGTGTGTTTTTTTTTGTCAGGAGATATTCATCACAAAAAATCAAATCAAAGCCAGCGGAAATGAAGTGCGCTGGGTGGTAAATTTCGCTGCTGATGAAAAGCATTAGCCTCGTGGCGAAACCGACCGGTACGGAACAAAGCCGGGTGCGATTTGTCTTCCGACGAACCAACCCAACCCGGTGGAAAATCGGTTACCGTACGCGTATCGTACTCGTTTCATCTTCCATCGGAAAAGGGCCGGCACGGTGCCTTGTGTTGGGTGTCAAGTAAATTATTGCTCCTTCAACGAGGTTTGCGGTAAAAATGGTAAATTTGTCCCACGAGTCTGAAGGATGGTCGTGCCGCCGTTACGAAACTGCTTTCATGTAGGTACATAAGTGAGGATATTATTTTTCCTGTTTTCCCTTTCGTTCTTTTTGTCGTTTGCGCCAGCTTCGTTTGCTGTCACAGGACGGTTTAGTGGGAGCTTTTTTCCTTAAAGCTTATTTTCTTCTTTTATCTCCCACTGCACGCCAAAAGCGTAGCACGTTCACGATCCGTCGTACGATCGTTAACCTTTCCCACCTCCCAATGAGAGGAAGCTCCATGAAATGCCCAACACATGGGATTTGCTCGACCCTGCTGCTGGTGAAAATTGAGACATAAACGCCTTAATGGTGGATACATTTTTTTCTCCCTCGTTCTTCACGTTAATGCTCAATTTTCCTCGCGCCGAGGGAAAATTTGATTAGACTGAAAATGAACGTACGTATTCACGTCAGCAGTGGATGGGAGGGAAAGTCCCCAGAGAAGAATTGGAGAATGGGAACATATTCCTTCTGGGAATTGGGACGTAGAACAGCGGTGTCTTTCGCAGGTCCCGAACGCCAAGGGACGTATCGAAGACGCAGCTTACTGCAATTCAATTTGAAGCCCAGACTCCAGACCCAACTCAACATTTGGGAAGCTTTTTCCCCAAGTATGCGAAAATATCCGAAAAACTTCCACAAAAGAAATCAGTGAGTTGTTTGTGTTTGTTTGCTTTGTACGTGAACCCGTGTGTGTGTGTGTGTGTGCGGGGATACATTTGGAATGTTTTACATTTCTGGGCTACCACGCAGAGTCCTTTTCACGAGAACTTGATTTTCGAATGTGAAACCAGGCTAATCGCTGCCAGCTTCGGGAGTGAATGTATGTATGTATAAAGGACGAAGCGAAAAAGTCCCGAGCTCGTATAAAGTATTTTCGGACTGAAAATCCACTTTTGTGACGCCTTTGGCGAGGGCCAACTGTTTTATACACATTACAGTTTTTGTACATGTGTTTGTGTGTGCTTTCACGAAACGTAGAAGAGTGTGTGCAATATTTGCATGGTTATAGCCGGTACTGATGAGATTTTCCTACCAACCGAAAGTAAATGCGCCCCCCGGGAAATGGGAAACAATTCGTAAAGCGGCTTATTCTTTAGCGAAGACCCAAGCAGAAATTATGTTCCATCACAGAGACGACGAAGAAAGTAAGTCATTCTTAGTGGAGAAGGATATCCAAAAATAAATGAAAATAAAGAAATCGCCATGCTAAACAGTTTTATCAGTTGTGATATTAAGGGCTGGAAGTTACTGATAACAATAATACTGCAAATGGCCACTGCTTCGTTGTGTGCTTCTCGCAACCCGTACTATTAAATGGGTATTGATCTTCCCAGTATCTTTGTGTGATTTTAATTGGACTTCATGGTTGCTTTCCAAAGCGCTTCCCATCCTGAAAATAATAAAACGCGAACGTGACGCGAGTTGCAAACGTACCTGTGCGACAGTAAATTATTTTTACCTTTTTACCACCGCCCCTAACTCATCACCGGCTCCTTACAAGCGAGTGATAAGGTTAGGCGAGCATTAAATATCCTTGAAAATTGTCCCTTATTTCCCCGTCCGTACGGGCGGGCAAAACAATGAGGACAAATGGGCAAATGCTGCTACCATTTTGCGTTAACGCTACAGCACACCTTTCAACCTTGTGACTTTCGCCGGAAAAGTCAAGAAGTCGCCCACTGCACACGTACCCGGGTACAGACACGGGTAGGAATCTTCGTTCTTTTCTCCCTGTTGCGGAATTGCTCGCCCGTTATCGGGAACATTTCGTCGTATAATTTATTAATGCGCTCGTGCGTCTCGTGCTTGTCTCCAGTAGCGTTTGTTGCGGATCTGTACAAATGCAAGGCTGTTGTGCGGACGGTTTCTGCTTGCCTGGCAACACTTTTCATTCCAGGAGTGCCCGGACAGCGAATATACCGAATCAGCAATGCCACCAGAAATCGGCATGGAAGCTGCTAGCGCACCGGAAGAATCGTTTCATGTTGTTATCACGGTGCCATTTATCGGATGATGGAGTCGATGGGATACTTTCGTCGTGCTCGTTAGAAGCGAAAACCCAAAAAAGGACGTCGCTCCAAAATGGTGATGGGATGGGACATTCAGTGGTAACAATCATCGAGTAAAGTTCAACGGAATGAATTGCGTAAGATAGAGACTGGCTTAAGCTCCACTTGCGTTTATCATTTTATAATTTGACCTTTATCCACTGGAGCTTCCGTCCTATAAGCAGGCAATGGCTTTATTTATATTTTTGAGCAATTTGATAAAAGCGAGCATAATAGTTAAAATGAATATTATTGAAGAAAGCTTTCAGAAAACCAATTGAGATAAAATATAGCATAAATAATTATACATTCCCTTCAACACTAACGTGCAAACAACTATCATTAATAATATTTATAAACAAAACCACTCGAAAACACTGTTTATCGACTTCAGGTCGATAGAATTGCTTCGTCACAGTTGAACAACATATACTTATTACGGTTCGCAGTTTTTACGACGCTTTTAGTGTGCTCACAAACTCGCAGCATATTGCTGGGGAAAACACTATTTTTGTTTTTGGCAAACAACTTTCCCGTCAAGCGAGAGAGAGAAAAAAACAAAACTGAGCGCACAAATGGATGGTAGCATAAATAATTTGCATAATCATGACGATGAACCCGGCTGGTTGGTGCTTTTTGATTTTCTGCTGTGCATCCAGCAGTGGAGAAGGTTGTGCTGTATTATTTCGGTCACTTTCGTACTTTCATACACCGGCGAAAGCTACTTCGTCTTTTTAGGAAATGTTAAAGAGACCGGTAATATCGTTCCGAACATTCAGTGATAGCAAACAAAATGGCTATCGTGTAGAAACGAACAAAACGTATGGGAAGCTTTCAACAGAAGCCAAAAAGCACAAAAGCGAGCAAAGCACTCTGCTTAAAGGATCTTTTATGAGCGCTTACCAGTGTGGTGCAGTGAGCATGGGGGAAAAAATCGTTCCAATGCAAAAGTGTGAATCGATGCGAGCAAAAAACACAAAAAACTCCCACAGCAAATCGTACTTTGCAGCGGATGCGATTGAGCACGAGACAATGGAGTTGGAGCACACGAAATTTGAAGATGGTTTCGGTGGGCGTGCACGTTGCCAATGTTTGATAGTAACAAAAGAGCCGAGGCTAGTTTTCCTTTGTTGAGCTGGTTCCTAGTGTCCTGGCTCTGGCCCACCGGATATAAGCGGATCGAATATGCTACGGCACGTAACCCGCATAAACTTAACCCAATCGGGTGGGTAAAATAAAAGATTCGATAATCTGCCGGAGCGTTATGGGGAGAGCTTAGATAACGGGCAAGGGAAAACAATAAGTTTAATGTTTTTCGGAACAGTTCACAACTGATTGCGGTTTAAGTGAGAATTGTGCAAAAATAAACTTGTAAATAATATAAACAAATATCAGCTTAATGTTTAGAGTTTCTTGGTTCTGTGTTTTATTCTTTTTCCATGAGATACTGTGTTTCACTTATTTATTTGTTGTTTTTTTATGTTTTTTAACTGTTTTTATATTTTTTTATCTTTTCTATATAATTTTATGGTTTGTTAAAACTAGTATTTGCTTTTATATTTTTTTCAATTTAAAAAGCATTTGGTTTTCTTCTTCGTGTTTTTATTTTACATTCTTTACCCTTTAACAAAATTATGAAAAAACCATTTTATAAAAAAAACTCTGATTTGTTGACATCACCGCCCGTGAAAAAAATGATCCAGCAAATGTGAATTGTTTGCTTCTCTAGGGCGATTCTTGTACCGAAAGGCAACTGTTGTGTCATTGCTATGGGTTCTCTAAACGAGCAGCATAGATGTAAGCGATTAATGATTGGCACGATGAGACGACATATTTGCGCTAGCAATGACAACATTCGTGTACAAGTCGATTGAATCTGTTTCTGGTAAGGATTGGTAGGATGATTCAGGAAAATGTGTTGTCGAGGGCGAATAAAAACAGGTCGAACGGCTTCAAAAAATGACATCAAATTTATTATCGCTGCTGGCTTTCAGAAGCTTTTCGCAAACAAATGTGATGTTGTGTCAAACATAAATCACAAAAAAAAAGTTTTTTGTTACTACAATATAGGAAAGATAAACTTTATAAAAGAGTAAATGATATTTAAACTTTTTGATAATAAAAGAAAATTCGCTTTAAATTCCCATGAACACTATCACTTACGAGCTGGTTTGATGAGTAAGTTTTGTAAACGACCCATTAAAAGTTGAACTTTGGCACCCCGTCATCACCTTTGGGCATCATATTTTCCCCCACACACACCAAGAACGGTCGAGAATGCTTGGAAAACTAGCCCTGCATGCTATATTGATCATTAGGGGTTTTGACCAACTTTCTCCCGCACTCGAGACCAACACACTGTCGTCTAAAGTCAACCAACCAACGAGTAGGGCGAGCGAAAAGCGTAAAAGCATGGTAATTAGCATCCTTTCTCCCATTGCAACAGTACGTCAGGTTTGATGGGTAAATTGGAAGTGTCTGAGAGTAAACTTTCGCACCGGGGATAGAAAAAGTTTGTTTGAGTTTAAACAAAAAGTTTTACCTCTCACGGGTGCTTTTGATAGCTGTGTCTTTAGTAATGTAGAAAGCTTACAATAACATACCGAAATTGGTGCCACTAATTTATGACAAGATGTGATTGTAAAGACTCATCCCATCTTGTCTACTGCACAAACATGTGGCCGTAACGTGTACCTAAATGGGACCATCAATACGGTCCACTTACGATGCCACTCAAGGCGGCGACACTTACGCCGATTATTTTCTATTGGTTGTTTGGTGCTGGTGCGCCATTTTCGTTCCATTTTTTCTCCCCGCTTTCGTCCCACGGCCGTATTGCTGATACGGTTCCACCGTGTACAAGTGCTGGCAATAAAATAAACAAATTCGTCGTCCAAATCCTTTTGCTGTAAGCGTAACGTAAGCGAACAGGACGCTGGCGCACGCGTTCAGTTTACGGCTCCATTCAACGCCCTAGTGCGTTACGACTCTCTGGTGCCAGCTTCGTTTGTCTTACGGTTTTTCGTAGTGGGTGTTAGTCTTCCATTTGGAAGGACATTCCGCCGGTCCTGTTTCTGTGACGACATTTCGTGCCGTTCGGGTGGGAATTCTAGTATTTTCCCCTTTTTTTTTGTTTTTCTTCGTTGCAAGGCTGTCCTACCCGAGGTCATAAATATGTCATGGGTCGCTTGTTTCGCCTCGGGGACGCAACGACACAATGGCTAAGGCCCAGCACACTTTCGGCCGAATTCGTTTGCACAAAAATGGTGCACAGCATAACTTTTGTCAAAAAAAGCACTTTAAAAAACCCAAGAGGTGATGAAAGGGTTCGGAAAGCAATGCCAGTACCCTTTTTTGATATCCTGGAAAATGACTATGACAAAAGTATCAAATGGAGTGTATACTTTGGTGTGATTTGTTTTATTGTTGTACAGTTTAATAAACAATAAATATAACAGGAAGAGAATAAAATTTCATCACAAAACTAAAACTGAGTCACGTCTCTTTAAAATAATAAAGCAATCCAATAAGCTTTATCGTTGCTGAATGAAAGCCTGAAATAGTAGGCACACATGTGGACGGTTCCATGGTCTCGTGACTCAACGTTCGATTCAGAGCACAAAGGTTCGTGGATCGAATCTAACCCCGAACGTATGACCGTAGCAAGAAAATTGACAAATTTGACCACATATCAAACACAAACAAAAATTTATTGAATTATTACTACTAAACAGTTTTTGAAACACATGTTCACAAGTTGATACAAAAGTAAATAACTTAAACCAAATCTTTACAAACCCGCCTCTTAATCAACATCTTAATAAAGAAGCAAAACGAACGAGACTTTTCCTTCCTTTAAAAAAGCTTCAGCTCTTGATAAAGCTTTTCGTCATGGGTTGCTGCAATCACTTTCGAATCTTCCCATTTCTCAAGTGAGAGCGGGCAAGCAAAACACTCGATCAAAATTTAGGTCAGGTATACTTTTTTTTTGCGGTAGCGCATCCATTCCCAAGCGTACTCCCGGAGCATCTTGATTGACCCCTTCGGATTGCACCGAGTGGCTTTGGAACGGTCACCACTTCGTACGGAGCGTTAACTTGCCCGGTACCGTAGGGCAGTGATTGGATTCCTTTTAAGAATATCCAGAAGCACTTAAGTGTGTACCAGACCTTGAAAGACCTCCGGCAAGTGGTAGTACCTCTAGGCCCGAGCATTGGTAACAACTTACGGGCACTCGTGTAGGATATTCATCCCCCCTCGGGTATGTTTTAGGATACGTCGTGGAGTGTGTACTTGGTGTCCAATTTTATACCCTTCCGGAACTGTGTAGATTTAAAAGGTTTCCCACAGGAAATGGCTAACATTAAAACGGATGGGTATCGAGGGATTTACCAAACTAAAGTGGTGACACCGTTACCTTCTTGTTTCGGATCCCTGACACGACTTTGAAATGCACACCGTGATGTGTCAATGGGATTGAACTTGATAGAACATGACGGATTCGTTCGTTTACACGGTTAGCATGAAATTGTATTTTTGAGTCCAAAAATAGAACGCTCCTTTTATGCTTAAAGTACTTACAATTCTGTTGAAATAAAACCAAATCAAATAAAACCCAAAAACCGTTCGGTTTCGTCGTGAAGTTAATCGTCCAAACGTTTATAGACGATGCTCGAGGGAAATCTTAACTGGAGACGCTCTCTAGGCATACCATGTCAAGATGCACCATCGCAGTGTCGTCGGCCAAACTGGCCCCGTTTTATGACTCGGACTATCCGAACGTGGAGACTTCGTCTGGGCTGGTGGTCATGCATTAATCATCAGGTGGAAAGTACATTTGTTGCAAACTGCTATCACCTGCGGCACTGCCTACGAACAGTCGTTACACTGCTGGCAACTGCATTTTCTTATTCCACGCTGGGAACACCCAGCACCGGAGAACTGCATGTTCGCCTTTGGTCTCATCGTTGCAAAGCACGATGGTTTGGGGCATGAGGCCAGCGGTCCGGTAATTGGTTTGTAATTGTACGGGAAAGCAATGGACTTTCTTGTGCGACTGACGGCTTCGGGTCATCAATAATTCATCTTCATACCCCCGCTGTCTCGGTGGTCTGTGGCGCGCGGATGCGAAAACTGCAGCGCCCGGTGGAGGTGATCTGCCAGTCGCCACCAATGCCAGTGACTACGGTTTTGTGTGCGATAGTCAATTCGATTTCTAGGTTAATCGAGCAATTAATTAATTGATTACGATCGCCATGTCGCTCCGGAGGTGCTCGGATCTTCGGAGCTGCAATGGAAGGTAGGTGCATAAACGAAACGGTTCTCCGGAATCGTAGCATCAACCCGGATGGCTTATTATGCACCATCTCCGGTGGCTAATTGGTGACCGAATGCTACTGTGCGCTAGAAAAACAAAACCCGGCGTTGGGTTCTTTTTTCTGTTCCGCAGCTCAATAAATGGAGTGAAGGATGGTTGAGTAATGTCCCGAAGGTAAAAGTGAATCATGAAGAGGTTCATACCGGCTTGGAGAACAATCGTGAACCGATAGTGCCGTATCGGAAGACTAAAAAGCGGAGGAGCTCTAGGACACCTAACCAATCTTCATCATATCTCTCGCATTCGATTGTTCAATTATCTACCCCGTTCTCACCGTTCCACATCATTCGTCTTTGGTTCTTACACACAACGAGACGGGGTGAGATAAATTCCTATAACGGCTACAAATATACGTGCCATCTCGTCCAGCACGCAGTTTATCAGCGGAATTCCACTGTTCCTTCCACGGTTGGGAAATGGTAGACGCGACCATAAAAACAATCATCAACCATTATCATCATCGCCATCATGAAGCATCGATGTTTATAGTGGAGCTGTTGTCTTGCCTACTTCCGATAAAGCGCGCGAATAGAATCCATTTCGCAGGGTCTGTGCTCCACATAAAGAACAATTTACTGCTTTTTTTTACCAGATGTCGCCGGGAAGACGATTTTTTCCCACCAAGTTAGCGAATGTGTCAGCAGAACCATCATCTTCGGGTTGAGTGAGGAGGCTCGAGCGTTCGGAAGTTTGGACGTAAAGTTTGGTCGGAACAGTTCATAATCTTAACCACTTGATTTGACCGCGAAAAGTTTTGTGCCGAAGCATCATAAAATAGGTACGCTGAACGTAGGGCAGTGTTTCATGAATAATGGTGTTGTCGCTCTTATCTTTTTTTGTTCGAGGAGATGCTCCCAAATTTTAGTTTTCACATAAATTGTAAATGGTGATTTATTTTGTCATTCTGTACAATGTGTTCATCTCTTGACTTTTCAACAAAGTATATAAGATGTAGTATCGATGCTACATAAAAAAAAAACATTTAAGAGAGCACTATCCACAACCGAAATCGAATCAAAAGTTTCAACACTCTTCTCTACGGCACATTGAAGTGCTTCTGCTATGCTCCAGCAGTTACAGTAAAACAATATCATCTGCCACCATAAAACCGTTCAATTTAGCATGCAGTCGAAGCTATCTTATCGCCATACTGTGTAGCTTCGTAATCTCACTCACTCTTGGATCGATGTGAAAATAACAAAAGTTTAATAATGTCGTTATCATTATCAACATCCATTCCGTTCAATGGAAAAAATGCGGGCCTGCCTCACAAACCTGACTGGGCCACCCATCTATCAGTGTCAGTGCAACTACCGTACAGTGCGGTACGTTACAAAGCGAAGGATGAAGTTTTTCCGACCATTGCTGGTCACCGTTGGATTGGTGTTGGTGTGTGGTTTGCAGGCGGTAGACGAGAAGGACTGGTACCAGCATGCCACGTTCTATCAGATCTATCCACGTTCGTTCCAAGACAGTAACGGTGATGGTATAGGAGATCTGAAGGGCATCACCTCGCGGATGGAGTACCTCGCCGGGCTGGGTATCGATGCGACCTGGCTCAGCCCACCGTTTGCGTCACCGTTGGCAGACTTTGGGTACGATGTGTCCGATTTCTACAACATCCAGCCAGAGTACGGTACGATGGCCGATATGGAGGAACTGATCGCCGAAGCGCACCGTCACGGCATCAAGTTGATGTTGGACTTTATACCGAACCACAGCAGCGATGAGCACGACTGGTTCGTGCAGTCTGCCACCGGGAATGCCAAGTACCGCGATTACTACATCTGGCGCCCGGGCAAGGAGAACAGTGTGACGGGAGCGTTGGAACCACCGAACAACTGGATCTCGGTGTTTGGTGGCCCGGCCTGGACGTACGATCCGCGTCGCGGAGAGTACTATTTGCATCAGTTCACCAAGAAGCAGGCGGATTTGAATTACCGCAATCCGGAGGTGGTGCAGGAGATGACGGACATGCTTACGTTCTGGTTGGAGAAGGGCGTGGATGGATTCCGGCTCGATGCCATCAATCATATGTTTGAGGATCCGGAGCTGAGGGATGAGCCACCTGGGTGGGGACCACCCGGGTCTTATGACGAGCTGGATCACATCTACACCAAAGATAACCCCGACACGTACGGTGTGGTTTACAACTGGCGGCAACTGTGTGAAGATTTTGGACAAAGGGCCAATAAAACGATCATTATCATGACGGAGGCGTACGCATCGATAGAGAACACGATGCTGTTCTACGAAGATGCAACCGGTACGCGACAGGGTGCCCATATGCCGTTCAACTTCCAGCTGATCTACGACTTCCGGAACGATCAGAATGCGATCGGGTTGAAGCAATCGATCGACTTCTGGATGAACCACATGCCGGCACGTCATACACCGAGCTGGGTGGCGGGATCGCACGATCACTCGCGAGTGGCCACTCGTGTTGGGTTGGTACATGTCGATCAGGTGCTAACGCTAGTGCACACGCTACCGGGAACAAGCATCACATACTACGTAAGAAGATATCTCAAAATGATCTTCTTTTCTAGAACTATAATAATGTCTTGGATGTCTTTTCTTTTCTAGGGTGAAGAGATCGGTATGTTTGATTTTAAGGAAGCTGAAACGTATGACAACCGCGATCCGAACCGTACACCGATGCAGTGGGACAATACGATATCCGCTGGATTCAGCACGAATCGCACCACCTGGTTACGGCTCCATCCCGACTATCCAACGCGCAACGTCATGATGCAGGAGGCAGCTGAGAAAAGTACGCTCAAGCATTTCCGCAGCCTGACGGCACTCAGGCGCCATCCGTCGTTCGTGCACGGTGAGTTTGTGCACCGTACCGTCGGCAGGGATGTGTACGCGTTTAGCCGTGAGCTGCACGGGGAGGATACCTTTGTCACCGTGCTCAATATGGCCCCCAGTAGCCGAACGGTCGATTTGGGTGATTTTGTGAATATTCCCCACCGGATGATGGTGGAAATAGCGCAACCGGAGTCGAGCTACAAAGCAGGGTAGGTATAAACGGATTGTTCCTTAATTTGCAGCATCATTAATGTTGGGATTTAAATTTAATTTTAGGGAGGAAGTTGATATACACAATGTGGCCCTACTGCAGCACGATTCTATTGTATTGCGAGCGGTCGTTTCGGGATCGGCCGGTATTAAGCTGTCGATGCTGGTCGTGCTGTTGGCAGCAGTTAAACATTTCTTGTAGAGATCCAGTTTATAATTACAAAGCTTAAAAACCGGGTAATAAATGTTAAACAATTTCGTTAATTTGTGCAATCATTTTTAGCAAAACCAACATCACCAAGAAACCAAGCTTTCCTGAAGTGTTAAACAATTAACAGAACGCGAACGGCAGCCACGGAACAACACACACTAATTGGAAACGGTTATGCCCGGGAGTGCTTATTTAAACTTTACCGAACGGTGCGACACTTTGGCGTGACGAAACCACCACTGTGCAACTGCTATGCAACTGGCGTTTTGGGGCATGCAACGAGTCGGTGGGCCCCATTTCAAGCACCGGAGGGGTTTTCGCGAAGAAATTCGCGTGTTGTCGCGCGTAATTAATTGTTTCCGGCAGCAAAAAAACGATCGCCCGGTGAAGGGGGTATGAATGTGGCCGGCGACATGCAAAACCCCTTTCGGTGACGGGTTTGCAATCTGTGTTAGCCAACCGGCCCTGGCAGTCGCCGGAAGAGTCGCACACGATTGCATGAGAAAGTGAAACAGTGTTATGAGAGTAATTACAACGATCTCGAGTGGAGTAAAGGGGAGTAAGCTTGAAAAGTGGCTTCCCGGGGCCTCTGTACTTGACCGTGTGGTCGAGTTGGTTTCGACACAGCTGGACGACGGACCAGTTACACGGCCAGTCCAACTGTGTGCCGTGCAAAGGGAACGGTGCAATATGTATGAACCTAAATCATTCTTCGTCTGCCATGATGGATAATTCCAGTGGAGCGGGATTTGAAGTTTAAGATCGTTTTATAATCCTCGCCTCGGACGTCTTAAGGTGGAGTTTGGTGTTTTTGCCAAGTTTGAGCGGTGGTTGGGAACATCTTCCCAACTCTTGAAGAGAGATACTTTGAAAACAAGAGAAGAAAAAAACAGGATAAGAAGAGTTTTCCGTACGTTGCAGGTCTGCGATAATAAATCTGGATCAAGAGCTGTACCGGGTAAATGGGGGTTTTGGTTTTGGGAAAACTAGTTTGACGCGAAAGAAAATTGTAAAAGCTAATTCCTCGGGTGTTATGTTGTCCAAACCATGGCCCAGGTGAAGCCTGTAATTTATGACGAGATGTAATAAGAGAAGCGTGTGGTTTTGGCCGGTACAATCAAGAAGTTGACCCAATTTTATTAAGATTTTGTGGTCAGGGCCTTTTTAATTAATTGCTGTATTATTCGATTAGATGAAACTTAATGCCTTTTTTTTATTTTGGTGAAAAGTTTGTTTTTTCCCGGCTAAGGTGTATAAAATTTCACCGGCGAAGGAGAAGGACAATCGGACAGCAGAATAGAGCAATTATTGGAAGGTTTCAGTTTCAATTTTACCAACATCTCAATGGCCAACTCAAGCAAAAATGGATAGCGATACGAAGTACCCGATCGGGGAGGAAAAACAACCGTTTTTGTTTTCTTTGGACCGGTTTTTCTGTGTCGAGAAAATCGTCCAGAAGCAATAAAATAAAGGGAAGAAAATACCCCAATCCGGGAGAAGCCGTGTAGACGGTCGTAGACACATTCTCACTTCCTGTCCCGAATGCTTTTAAGCACTGACCACTCTCGGGGAGATGTTTTTATTTTCCATGCCCCCTCGCTAGCCCGTACCAAAAACCGATAACGTTCCACGGTACGGGTCAGTGGGATTTTATGTATTTGTTTGTTTTTATTTCTAGCTTTTCACGTTGCGTTGGTTTCGCGTTCGACCAAACGTACCGGAACGGTTACAGGAAAGGATCGCCACCGTGTCCTGCCTTCCTGCACGCTTCCGACACTTTTGTTCTCGAGTGGTTGATTTTCCGGACAGGTCGGGGTGGTCGGCCGTTCAATGGTTCGTTCTTGGCGAAACAGAAACTTGGTTCGGTTTGGCACGAACGTTTGGCGAAGCGTGATGATGGACTCCGTCGGTCCAGTTCCGGCACGAGGAAAACGATTGTTTGTCACTCGGGCGGAAGCAAATGGCAATGGCAAAAGGATCGCCAAAAAAAAATCGCATCACAACGATTTATGGGCTCATGTTTGGTCCGGCTCATGTCCAGGGTCATGCTGGTGAAGCAGGGAACGATTTGCACCGCGCACCAAGCCTCGAACCGAACGAAACAGCTGTAATCGGGTCAGCTATTTATCACCAATACCTAGCAGCAATTCATCGCCCGGAGACGGAAAGTCTGTGAAACACGTGTTCCGATTAAAGCGTGTGTGTGTGTATGCGTGTATTAGAAAACGCGTGGAAATAGGGTAAATAGTTGCTGAAACTGATAACGATGTTACAAGCAACCCGGCGCTGCGAATACAAACACCCTTACGCAGACAATATACATAATCGTCCGCTGGTGGTTGTGCGACCAGTTCGAAACACGGCTAACTGCAGTTCTGCCGCTCGTCTCTACGCCACAGTATTGGTGCAGTCGTGCGTATCGATTGAAGAGGAAAACTTTACCCATTTTCCAACCCCTTTTTTGTATCGATAGGCGCGGCTGGTTGAAGTTTGAGCGGGTTTTTGGTGTCCAGAAAGGAAAAGGGCATTGCTATTTAAATGTTACATATATACAAACCCCCTCCATTCGCCATTTGCAAACACCCCTCCCATCTCCATCCACTTTCCCGGGTCGAAGTTCGAACTGATTGGAAAACTTAGACCTAGGCGAGGGAATGACGCGTTCGTAACAGCAATATATCGTGAGTGGTTGTATGATAATTTTATGACATCTTCGCACAGCGTCATCGATTCGATTCGATTGTGTGACGGGCGTAGCAGGGGGTTAAAGTTGAGCCTTTTTTCCCGCCCATTCGTGGTGGGATAACCACAGTAAGTGTGGTTAGTGCTGTTGATTAAATATTGATTCCGTTTTAACTGAACGGCACTCCCAAGGATACTTGAATAAAAATTATTGCCAGATTATGCATATTGCAATGCCAATATTGTGGTTATCCAAACGCTCTTAAACTTCACACAAAATGTGAATTAATTATTTTGAAGAAATTTGTCCGCCATACTTTTGTGACCTTCAGAAGGTGCTCATAAATATGCATGTTACCCTGCTCATGGAAGCTCATATCGGACCAGCATCGTTGTCTGTTTGGTAGAAGGTTTTCCCATTATTCCCCACCGAACTGGCCAGTGACGCAAAAACCACTGCACAGTTTGTTCCGTGTACGAAAATTTTCCACCCAAGTTGGGGTAGTGGAAATATGGCATTTGCCATTTACGGGAGTCAAACGACCCGAGGATAAAGTTTTGTTTTATTGAAAATGTAATAAAATTTTGAATCCCGTTCGGTGACACTCGGAGTTTACGGAGTGTCTACGGAACTATAGGACGTACTACTACTTTTAACCTTTCAGACGCGTCGAGGCGTGATTTTTCTGCTTCAAAACGGTAGAAGTGTTGAGTAGTTTGTGCGGGTTTTTTTTTCTCTCTCCTTTGGATTGAAATATGTAGGTTAGGACGACTGGCAGCGATTTAGATTTATGCAGCATAGCATCGATGGGATGGATCGTTATAGGGAATTTAATCAGGCAAAGTGCTTGAAAACTGTGACCTCCTTCGCTGTGAGGAGAGCTTTTTACTGAGCTGCTTTTATTTCAACACTTCAAAAGCGTTCGCTGCAGTACCAACACTTAAAATCTTTACACACACTGCAAGATTACGTTACAGCAATTATTTGTTTTATTCCTTATGAAGTGTACGTCGATGCCACCCGTTCATATTATATATCAAAGGAAGGTGTGAATTTGTTTATCCCCAGCGGTAGATCTCGTTTCGTTCGAAAGCGGATTTTAAGGGAAAACCCAATTCAAACGCCCTTCACTTTGCTTTACATTTTACCAATACGCGCTCCAAACCATAACGCGATCAAGCTCGCTGCTGGGGCATCTTTTATCGTGCTTGTGGGCCACCCGATTCGATTGCACGAATGTAGATATTGATTTTCATTGCCTTTCCCATAAGTACGTATGGGTTTTTTTTCGTTACCATCACACTGCTTTGAGGGTGCTTGTTTTTGGCGTAAAACAATATTCGGGCGCCCGAACGCAACGAGCTCCAATCTCGCCATCAAATGGAAGATAAAAAATCGATAGCCCAAGTCGTTAGATTGCTGGAAATCTGCCCTTATGGTTTGAAATTGTATTAAAAAAATAGATAGCATTATAAAGCAAACATTTTATCAAAAAGTGGAAAAGTCGTTATTAAATAAAATTACTTTTCCGTTATAATTGGACGACTTGCCGCCAGTTGACTTCGGGGCTGTTGAGTACGCATAATTGAAAAATTATCTTTATGCGTATCACATCAATTACTGATAATGGAAAGCTTGCTGCAAATTGAAAGCTTTCTCTTTAAACATTTTAATGCCCTATGCAGCAAAATATAACAAACAATTTGTGATAAGGAAGTTCAAGTTATAACCTATGATTAGGTCTTATATTTTCCCAATAGGCTCACAATGCAATCATTTTCTCTACGAGTTTTAAAGGATATTTTTAGCATTTCAATGGACGAGTGGAGGGACTTAAAAACGTGTCGTTTATTAATATCATTTAAGTAAGCTTTTCAAATGAAAACTCCCCTTTCCGCTCGTGAAGAACAATAATGCTGTTTGTAAAACAAGATTAATGCAATGTAATGATGTCTGTGTCCCTAGGCTCTATTCATGGCACTTTGGCAACCTTTAATACTAGCATTAAAATGTTGATACGTGCACACGCTTCACTTGCTCGGTTGTACAGCGCACGACTACTTCCCACACCTGCACCGAACAACGTTCCCACCTGCCAAACTCAAGCAACATGCTTTCGAGCGGAATCTGTCAGAATTTTCATAATTTCAATGCGGCACCACGGTGAAAGCAACTGTGTAGGATTACGATACGCTGTAAAAAGGGAGGATTTATTTCCTACAAGATCCGATCATGTATGAACAAATGTGGCTGCGCAAAGAGGATTACGTTTTCCAGTTGCGGGGGGAAAACACACGAACGGGAAGGGCTTGATCATTTGGTGCTTGACAAGAAAAGCAACCGAAATGGTGTGCCGTTTGAGCAATCCTTGATTGCCGACTTGAATGAGAGCTTAGCTTTAAAAGAACTTTTATGCACGTTTTATGACGGTTCACTAAGCACTCGTAAAGGCAAATCTTTGTTCATGTGGTATCATGCCTGTGAAGAGTGCTTTTTTTCGCAAGAAGTGGTTAAAACGCGTTGCAGAAAATGCTTTTCTTTGAGTTTGATTAAACAAATCGACCATGGGACAGTATTTTAAACGGTTGACGCGTTTCCATCATGCAAGATGAAAGGTAACAAGGCTGAAAGTCCTTCACGTGAACAGCTTGGAGATTTATATCTGAACAATGATCTTGTATTGGGCGTGACCGAGGAGCAATTGGCTTATTGTAGCGAATAAGACGAGACCGTGCATAATCTGGTCAATAATATATTTATCAACTTTATAATTAAAAAGCTTCTTATCCTTCTAACTTTGAAGATATAATAGATAGAATATAATAATATGTATTCTGTGAATTTCTAAGTGGACTTTTTGCTCGTGCTTTTGTTTTTCCTTTTCTTTCGAAGGTCTTTTAAATATTGCACAACCTAACCAACCACGTCAACAGGAGAGACAAACGCCTTGACGAGCGAACACCACGGACATCTTTCATCGCACGATGTGTTCGAAATTTCACTTTTCCTGTCGAATCTTATTTTTGTCCTTTTTCCCTTTGTCTTGAGCTGCTGTTACTGGAGGAAATGGTACCGCGCCATCTTGCTATAATGTAGTCCATCTTCTGGCAGGCATAAAAAAGGACTAGAGCGAAAGAGAATGAAGCTCCAAGCTGGTAGTTCATCTTGTTCGTCCCCACACAAGCCACAGTAAGGAAACGCACCAGCCCTTGGAGAAAGATATGTCATACGAAATGTCACCCTTAATAAAAACCCTCTTCATCGTGTAACACATCAACCCCTTGGTTCCCGTGGTCCCGGAGCCACACAACACCGTGCAGGCTCAAAGCTCGCGTAGGATTTTTAGAGCGGGTTGGCAACTTGAGATTTCGACATTTGCTATTCAACGGTTTGAAGGACATCTCCGCAGAAAGTGGCAAACACGGAAAACACTGACATGCGAGCGTGATTTGCCTGCGATCAAATCAGATTGCTGCTTGTGCCTGGTGCCCGTGGCATGCGATTGTAAAGCATTTCAAGGACACCTGGCAGAAGAGTCTCTATCTATCGGCTGCTGGAGAGGAACAAAATAAAAACACAATGTGGAAAGTGCGTACGTGTACGCCCTTTTTCCTACTGTCAGTGGCGTGTCCGCACAGCTGCAAAGGGAAACCCGTCTAACACGCGTTGTTGGGCATGGTTTGGGTTGAGTGAAAATTGGAGGCAAAAAGGCCGGCTGTTTTCCTCCTTTTTTTTGCTTCACACTCCGAATTCAAAATCCTTCTTTTTTTCTGCAGAAATCCCTTTTTCAAATTTCACACTTGTGGGTTGTCATGTGTGAGGTGGAAGATTACGGTTGGTGTTACTAGTTAACCCTGCCCGCGTCGTGTGATCTTTTGATGCGACGAAAAAGATCCGATCACTGGAATATCAATAATTTCTTGCTTTTCCATCACACCAGCTTAGTGGCACATGATAACATGGTTTATGTCGGTTCTTTTTAAGGCAAATACTGGAAAGCATACAACATAATCAACGAAAACCCGGGTATGGAAAATGGGTTTACCCGAAACGGAACATAACACCAACCGCGTTTCACATACGGCCATGCCGGAAAATGTTCACACAAACAACCACGAAGGAGATAGGACGGATATCAAATAGATCGACCGATGGGACACACGATTAAAATTGATTTGATTGATCCTTTTTACGAAAGAAATGGGACCGAATAAAGGGATACACAGGGCGCCCGTTTCGTTTTGGGGTGTGTGTGTGTGCCCCGTTTCCCAGCAGCCGCGTCATGTTTGACGGAACCGGGTAACGCCATCGACACTGACATCCTTTGTGGATGCGTAGGCAAAGTTTCAATAGACATGTGCTCACGAGTGCGTGATAAAATGGGAAATCTCCTGTGGATGAGTGAGGGTTCGCATAAGGGATGTTTTTGTGTCACGAGTAAATCCCACCTTACGAAGATCACGTCAATTAAGTTAATAGATAACGCAAAGTTGAAGAGATGGTAAAGTGACGGAAAAGTGTTTCACTCTTCATGTTTTTTTTTAACAAAAGTTCAAGTTTTAAATTTATTTAACATTCAGGAAAGTTTGTTAAAATTAAAGAACACTCAAATTTACAGCAAAAATATATTCCTATCGCTTATTCAACATTGAAACTAAGTTCCACAATCTCCGCTTACATTCCTAAGACACTCCTTTAGCTTTAAGCACAGGAAATCAATAATCATCAATCGATGTCCTGCATCAAAGCTTCGCCTCTTCCCATCCGCTTCGTTTTGCTACGTTCGACGCACTATTTGCACCACAATTTTATAACAAAAAATCAATAAAACAACAAATAAGGCGCCGGAATCGCTGACGCTTTGCCGATACGTTAATAGACGTTCCGGCATTCGACCGCGAACCACCCATGACCTTCGCGCAGGAAGTTTTTTGATAATTTTGGCGGGAAGTGGTAAATGGCACTTGTGTCGTTGTCTGCGTGAGGCGTGGCATAGTTTCCGTTGTCCACTAACACTTCCGCGGATGGAATTGGAGGTCGTTCCGATTATCCCACGGTATACCCGTCAAGGTGGTAGACCTCGACGGGAAGATTAACCGTGTGACGTTACATGAGCGTAAAAAGAAGGAAAAATAAACGGAAGTGCTAATTTTAACCCCTTGCAAAAGAAGCGCCACAGAAGGGTATTTTTTCCAATCATTGGATTAGTGGTATAAAATATATTTTGTGAGAATAAATTAAGCTTGATGTTATTATGAATTTAAGGTAATGTATTTAAGATTCATTTGATTTTGATTTGGTATATGAACCAAACCGGTGTGTTACCGAATTCGTGCTTCAAAGCAGGAAAAAGGAAGAAGACGTACCTGCCTTTGTGGCAGTATCAACAAACCACAGGCACACAGCCGTACCGCCAGACCTAACATTGGCCCCATTCACGGTCATCGATCGGTTCGGTTACTGCAGTCTAATTTTACGACTTGTTTACATACTGCCCGACCTTCCGGCACCTGCGCACCGTTCCCCGCACGCTCACCGAAACGCCCGGTTGAATTCTTTCGCGATCTTCAAACACCGCGTTGACCGTTGGAGGAGATTGCGCTTGCGGGTGTTTTTCACCCGCGTTGGGTTTGAGGGAATGAATCTCCCAGTTTGTACCTAATCTGTTGCATCCTGTCCCATTTTCTCTGGGTTGGGTTCGGGTTAGCCATGAAAGCCCCAAACCACCACCACCATAGGGCAACATTGACCGTAGGGCTATTTTTGTAAATCGCCGTCCCAAGATCAGCGCTCACGGGTGTGCTGACAATATAAAATCATAATTAATTGAAAACACTTTGCCGTTCGTGCTGGCAAATGGGAAAAGGGCGGCGAGTAGTGTGCCTTTCGGATGCCAACGGCCCGGTGATTAATGAGGCGCGCTTGTATGTCAGCGTGGTCCCTTACGGTTCGTTTCGTCACGATGTCGAGATGTCGCGTGATAGCGAGTGAAGCTTTTCCCATCCCCAACACTAAGTCGCGTCCGGTTTTGAGTCACGAATTGAAACGAGCCGCCCGATGCCGGTTGTTTTAATTGGCAAACCATGTGATATGTGAGTGCATTAAAACACAATCACCGGTGATCGGTTAGTTGGGCCCGATCGATCACCGTTCGTCGGTGGAAAGAGTGACTTCCCCGGGATTGGATTGTTATCGAGCAGAGATTGTGCATCGTGCTGCACTTACAATATGGATGAGTTTTGTGGGGAAGATGCAAATGAGCAAACCGAGGCTCTCTTTGTGTTTGGCAAACGCCAGTTGACACATTCATTAGGAAAAGTGTTAAATTATTGGTGCAACATATTTGGCAGACTTGATGGAATGGATTGCAACACGGTATGCATTCACCAGGTCGCGCTAATTGATCGTGGTTTGTTTTCTGCCAGTGAAGACAATCAGATGAGCTCTTTGAAGTGAGAACAGATTTTTAAGGATAAATCTTCAAATTGTCTTATGATCTGTAGAGATAAATTAAAAATAGTCAACAAGCTAAAAGCTTGAGATGCTTTAGACAATCGTAATGTGTTATTGGAAATCCTTGAAGAGATGTTATGACAAGTGTCTCAATCTCGGGCCTATTTTCTTCCAAAAAAGCATTCCTTCATTCATTGCTCAGTGTTTGCTCTTTTCGACGTGGAACCGTTCTGCCAAACCGCATCTTGTACTTCCCACCAGTGGGCTTGGAAAATTGCAAATTGAAATGAGGAAACTAACCGCAAACAATTTAATGTGTTTCTGCGGTTGTTATCCCGCATTCTGATTTCTTCCCACCGATCTCCGCCCTCCAAAAAGCTGTGTGCAGAGGCGTGTGTAAGCAAACAGGGCTAAGGACTTTTTATGTTTCCCGTTTCCAACCGAACCATCCAGCGTACCAGGGATAAGCCGTTAAGGAACGCATCGCCCGTATCGTGGTTGGAAGGCACATCCGAGATTTACGGTTAACTACACTTCCTCGTACTTAAAAGTAGTGCTGTGGGGGGTTCGTGGTAGCTACAGACATCATCATTATCAGCCCATAATCAGGGCAGGGGGTTGACTTGTTGTAGGGCATTCTATGAGACAGGTGAAGCAGTTCACAAGTTACGGTTTAGTGCGAAAACGTTTTGTACCAAACATGTTGATTTCTGTGTGTGTTTGTGTTGTCAGATGGCGATGCGAAGATTGTAGAAATTATTGTTTGCTTTACCCGACAGGAAACAGAAGGTCGGCTAACCAAAAGCCATAAAGCTGTTAACTGATTAAATTAAGAGAAGTTGATTGCTTTACAAGGTTTAACCCTATTCGCTCGATGGTTGGATTAATGATAGAATTATTCCCATACAAAAAACCCTTAGAATTCTCAAGTTTTTGAGGATATTTACCGAAAAAAGTTCAAACAGTCCATAAATCGAAGGCTACACATGTTGGAACTTTAATAAAGTTCATTGATTTTATTAGAGAGATATGTCTTTGTACCAAATTAACCTCAACGTGACAAATGACAAGCTTAGCAAAGGTCGTTATTAATTTTCGACTCATCTGCCAACAAATTGAATGCTGTAACGCGCGTCGCTAGAGGATCGCGCTCGTTATTAATAGCTATTGTTAAGGGATAGCAACCAAATCGTTGGCCCAAGGTAAGGTAGGCTGTAAATAGAGGCTTCACCACCACCAAATTGCTTCACATCCATCACCCATCATCGTTATGCGAGTTGATAATCCGGCATGCAAGGACAATGGGGTTCTGGGGATGGTTTGTGTGGACCATCATTAGTGTACCGGTATACACGAACTCCTTACCCTTACAGGTCACACACACACACACACACACACACACACACACACATGCACACAGACCGACTCCTAATAAGGTTACGCACCAGATGGTGAACCACCACCACCAATAGTCACAATAGGATGGTTAACTTCTTTACCCAAAACTGCCAAACAGCTGGTTCCGAATTGGGCTACGTTTTGAATGTGTGTCTGAAGGGTAAAAAGACAAATGTGGCAAATGAAAAATAAATGTCAAAAAACCATGTAGTTTGACGCTTTCACAGCAACTTGTCAGTCAATTTCTTCCTCTGCTTGAAGTATTGTTGTTGGTTGATTTAATGCTGGCTATTTGGTTCACTTATCGATTTGCGACCGGTATGGTATTGAGATTGATGAAGTGGTTTTAGCCTTGATAAATGGGGATAAAAGTTTTGCCTCACTAATCATGTATTCACCTGTTATAATCTTGTTATGCTCAAGTAGTGGAACTAATTTGTGCGGAGTGGTGTTGCGCATTTAATTCGTAATGAATTATGGGAACTCAACATATTTTGCATTGGATTAATTTGAATTATTTTCGTAAGTGTAATTTATAGGATCCATATTTAAATATTAGACTGTATTGAATTATTCATTTTTATACGATTATGTTATAAGCAAAAACCATTCGAGGAAAAAATGCAATAGCTGATAAACAGCATTAAATTGTTTTTGCGCTCTGGAAAGCTCAAAAGATCTCAATTACATCTAGGTCTGCATTCGCTCCAAACACGTCCCGTAAAACATCCGGTGACGTAGATTTTTTCCACCTTCAGAAAACCATACATTGCACCATAAGTCTAAAGCGAAAGGTTTTGCAATAAACAAGCTTTTTTTTCTCTCTCGCCCGCCCATTCTTTGGTTAAAAACGTGCAATCAAAATATATCAGCCCCACTAAAGCTAGCTTACACATTTGGGGCTGGATAACGTTTGGGAAGGTGAAGTTTTCCTCTTCTTTTGCATGCACCGGATGAGGATGAGGTTTATTTATTCGACCCCTTCGCGTATGTGTGTGTTACTGACACTAATTTGTTTACTTATTTGTTTATTTCATAAGTGCGCACTTTGCCCCCTTACGATTTGATTCGATTGGATGTGGAGGTGGGGGAGGTTTTTTCAAAAGAAATTGCTGAACGTTGTACGCAGAAGTACGCAAGCAAATTGCGCAGAAAGGAACGATATTTCATATCGCAATGGGTGCGTTGGGTTAGGATGATTTTTTCCCGTTGAGATTTTCCACCGTTTGATAACAGCAGCTGGGTAATGTTACTCGATCGAGGGGTTGGGTTTGTGTTTTGTTCTGTATTGATACCTTCCTGCCCGCAAGCTGCTAAGGTTTGTTTGTTTCTCCAGAAGATACATTTCCTTTTAGCTTAATCGGAATTTTGTACACCACCGGAAAATGGGCAGGAAATTGAACATTCGTTTTCATCGGCAAAAAGAAAAACCTTTCCCGGGTCCCCAGGATCCTGTGACCTTCTTGCAGTGGAGGGGAAGAAAAAAAACGTCTGGAGTGGATGTGTTTTCACTTTTGCTTTTAAATTATAAATGGAAAAGCTATTTTTTTTTGCATTTTCATATTTCACAAACAGCACACCTTTTTTTAAATTTTCTTCCTGACACCACACGTATGGAAGGTATTGCACGATATTGCGCTGGCACTATTTATTTATTTTTCTCATTCGCGCACCACACAAGGCAAACACAAGCCTTCACATAATTTTATCATTCCCCGAAAAAAAAATATGCCACACACGCACACAGCACAAACACACACGCGTTTATGTTGTAACTATCTCAACTATTTGCCAAACCGAAGCTACGTGCACCGGTGGTTAGATTGATTTTTAAGAGCAATATTTAATGCAATTATTTGTTTACTTTTCTGCTCACACTTTCCAACAATCCCCCGAAACGCACCCTCCCAAAAACGCAACCCACCACCGGCGGTGGGGCGTTCCGTTTGGGATGTAATTTTATCTCGCACAACAAAACCGGTCGATGCAAAAGAAAACCGATGAACGATTCGTAACCGTACCAATCTGAATTTAATGTTTCCGGCTGTAATGTTGGTCGAGTTGGGTGTTTTTTTTTCTCTCTCCCAGTATGTTTGGTTATATCTTTAACTGTGCGGACTCAATCCCGATATGTGCCTGAGTGGAGCACGGTTCGAGCAGTGTATTATCATTTTCCCGGGCTGATGTGTTACGCCGTTTGCACTGCAAAGGATATCTTCCTCGATTAAACGCGTAATCGATCAAGGTCCACGGAAATTGAGGAGTAAAGCCGCCGATTTAACGAACCCGTACGCGCGCGTTTCCGAAATTGTCCTTTGGTACGATATCACGACAATCCTTTGCGTTTGTACGTCGCTCAAGCATGAAATGTTTCTTCTATCGAGCAAAACATATTTTACTCCATCGTGCTAGGCATGTGCTGACATGCGTTCACATTCACAACGCACACACACACACACCGCAAACGGGTCCGAATTCGTCCCGAAAAATCTGTCCACGACCGTGAAATGTGACGACGAGCGCGTGCAGTCGAGAAAAAAAAATCCCCGTTTGGCGTTTCGGCCTTTTGTGGCGCACGCGAACGCGATGCTTTCTTGAAACAAACTGTTTCTTCGCGAGCCGCTTGTGTCGCGAGACGTCCTCGTTAGGGCCACACGTTTTTTCCTTCTGTAGATACCGTGCCGCTGCTTTGGCAGGCTGAAGTACGGTCTCTCGCTCTCGATGTTCATGCACGCACAAGCGCGGTTCCGCTCACCACGAGCTGGGGAACTGTGCTGGGGCTACCAGCATCTCTTTCTGGCCGTTTGGCTCTGCGTGTGGCCTTCGAGGGGCGGACAAATGAACACCGTACCGCGGCGGTGGATGAGAGTGCATGCGAGAAGCAGCGGGCCCGAAATGATTTGCTGGCAAATGAACTGATCCCTGTCGGTCAGAGCTCCCCACTATGGGATGCAAAGGGAATAATGGTAAAAAATTTGTTCGAAACATATAATTTCATTTAAAGTTTGTAAAATTTATCAGAAAAATTTCAGTAAACTTAGAATTTGTCATAAATAATATATATATATATATATATATATTATCGAATTTATTGAATGTCGCATTAATGACCCCAAATTTCACTCATACCTTATCGTAAAACTTGTACTAGAATTTCTTGTTATTTTATTCTTTCTTCTGTAGAACTGCTTTTTTATTTTTAAACGTTATCTACGTTCTTTGACAAGAAGGTGTTACTCACGATAAAAAACAGCTGACGTACCATTACTACTATGCTCACCTTCCCCCACTTCACTTGGATTTGGCATTGGAAACGAATAAACAATCCATGACGTGGTAGGGCATTTCTGGCAAATTTGTGTTATAAATTAATAAGCTCCCCATAAATAACACAATTGATGCGCCAGCACCAGCCACCGTTCGATTTACACTGGCAGCTTAATTAACGGTGAGTGTCCAAAAAGCAATAAACGCATAACGGATTCGGTCCCCCGGTACCATATATGGACGCACGATCTTCCCCGGAGGGCGTCATCTAATTGACTCCGGAAATAACCACTTCTTTACGTTTTACGATCGTGATGATTTTTTTTCGTTTTTTCAATGCCGCATTTATGATTTTTTCCCTTATTGTTTAATTATTTTTGAACAAGATTTGGAATAAACTAACAGCGCAGAGAAACTTCTCCTAGGTGGATTAAGCACTACCAGTGCAACCTGCCATGTTCGCACCTTCCTTTAGCTTGTCGTAGTTTGTCGTAGTTTTTCTCCTTTTTATATCTTCACCCAAACCTGTCTCAATTTTATTTCGTTTTTTCTTCTCCTTTAATCTCAACTTCAGTCTCCGTATCGTTCGATTTTGCATGTTGCTGCTGCTGCTGCTGCTGCTTGTGCTACTACTGCAGCCAATGTGGATGATGGTTTTGTTGTTGATTGGAACCGGGAAAGCGAACGTTCGCCGACATGACATAACTGTAACATGCGCTTGAGTTACGACGACGGCTCGGCATCATCGAGTAATAAGCGCAAGGGGAACAGAATGGGGCTGCTGAGAAGGAGACATAAAAGAAACAGCAAGGTCGTCGAGGAGGAGACGGTGATACCCGTCTCGGTAACCGTATGGAAGTGATGCTGGAGATTGTGGCAGGCCATGGGTTGTTTAATGCGGCAGAGAGCATATGAAAGGTTGTGAGGGGTTTATGCTGAACCTATGCTAGACAGGGAACAATAGATGATTGAGTTCCCGAAGGATGGATGGAGCGATTGCTTACTCCACGTAAAAATCTTAGTTCTTCAGCAAGTCATAACATTTATATCGTTCACAAATTGAGCAATTATTGTAATAATTATTAAACCAACCTTAGTTTTAAAGAATTTTTAATGATTATTACCCCTACAGTGGCGTGAACTTTTATGCTTTCCCGCGTGAGAGCGTAGCATAATAGCTCTCGCATTCACTCCATTTCTAGCAGAAGGGTTCATCCTGCAGTTCATTTCGTTCGGATTTTTCCCCGAGCATGCAGCAGGTTGTTGTTTCCATTTTCTGGCGCAAAATCGCCTTTTTTCCAGCAGTATTTTTCCCAGATTTCTCCCGCTCTGCCACACAAAAGCCTGTGCAAATCATATGTTTTTGCGACATACACTTATCCCGCTTCGGCAGCCACACTGAGTACGGAACGGAATCGATTCGGTACTGGCCCACTGTGGCACCGTTCCTCGCACCGCACGGTTAATATGTTTGTTCTTTTTCCGCTTTGCATCGCTTTGATAGTTGGGCAGCATGGGCCCAAAACCCGGCTGTGCTGGGTGGGAATGGACAGAATGCCGGGGTTGGAAAATCGCTGGGTTTTTGTTTGTACAACCCGAAGCAAGGAATAGTTTTTCCCGTGCAGTGGCAACGAATAATTAAGGGCAACTTTATTCGGGATGGATGCTTTTAAAGCATGGTGTTTAATATACTGCACGACTTTAAAGCGCGCACGAGCGGTGTCCATAACCGGGCTGTGTCCGTAATTAATCGAAGACGAGGGCAGATTATTGAACTCGGTGGTTAAAAATAAATGATGATGATGATGATGGTAGAAAATCGATAAGGGATTTTACCCTTTATGCGCAACATTATCGATGTAGCGAAGTGAATGTGTGAAGAGTTTCATTTTTTTCTTTCCCAACCCCCTCTCAAACAAAGATCCTTGATGGAACCGGGCGCTGTAAGAATTTCATAATTTATACGTTCGAACAATGAATAAATAAATATCCTTTTAATTAGTTTAGTATGATTCAGTGGAACAAGGGATTCAGTTTTTCCTACCCGTATTTGTAGAATGGTTTTAGCGATCCGTTTCACTTACCTGTAACGAGAAACAAGGAGAGTTCAGAGTAATAAGTAAAGGTGATAAGCAATCAATAAATATGGAAAAAATTGTAGATAATATAAAATGTTTATGTCACAAATCAATATAAATATTAATTGTCAAAAAGTTGTGGCGAATACAAGAAGGGAAATAACAAAGAACATTTAAGGATTGTTATCTCAATCACAGAGTCATGAATATCCACAAACCAAATGATTTGAATAGAATGTGTTTTTCTGTTACTTTGAATTTGTCTCTCTGATCTTCATCTTTAATTTTATTATTTTTTCAATGATTTATTATTTATTCCATATGAATAAATTGTAAAGAAACACTCATTAATATAAATCTTTTGCCTTTATTTAGAACAGTTTGTTTGCAACATGTTTTAACAAAAAAACAAACAAAATTATTCAAAGAGGCTATTAAATTACCAAAACCAAGAATGGTTTGCTTTTACTCCCAAACTGTTTTTCTGCTTTTAAAACTGGCCACAAAAAGTTTAACGTCGATAAATCACTGCGCCGTTGGGATAATAAATAAACCCCCAACCACACGCGAACGTGAAAGAGGGAATGCTTTTATTGATGACATAATGTTTCACGGTGCAAGTGCAATTATTCAATTTCACTCTTGAACAAATCAATTTGTAGAAAATGGGGTAAATATGGGGTGGGTGGCACATTGGATTGCACGATGCACACGAACAACCGTATTCGAAGCACTTACGAAAAACAAAATGGGGTTGAAATATTTGGCAAATTTCATTAAAATTTTACAGACAATTTCCATTACGCTGGGTGGTCAGTTTCGACCCTGGATGATCGGATAAAACTAAATCATTGCACATGTGAATATTTCTAACTAATGCAATTACAATCCCTACCCATTTTTGGTAGCTTTTTGTGTTTACATACTGACCAGAAAAAATGGCCCCTCATCCCACAATCACACTCCCGAATAGCCGAAGGAGTAACGGCACACCTACCGTAAATGTGATAAATGTGATCTTCCCCGCTCGACGGTGCCAGAACGATTTTTTGCGATTTCTGACGCACGATGCACTTCCTGCTATTGTTGCACAGAGGTGCATCGCAGCAGCGCGGCACACTGCCAGCCCGGGCGCCGGTCCCTTTCGGTGCGCCCGCTGGTGAAGTATCGCCGATGTCGTTGCTGCTCCCGACAGCGCTTATGCAACCGTTGTCTTTGCCGCCGTCCGTGACGTGGGTTTCCGTTTTGTCGGCGGTAATTACAATGTCCTTGCTGCGACACTGTTTCACGCGCTTGGGCATTTTGAGGCAAACCGGTGGAAAGTGCACTCCGTTACCGTGTACTTAAATTGCGTCGGTTCGCGTCGCTTAAATCACGGGTGAAAACATAAACCTTTTTTTTCTGCGTACCGTATTGCGGTTTTTATCCTTCTGTTTTCACTTCTTTGATATTGTAAATTCAATTCCTGGTTTTGTTTTGCACTTGCAGTGTGTTTCGTGTAGTTGGGCGTTGGGTGAACTGTGTTGGAAGTAATGAAATCATCATCGCAGAATTACGATCCTAGCGCGTCGTAACATTACCGCCTACGCTTGGTGTGGGTGAGCTAGTCTATTGCGGTTGTCCTTTTTTTTATTTGATTTTGGTATTTGAATTTCTTTAGCATCCTTCGCGTACGGATGCATCACCAAGAGTGGGCAGGGAAACTGAATGGGTTCTAGTGTGGTTGTATTAAGTTTATTGAGTAGTTTTTTTTAATTTAATCCCACGTATCGCCTTGTTAACAATGACAGGAAGCCATGTTGAATGTATTTTATTGGATGTTTTTAAGGACATATTCTAACGTTTTGACATTTGAGTTTGAATGTGTTACCCTTGTATATAAACGAAGAAATATAAAACCGTTTAATTGTGGTCTCGGAAGAATTATGCATTTGCAGTCGTCGGTCAAATGTTTCATGGAATTATAATTTTTTTTTACCGTAGGTAGCCATTTTTATCCCGAAGTCACTAATTTTTTTACTTTAAGCCATCAAGTTTTAGATTCTGATATCGAATTTAATATTTCAGTTTAAAAAAGAATCATTTTGCACTCAGGTATAAGCCATAATATACATTTAAATTAACTAAGGGTTTTGAAGTATTATGCGTTCGATTTTATTTAAATGATACATATGGATTAAAAATATAAAAAAGAAAAACACGGCAGGTAAAAGATTCCTTAAATAAGTATTTCCTTATTTTTTGATCAACCAAGTAAATTACACTTTATAACAAAAAAACTTTGTTTGTTTACATTCAGAATTAAAAATAAAGCTGATGAGTGAGGAACAAAAATATGTAACTAAGAGCCAAAAATTGAAAGCTTAGAGGCAAAAAATAACGAGCGATGTTAAAAAAATTGACTTACAGTCAACATGTAACGGCAACGACTGTAATATATTTAATTATAAACAAATTAATATCATTTTTTATTTTGTCTCCAGGGAACTACACATGATGAAGTTTGTGAGCATATTCTCATCGCATTAATAAGAGAGGTACCACCTATCTGTATTTTCTGGAACGTTCTTCAACATAATTTCTTTGCGATTTTTTTCACATTCCTTCATGAAACAAATTATTTGACAGGAAAGCCGACGCTACCTGTCGACGGTCGCGTTTTGCCGGCCCACAGAAGACGAACAGGGTTGGCAATCTCGTGGGAATCAATTAGTCCCGAAGAATAATCGAGTTTGCTCGGGAAGGGAAACAGTTTTAACAAGTTTATTACAGCGAAATCGCGCGCACACGCTGCAGGAGGTAGCCGGCCATCGAGATTGCTAAACGAATTTTCACACCGATCGTGCAACCAATCGAACCACCAACTCGGCTTTCGTTTGGGTATGTTTTGCTGAGTTGACCAATTTTTCTGGCATGTCGCACGGCGGGTCAGTCCTTGGCTCGAACCGATCGGACAAGAAACTAATTATTTGATTTTGCTTGCGCCCCACCGTCAGCACCGACTGTTCAATATGCAGGTATCCGTTTATGCGAGTACGAGACGTTGTTTGATGATGGGGAATTCGGCCCGGGCCATCGCATTATGTAGTGCCGGGTTGGCCGGTGGTTGTGCCGTATGCAACCGGCCGGGGCGGTTGGTGAAATAAATAATTAAGAAGTCACCGAATGTGGTATGGGCCGGTTTCAGTGCAGGCAGCGAGGTTTTTCGTCCACTTACTGTGGGCACATCATTAAAATGCCTTTCGGTTCCCTTCCTGGCCGCGGTTGTTAGATTCGGTACGGTAAAATTGTGTACGCGCTGGGAATGTATTTCGATGCAGCAAGGGAACGAAATAATGGTTGCAGTGAACTTAAAAACATCTCGGAGTTTAGTTACGGTACAGTGGAGCATTGAGATAATTATAACTTTTATTTATTTTATGAATTGAAAAAACTCTTTTATGTGGAGAAGGTTTTGAAGGCTCAATCAATGAAAAAAAACGAATAATTTTGTAATAATCTATATGATAATTTAAAGGAATTTTCAAATGAATTAAAGACTCATCAGGTATACTCGCATTTAAAGTGCACACGCCACACAGGACATTTTAAAAAGACTCTTTTCCAATAAATCTGTTAGGCAACTCATTCAAAGCGATAAATCAACAAATCCGGTTATCGATCTCGTTTTATCCACCATGAACCGAAACGGTAGGCGTACGTTATGATAAATTCACTAGTCGATCCGAACACTATGCTTCAATGCAGAACAGGGCGTACACTTGAGCAACAATGTTGATGGTAAAATGATTAAAATGCCCAACGAACAATTTTTGTGCAGGTTGTGTTTCGCGTACAACTGGCACATTACCAGGGGCCTCGATGTGCCCTTGACGTGGGAGAACTTGTTTGACGAGCCTTTGCTTAATTGTGCTACGGGCACAAATGGGAAATATTCAGACACATCAAATCACACACTAAACACAAAAGACACAAACACACACAAACTCACAAGAAAATGAAAAGCGCCCAGTGGAAAAGAACTTCACCAAATCCCGATGGTGCACTGTAACGCCCACTGTGGGCAAATACATAAAACCGGCGCGAACGTACCAAAGTGCGCACGAGTTGCGTTAAAAAGTGAAACTGAACTTATCTCCATACAACACCCGGCCTCTGGGCCTCGGCATCAACGCGATCAGGTTCACGATCGTACGCGCGTATACGAACGAAATGGCATGAACGGATGAACGGACACGAACGGATGAAACGATCTTATTAAATAGTGGCAAAGAGACTCGTGGTGGCGTAAGCTTTTCGGTTTAATGATGTTTTGCGCTAGTGTTGCTGCTGGTGCTATTGGTATTGTTGTCATTTTTAATGTGCCCCCCCCACCCCCTTCCCGGTTAACCCTTTGGCCTGTTCTGGCCGAAGCTGCTCCACTGGCTACCATTGTCTGGCTAGGCCACCGGACTAAAGGGTGTCGTGCAAACCCCGAAGCTCTACCAATTCATCATCTTTGGCACGTGAACCCTTAGATCGAACGATCGCAATTTGAAGATTAAATTGTATTTTTATGCGAACAAAGTTCTCTCTTATTTTTATTAAATGCTTATACTAATAAACAATGAAAAATAAATAAAATACCAAAGAATTGCTAAGGTGCATTAACTGCACTGTGCCATCAAGGGTTAATCAGTGTAAATCGGATGCTGCATAAGTTTCGCCGGCACTGCATCGTTTGCTGTGGCGGTGTTCAATGAAAGGCACACTAGGTGGTGGCTGCATGGCAGTAAGGTTAAGTGCCGGCATGCGGTTCTTCGGCAACTATGGCTTTGGCGTCTGCGTACAGCGACGTCGCGTACCTTACGCGTGCGCAGCAAACACTTGCACTTGTACAAAAGTGCCCGCGTCTAGGTGCTTTCCACCACCACAACAGACTAAAACCACCACGACAAGATGCAGGGTAAACAAAAAGAAAAGAAAGACCAAAACATGTGACAGCAACATAACAACAGCATACAAAATTTCAATCACACACAGCGAGTGCCGGGAGTGTTAAGGCACACGCGAACATGTTCTCCCGCTTGCGCAAACGCACGCAATGGGTGGGTCACCTGGCTGGTTGTACACAGCAGCGCTGGTACACTTTTGTGTACCGTTTCCATTGCCGTGTTTTGATTTGTAGCTTTGTGTTATTATTTATCATTTATTAAATGGCGCACGGGTTCGGTTGTTATCATTCTCAGCAACCATCTTTACTTATCCTTTTAGCGTTGGTCTCGCGTGTTGGATGTAGAAATAGAATGATTATCACATTATTAAAACTATTTCGAAAGTTAGTTATTTCTTTTCACATTTAATCGTTAAGGTTTTCTTTTAGATTTAAATTCTGTCTTAAATAATTTTTGTTTTATATATTTAATTTGAGAAATGATGAGAAAAAATCAAAAGTTTTGCCATAGTTTGCTTCTGCACTGATGTCGCGTGTTGGATGTAGAAATAGAATTATTATCACATTGTAAAAACTATTTCTAAAGTTAGTTAGTGTTTTTTACATTTAATCGTTTTTCTTTCTCAATTTTAATTTTAATTTTTTAGTTTAAATTATGTCTTGAATAATTTTCGTTTTCATTCATTTAATTTGCTTATCTTTACATCTCTTCATTGCTTATCTATTTCATTTTTTAGCTTATCTTTGCGCTGATGTCTTTCGTTGGAAGTAGAATAAGAGTAATTATTACTTTTTCAAAACTGTTTTAAACTGAATAACTTTATATTAGTTTTTGCTTTGTTAAGTTTCCCCTTTCTGGTTTGAATTTGTTTTTGAACACTTTGAATTTTTGTTTAGTTTTTTTTATTCATAAAATACGAAGCGATCTTGTTTCTTTTTGTTATTTAAAGGTAGTTTTAATGAAAATTTAATTAAGTCACCTAAATTCAACTTCCAAACTGGAAAAATAAAATAATTGATATTTTTCTTAAATCTCGAGAATAACGTCACTTTAAACAAAGTAAAATACAGTTATACAAAAAAAATGGTGCTATGAAATTAGACTTATAAATATCTGGGTGTGTCAGTGCTCCATACATAGTAGAAACATTCACACTGGCATCAAAACCACAAACCACAGCATCACACGAACGAATCGTTCACCTTTCAGACACGGCAGATTAAAGATTTTGCGGTTCTAAGGCCACCGGCACAAAAACGCAACGAAATGTTCCGTGCGGGAGTGGTGGGTGGGAATAAAACCATCATCACCAACGAGCGTCACACACCAGTGTTGGCAGTGATTGTTTCCAAGATTAAGACACACCGAAAGGCAACACTGCATCGGTATGTGGAACTGCAACGTAGTGTGGGCCTTGTTCAAATCTTTTCAAACCACACGCAACGGAAAGCCGCACCTGGTGTACGATAGTTTTCGGTTGCCATCGTGACGGGAATGCACGCTGAGATTGGGTGTTTTTTTTTTCTTAGTTTTTGCGCGCCTTGTCTGTGTTGTAGCTCATGACACGCACATTAATGTTGCGCGCAACCAGTCCACCGGCCATCGTCGCTGTTGCTGTCGCATGGAGAGCAAAAAACAGAGGTCTACGGAAAGGTCTAAAGAAATCGGCCGGCTTTTTGTAGTCGCCCCCATGCGGACAAGCCTTATTGGGCGCGTTCTACCCGTAGCTGGGAGATAATGTCGCGTGGCGAACGGTACCGGGATTTGGCGCTTGTTCGATCCATTTTGCCTGACGGTCGTGTGCGGGTAATGAATCAATTTTTCATTTTAAAACCTTTCCGTCCGCGGTGGGCCGGATGGCGGATGGATGGTGCACATAATCTCACCGCACCGTACGTGTGCCAGAGTCCGTTTGCAGATTAGCACATATTAATTAAGTCTGGCATATTGTTGGCGAGGCGACTTTTTCGATCCGGTTATGGTGATCGATGCACGCGAAAATGTGGTTGCTCTTTGATGCACTTTAGCAGCTCGTGCAGCTAACCGAACGGATTAATGAAGGTGGGTTGCTAGAACAATGGAATGCTTGGCTGCGGGTGCCTGGCCGCGTAAATAATGAACACGGAGTGAGCCGTGACAGCATGGAGTTTATGAAGCAATTCGTGTAAGGAAATCGGGATTAAAATTATCTGTGAAATGAAGTGCTATGGTATTTTGCATATTATAGTAATAAAGACACGAGTTTTATAGGTCGCAAACTATTAATTTTGGGTTATTGTGGAATAAAAATGGTATAAAAAATGCTGTCTCAATTCAAGGCTGCATGAGAGATTTATCCTTGGAAAGGAACTCTTTCCACCACATGTTGATAGAAACACTTCATCAAACGCCATTTACTGCTCCGACTTGAGTGTTTCCCTACGTTGACCTACGTTGACTCGCTCAGCTTTCGATCGTTTGGACGGGCGAGTTGGGTATGTGTCGCGCGATACAATCACACTACGTTACGCACTTTTTCACCCATTCTTCTTACCAGCTGCGCGATAGATAGATTAGTTTCGATAGCAACCGCGGGAGCTGGCTGTTGATACATTGTGTTCAGGTGGCGTCGCACACATTGCGTCCGAAACCAATTAAACGTCAACGCAGGTTCCATTCGGTGGATGCAATGCAATACCCTGCCATTTTTATGCTGTCACCACTACTGGCTACCTAACGGTGGCTTCGCACTCGAGTGTCATGAAGACCTTGGAAGGGTCGTTTTGGTTGTTGTTTTTCTGAACCGCCTGTGTTAGGCGCTCGGAGGGATTAAAGGGTTGATTGTCGAACGATTGTCGAGCGTATTGTTTTTACACTGCTACAAGGCTCTTAAGCCAAGGAGAGCAAGGTGGGCTTTGCTTTTGTGTGTGTTTTTTGTATTCAGCTGGATTAGAAAATGTTTTTGGTGTGATGTTATTTGAAGGCACATGGTATATTGTCAATCCAATTCCAAGAAGCGAGGCATTTCAGATATATTTTGATCAATGGAACATTAGGTATTTATTTATTTTCTTTTTCATTTCAGCATTTCTCATATTACCAGACTGAACAATAATAAGAATAATAGGGAATTTTCAAAACAATAAAAATTTTGCTCAGCAATTTCATCATGTATACTACATACAGCTTTATGGGCACCCATTTATTGTGCTTTAATTAAAAATATTAAGATACAGGTCTGAACATGTTGGTATGAATTGTGTGAAATACAATTTCACATCTTTTCGTATTTTTTACATATTTTTCCGTTCGGTTTTCCTTTTTTTATAGCATAAAAAACTATTTTAGTGCCGTGGCATAACAATATGGACACTTCGGTTTGTTATTGTTCTAATCAAATAATGTTATTAATCATCACCTGTTAGTTTCTTTTCTCTTACAACTATACACTTAAAAATATCAAGAAACTAGGGTTCATATACGAAGTACTCGCTGTATAAAAATTTTTATTTTAAATAAGTTTTTTAATATTTTAGATCAAACATTTTGAAAAGCATGAAACATGTTTTTATTAAAGCTAAAACTAAACTAACAAACAACATATTTTTTTCCAAAGAAATGTCTTGCAAGAACAGATTACTGCGGCTATTGAAAATAAAAAAATGTAGCAAAACTATTAAAATATGAAAGAAACTACAAACAATAAGCAAAATTCCTTTTGAACTGTGCTGGCAACCTTTTTTCCGGTTAATCCCTTTCATCGGTAGCGATCGAAAAAGAAAAGTGTGGGAACATAATTGCTTACAAATTACTACACCGGGTTTGTCCGTAGCCAACATAATGAGCGCTAAACAGCCGACAGCGCATCAATTTTTCTCCACCTTTTTTGTGTGTGTGCCGGCGCTGTCCGGTTGGTGTGATTATCTTTTCAAATAATCTGCTTAAAACATCTCTCCCGCTAACCATCTTACACGTGTTCGGTCGTAATCAGTCCAAAGTGACTGGTATTAAGCCAATTAGTGTCCGGCGATACGCAAAACATCGCTCCCGCCAACGTACATGTCACTGCCTCGGTGTGTCTTGCACTCGCGCCCATGTCCATGCAGGCTCGTTTCACTGTTTTTTTGTGCATTTTGTTTCTACTTCACATACACACCCACACAGACATGCACGCACACGCCTTGGTGCTTGGATGCTGCACCAGGCCAAGGAAGATCGTCTGGCTGTTGGAGGTGGTTCGCACGCACGCACGATCGCATGTAAATCAAGCATGGACGCAGTACGGCACGCAGCAGTAGGTTGAAGTCAGCAGATTGTATCTGTGCCTTTTTTTCTCTCGTTGCTGTTGGAACGTTTACTTCTTGCGCACGCAACAGGTAAGCTTGTCGAGGAGAGTGAGAAAATAAATATTGATGAAATATTTGCCATCTCGTATGCAGCTTCGCACTGGAACCGGTTTTAAAGGGGCAACGCCGGTTTGCAGATTCGATATTTGCCCATTTTATTTCCCTTCGAGCAATTCTACGCCTCATGCAGCCATCAAATGCATTTTTGAAACCCTTGTCTGTAGCTGCCGAAACATTCACTGCGTATGCTTTTACACCGGGGGAATCATAATGTGTGACCGCCACCGTTTCCAGACTGCAGACGAACGATCGCGATCAATATCGAAATGAATCACAAAGCAAAGCAGATAAACGCAAAAATGATAAATGTTTAAGGTCACCCGGGTGGGAGCAGGGAAAAAAAAGGGAAACCAAAAGAATCCGCTATGCTGCAGAATGTACAATAATGTTTTAGGTTTTTTTTTGCTTTTTTAACGCTCCTGGCAGGCTTTTGAGAAATCATCGCATGTTCGCGGGAAATGACACGACCGAAAGCACTCGATCCGGTGTAATTGGTGGTGTTTATTTGATTGATGGTATTGATACTGACGTACGCTTCTGTTTGATATCTTTGCCGCGTTTACATGATATTAAGGGCAATAAGCAGTTGTTTCACGTCTCGTTAAGAGCAATGAATATGTTGGGGGGACAGTGTGATGCATTACATTGTATTAATCTTCATGATCATGTGTTAAAAAAAACTTCCTTAATTCAAAATTATTCTTGCTTCGTATAAAAAAAAATTAAAAAAGCTGCGTTTAACGCGTTATCACATTTATGATAAATTGAGTAATTTTTTTATGATTTTGTTTTCTTTATTCTATTTCAATTCTTATTCTCAATGTTAATTAAATAAATAATAGAAAACAGCGAGAAAATTAATTTAGCACATGAGAATAAACTTGAGAGCTTTATAGCACTCGGTGAGCTTTCGTCAAAAGCTTTTGCGTACATTTGAAAAGCTCCCTCATTTTGTTTTTGTTGCCATCATATCAGCATCCTTATGCTATAAAGCTTCCACTGAATTTTTACTCAAAGCTCATGAGAACATAATTTACCACCCACTCTCAAGCTTCAACTCTCGCTCTCACGTTCACCGCTCACGGGCACTCTCGCAGGATAGTAATCAGCGCGGAAATAATGAGGCGAAATATCGAAAGCGCAACAGGTGTCGCGGCTTCGTGCCGCTTGCGTTCCGGGTCCGGTTGTCTATCGGTGGAAAATCTCGTAAATCTTCGCTCTCCGAGTGCCGCTGGCAGTTTGACCTACGCGAACCTGGCCGGCCACGTGACAGATGGGCTAATTAGTTTTCCGCAAATGGTGCATAATGATTCTTCATGTGTTATGAAGGAAGGTTATGGTCGAATGAGCTGATTTATTGCTACGAACTGAGCAGTAACGGTGGAACGGTGACCAATCGGAAATGGATTTTAAATGATTTTTTGCACAGAAATCATTTTAAATGTTATTTTCAACATATGGTGAATTTATTAATAAACATTCAAATACAACGCAATAGCTGTCATCTGTCCGGAGCTTCTTTTCATAGTTAAAGCTTAAAATTCCACTTTTGATTGATGGATTATGTGAGTGATGAGTATGGACATTACTCTTCATGACACGGCTGTGACTTACTTACTATTTATGAATAATTCTAATTTAATCAAAAATTACTAAGCATTATTAATTCTTGACACTTTCAAAAAGAATGACTGATGCTTCAGCCGAATGCAAGAGAGGAGAGTTTTGATTAAATTTGTTTTACAGATGGACAGGCTGAGTTTATGCTCTGCTTCATCCGATTTTCGGGCATCTGTCAAATAGAACGTACAATGTACAGGCTGTCTGAAATTCGAAACAACTATAATTAGAATCTGTGAGAATATTTGAGTCGATTTTAAGCTCGCCAAAATGGAAAGACTTTTCAACGCATAAAAACAAACTTCTCAGCAATTCTTTTGCTTTGGAATGACTAAAATGGGCTAATAATTTGAAGTATTTTTTAAACAATCATTTCAATTATTCTATTAATTTGTTTTAATTATCTCGCGGAGCACGATAACGAATGTTTATATAAAAGTTAAGGTTGTTTTAAAATTTTTCTGCTAATTATTGATTCCTTAAAGATGATAGGCATAATCAATTGTTTTACATATCATTAATCATTCGCCATAAATCGTGAAAGCATGAAGCACACTTTAACGAGGTAATTAACGCTACCGCCAAGTTTCGCTTGATGTTATCGGTCCGTTGACAACGTTCCTTTTTTTTTGTGCACCCCTTACAATGGAGTCTTGCATCTTTTTCATCGGCAAAAGTTCACCGTACGGTACGGAAAATCACCACCAAGGAGCTCATTTTCCTCACGTTGAAACCGTACCCGGTGGGACGACATTTCGCCGGTCACACGATCTGCTTTGGGCCACTTTTGTAGAGTACGCAGAAGTGTTGATATAATTGTCCCAGCGATGCCCCGAAGGTCGTTTTCTAGGAATGATGAAAAGTTTCCCATAATGATCACCGCAAGCATAATTGCTATCGTTTCCACGCATCGCCCTTGGATGAAATGTGCCGTGTTTTTGGATGGCTTTACGACGGACAAACTTTTTATTTGACTTTTCTATTGTGTACGTTTGTAATTGCGCAAAATTTAATTAAGCGAGCAAGTGATTTGAAAAGTCGTGAGGAGGTAGTAAATGTCAATCATTAGACGCTTAAAAATACAAAATAATTTTAATTAAATTACACTTTTAGTTACCTCTAAATTACAAAAATAAACCGAATGTCAACTGATCCGTTCAAATTTATTCAATCGCCCAAATAGAACGCACAATTCTCAGATGAATATTGTTCGTATTGAATTCTTCCTTTGTAGAGGAATTTTCCCTGGAAGGATCATGTAAAATTTCATCGAAAGGAAACCTTAGCATCGGAACCGTAAACCTGCCAAACACCGACCATCTTTCATTTCCGTTCCATCCCACAGATGGGAATTGATATTCTAAAGTAACACAGCACATACATGCTTATTTATTACATGATTCGAATTCTAATGAATTTTGTGCCAAATCGAAATGTATCTTGCGGTTTTATTACTCGAAACCGACTTGTTTTTCCTGGTGCGGTAAGATATATGAATTTCGATGAATTGAATTCACGGTATGTTAAATGCTTCCCAAAAAGCTGCTTTCATGTAAACATGATTGGAAGCCATTTTTTTATTATGATTTGATTGGTTTGATATTTGATGGATGTTAAGGGTTAAGAGAAAGGATGCTTTAAAAAATCTAAACTTAAACACGTGATTGTGATTTACCAGCGTACCAGCGTGGTACAAATGGAGTCGGAAGCTAACGGAATGGTAACCTTGTTTGCTGGAATGACCACGGTCGCACACTTGACAGAAGTGTCCTGAAGCTTTCTGATACGGCTTAGTGAGTTTGTAGCCTGTGTCGCATTTGCCAGATTGTAGCTATGGAGTGGAGTTCACTCCACTTCACGTAGTGGTTACAGCCGGATAGCGCAAAGAGTGAGTGAGAAAAAAAATATCTCAAACAGCAAACTAAATTGCATCGTCGCACACTGTCGTGGGAGCTTTGCAACTCGTTTTCCCGGTCACCGGCTGGGTGCCATTTCGCACGCGAAGATGACACACCGACCGACAGTGGCGCAATGGTGCCGGGATAAATGTAATATGGATTAAATGTTTCACTTAAGGATTATGCGCTCCATCCGGACGGTAGGGATGGAACCTCACGAACCTCACAAGATGGAGCGGAATGAAAAATTGCCCACAAGGATCCCCGCAGGATTTACGGCAACGGTAGAGTGACGCTCCGGATGCACGACTCGTTAGCTTTCGGAATGGGTCCAGATGGGTAAAACCGGTGTGCCCACCTTTTCTTCTCCATTTTGCAGAGATTGTGGCCCGTACCTTTTTCCCCGGTACGGAGCCCAACTTTATCCTAGCAATTACAGTTTGTCACAAACGTTTGAAAACCCCAAGTTTAATGGTGGATCAACTGCACGGAAGCTGAATTTGCTGAATGAGTGACGGATTGTCTGGCTCTAATTGCTCGACCGGAGTGGTGACCGATTATTTAATCATGGTCCCGGCTGCCTTTAGCTAGATAAAAAGAAATGTTATGAGCGAAACACGTTAGTGTGGGAAAGGAAGGCAAGGTTCAATTATGAATTACGGGTATGTGGGGCAAAATTGGATACATGAAAAGGCTTTTGGTATTAAAAAAATGCCATTCCTTGGAATCCTAAGTCTAAGAAATTAAAAAAAAATCAACAAATTCTTTCCAGAATAATGTGGAAAGTTATCGAACGTACGCTGAGGAAAACTATTCAATCGAAAAAAGAATCATGAAAAATGGCACCGTGAACATAAACCGGAGAAAATGGTGTCTTTGTGTGAAAGTCTTTCAATTTTCTACTGAGTGCAATTTATTATGTGAAAACTTTCACCTCCGTCCAGGCCGTGGAAGGTCATAGAAATTTTACCACTTTCTGATTGCATTCTTTCAGTTTCACTTTTTGCCCCCCCAATGGCTGACGCTTTTGAGGATGAAAACAAAAGCATCCCGTTTTTTTTTTCAAAATTGTCCTCCGCGGTGCAACGAAAAGAAGGAATAGAATTTTTAATGCTTTAAAGTCCGCCAACACGAAGTGTGGTTATAATGATAAATTTCTCGCTCGCCGGTGCATTTAGCACAAGGCAAGCGACAGTTCTACCGGTCACGTACAGTTCATGTTCCGGCACGTTTCATTCCATCCGCCACCCTTGTATTTCTCTTCACCGAGGGCGCGCATAACATAATGAACCTCGTCGTGAACATACTTCAGGGCGAATTTTATCCCTTTTCCGTTGAATGCTTTCGCTACATCCTCCGGATGCGGTACTCTAGCGAGCGTTTCTTTCCCACCGGTGTCATAGTTGGTGTACGGAACTGGAATAGTAACTAGCAACTTAAGAACGGGACCGCTTGCCGTTAGTGCTTCCGGTGTGCTTTATCGTAAGTGTTTCATTCTACAAAATTAGTGCGTGAGCTTTTGTAGTTTCTATTTTAAATAAATTTAATGATATACGCTACATACGTGTATCACGAATACATCAAAAATTCGTCTTACCTGGAAGTAAAAATAATTAAAACAACATTAGATATATTGTAATAAAAATTAACAAAACTACAAGTCATAATATTTTATAATACAAAAAATGTCATAATGATACATCAGGTATTTATTACTCGACGCAAACCAAGGATGTTCCTTATCTACAACCATTATAGTTATGGTACAGAACCGAACGAGTTTAAGCTCCTGTAAGTCCCTTTAAAGCAACAAAACCATCTCCACTGCGTGTCCCTCTAACCTTGAACGTTTATCGACCAACAGGCGCTCGGCAATGCACTGGGCATAGCGTTCCATCCTACACCGTATTATTCTACATCCATGTCACCCTATCGTACTCCAATCGGGCGTGCAGTATCTTCCGACTGCAAGTGACCTCTGCCTACGCTTCTATTCCAGCCATTTTCATGTTCTTGGTGAAGTGGAAGGGGAGGGGGGGGGGGACGGTTCCATCCCAGTGTCATCTAAATTGCAAACTATGGAATGTTTAATATAGAGCAAAGCTGTAAATAAAACAAAAGTTCTCCTATCCTGTCCGAAGGTTCCTGACAATGGGCGACTCTTAGTGCCAGACACCCCCGGGGGTAGTATTGAAAGAATTTCGTTGTCTTGGGGGCGGCTCAAATGGATGCTGCCCGGGTGATGGAGACGGAGAAAAGACAAATGATAGAAGCGGAATGATACCGTGGCTATTGAACGGCTATGCTTTTGTTGGGGATGTAAACCCGCCCTTAAGTGATGAAAAACCCTTGAGGTATGTAGTTTTCCGAAAATGCAGAATCATGATTTGCATACAGTATTTTGGTGAAAATGTGTGGAAAGTTTCTCCACAGGGCAATGGCATCTGAAGTTCAGGAATTGAATATTCAGGTAACTCCGAAAAGTTGGAGAAAGTTAAGTCAAGTTTAAAACGAAGTAGATTTAGCTCCATTTTAATATTAAAAAAAGGGATCTGTGATTTTTGTTTGAAATGTAAATAAAATGAGAAAAATGTTTAACTGCATATAAAGACACAGTCCATTGAACACTTTATAGCATCATAAAACGTTTTTCACTGTCGTTTTCGTTATCTTCACACGAGAGAGTGATTCATGCTAATCTGCTACGACAAGCTACATCGGTTAATTATTGTAGAAGAATCCAAGAAATCGTGTGTAATCTTGTGAAATAATTTGCTGAAAATCGCAATAAATCGCTCTGATTTACAAGCGAAACAAATTTCGCTCGCTCCACTAATACGAGTGCGGTGTTCGAGCACAAACGCCCGCGTCACCATGAGAGATGTGGTGTGCTGTGTGCGATTTGTTGGCACTGCTCGACCCAACCAACCGTACCCGTGTGTACGTGTAATCTATAATTTCATTCATTAAAATCACTACGAAATTGAATAACATGCACGTGAAATTAGATTTCCTCGTACGGTGCAGGATCCCATCCCGTGTGTTGTTGCCGGGCGATACAGAACCGGTGCGTTCCGGGCATGATTGCAAACACACTCGGTGCGACGCTGGGCCGTCACGGAAGCGAAAGGGTTTTGCGAACGTGCGACAGCATGCCACGAGCTCGTCGTTCACCCGAAAACGCACGCCTCGCAAACGGGGGTCTGTTTACACAAATTTAGCGTCAACCGTAACGGGAAAAATGGGAAATTTCTCCCGGCCATCGGGTACCTGGCGTGGCTGGGCGTGCGTCTTCACATTTGGGTTTGATTTTTCCACCATGATAACACGGTTGACGCTGGTGCAAGAAGGAAGCCAAACGGTGAATCGTCTGGAGTGCAGAAGGAATGGTTATTTGTAGATCTTGAAAAGTGATTCGTAAAATAAATAAACTTCACGGTTGTTGTGTGGAAAAAGCATCTGTTAAATGGAACGACTGCTTCCGACAATATTACACGAAGAGGAGCTATAAAGGATTTGGTGTAACATTAAAAAGGTATTAAGATAACACTTAGTGGCGGATAATAGTTGAAAGCACTTGCACATTTTTTCATTATTTCAAAAAAAAAATATTTGAGTGTTAGTTGTCTTGAATTTAAGATTAAAAACAAGTTTTTTTTTTTAAATTTATTGGTTGCTTAATTATATAATCTTTGACTTAGAGGAAAAATAAAATAAATAGAGAATAAATTAAACACGTGCCATTTGATACTTTTCTGACAATCATAATTAATGATAACGTGTTCTGGTGAATTGTATCATTCCAGCATGTACTCCATTTCTTCAAACGTTCTCTAAATACAGTGTATGTTGAATAACGTATGGGAACGAATTGATTCTCGGAAGAAATCTTATCCTTTAAATATCCGCTGATAACCACCGTGCAGTAAAATTCAGACAAAAAAAAAACAGCTTGTTTTTACATTCTGCGTACTTTTTCCCCTTTTCGCGTACATTTCACTGATCGTTAACAGAAGTCAGTTTCTGTCAGATGAAATGAGATTTGCTTACGACCGCAGCGGGTGGTGGACAAATTTCCTCATTTCATACCCATTGTCATTTTCCTCTAACGCTCATCGGTAGACATTGCATCCGTTTTCATCGCGACGGTTTTCAATAATGTCGGTACGGCTTTAGTTTTTTTTTTGCTTCTCTCCAGCTCCACAGGGAGTCGGATAAGATGGAAGGAAAATCAATATCCTAATCGTGCCTCCTAGAGTCGGCATCAAAGCAGACAGATGTGTGTGCGGGATCTGAACGAGAAGGCACAACACCAGCATAGTGGTATAGTCTTGGCGCTGTTAGGCAGCTGAGCTTTCGATGTGGGCGCACACATCCACGCGTGATTGAAGTGAGGCGATTGGTTTATTTTTACTACACGCTTCATCGAGGCTACAAAGGGAATTTTAATCTCATATCAGTTTAACTTACTTGAAGGTCGTTTAATTCCTCTACAGCTTTAAACTAAAATAACGAGCACGCGTCCAACTTTAACGATTGTAGCTACGGAGTCATCCTCAGTGCGTGTGTATACAAACAACTCGCAAGGCAAAGCCAAACAAATTTAACTGATGATGATTGAGCAAATTATCTTCGACCCAGGGCTCGCGTGACCAGCGTGCGTTATAGATAAACAACGGGCAAGAAAAGATCGATACGGTTGGCAAGCGTTACAGACAACAAGAAACAAACACAACACGAGCGAGAAGAGAGAACAAAAAAAAAAGCAAGAAACAAACAATCCCCAAGAAAGCGGAAGTGAACAGAATCCTTGAGGCGTGCTAGCACGGTACAGCAGTTTGTCTCACGGACCGTCATCCATGTTGCGTACAACCAACATGTGCGTTGTGTATTTCACGGTTGAGCGAACACCGAGAAGCGTTAAACAGCTTCCTTCCGTGGATGGACGACTTGTTGACTGAGAGGAATGGAACGCGAGGAAGTGGGAAAGGGGAATGAGTGATAACAATCGGATAACGATTTGATGGATGTGTGTCGACAATGTGTCCAGAGTGGTAGTATGATGGTAGTGGTAGCGATAGGACACATGGTTGGAGGACGTTGCTCCATTTACCATTGTTGGTCGGAATCCTTTCAGACAGCACGAGAGGATTTTTATATGGGAGAGATGTTTCTTTTCTAAATCGTGTGTCTTTAATCATACGACTCTACGAGGTCGGAATGGACTTGGAAGTTAAAAAGTGTCTACGTTTTATTGTTGCCATTTGGAGGAGTGTTCCATTTTGTTAAATTCTCCCAGGACACGATTAATGATTAATGATGTTTGGTTTATCTCAGCAGGGAAATCATTAAATGATTTAATCTAAAGGCAGAAAGATTTCTTACCGTCGGCGATGATTGAACAGACAGCTACTATTGCTTGAGTAGTATCCCACCGAAAGGACATTATCATTTTATTATTAGATTCCCTTTCTTGATGAAGGTGTTTCGTGATCCGGTTGCTTCATTAATAAAACCCCCCCGAGGAGAAATCGAAAGCAGCCAGATTTGTCATTGCAAAACAACGTCATTCCCTGGAGAGACCATTACCAGCCGCCGGAACGTAACAGTCCCACGGTCACAACATCGAAACCCCATCAGAAAGTCTGTTAAACATCGCTAAAGCTGGCGAAACTTTATCTCATCCAATCCGGCACACCGGCTTGGGGCACGAATAAAACTTGTCAAATGTTTCCGAACCTGGTCCCACGGTGGTTGGTTCTCACCTTCTCACCGGTGAGTGAAGTCGGGAACGGGGGTTCCGATCCGAAATCTGTTCGTTATCATATCAACCCCCTGTGACAGCTATTTGTTTCACCGCAAGATTAATGACGCCATGGCAGTTTATCCGAAGGGGCGAACTTATCCTTCGTTGTCTGAGCACCCAACTCAAACGCACTCTGTCAGCCGGTGCGTGCTTTCCGCTGGTGGTTCTTCTTTTCTCTCACACCCAACTTATAATCTTCTTCCTGGACGATGAGGGTTCCCAGAGCGCAACCCTTTTGTGACAAAACGAGCCTCCCACCAAAAACCTATCTTACCTATGGTGTAGGTGTGTCCATCGATCTGGAAGGTGGCGCTTTTGCACTTTTTGAACACCCGCATACCCGCCGTCTGGGAGGTGAAAGGGTTCGTGCCCACCGGGCGCGTGGCACTTCGCGAAGGTCGCGAACTTACTGTGGAACCCGGTCCCGACGTCGCAGGGTACGCCGGAACCGTCGGTAACGATGCTGGTCTTGACGCAACCGGATGAGATCGATCGTACAGTGACGATCGATGGATGCGGGCATCTTTGGTCATGGTGGCGGTAACAGCAGCAGCAGCAACAGCAGGAGTCGTGGTCGTTGGTGGTGGCGGCACTGATGAAGGATTATTACTTTTCAATGATTGATTGGTTTGGTTTGCCATCGTGTCCTTATACACCGTCGCGTTCAGACTGGTTCGTGGGTAAACTTAACTTCGCTTGCATAGCACAATCTCGAAGCGAAACGTGGCGTGGCACTTTTGCAGCAGCTCAATCCGACCGGTCAATATTGATTGGGCCGGGAAGGATGGGAGATGGGACACATTTTTTTACCACCCACCAGGCGGCTCCATTAATGATTCGAATAAAGCCGGTTTGGCCGCAACGGAACAGTGTAAATGATTACGGTTGTTCGTTTTTGCGAACAAGACAGATAATGGGGCAACATTTTAATTAGTGACACTTTTAAGACACGACTCACTTGGTACCATTTCAATTTTACTGATAGCACTCAAACATTTGAGAATGATCTAAATTAAGAAAATAATATTTTATATAAATCTTGAAAATTAAATTTCCACTAATGATATTTTTATCGCATTCTATCACTTTACACTATCCACAAAATGAAACTCATAAATGTAATAACAAATAATTCCAAAAATCCCAAATTCATCCCGCTCCAGTCAGCAAATGTTCCATTAGCACAAAAAACAAATCACTTTCTCTGCCGGATCAGGTTGATGTACAAACAGCGGGATTATATTACTTTACCCGTTTGATGGGGCTCTGTTTTGCAAATAAAAACAGGTTCGATTCGCAGTCCAATTCCGGCCAATGAAAGCTCCCCCAAATCGGCATCTAAATCCTACCGAATGCTACGCGAAAGGCCTTGCTGTGATTTTCCTGGTAAAACAAGTTCTTTAAATGCTTCCCGAAGCGAGCGAAAGTGTGTGCGTCTGAATGTTCTAAGGATGCGGCAACAATCAAATCGAAATGGGATTCGATACGCTTTCTGCCCGCTAACCAGACCGAATTGGGGGCGACCGGATTGGGCAGACGAGTCTATCTTTACTCTGAAGCACATGCAAAAGCATCGATTGTTGAGCACGAACGATTGTGTCACAGCCGGTGGTTTCCATTTTTCTCTCGCTCTATTTTTATTTGTGGTTTGCGGTGGTTCCACTTTCGTCATGAAAGCATCACTGTCACAGTACTAACGCAAAGGAATAAATTAGAATTATGTAGGCGGAAGCAAAAGCTCTTGACATTCTTCTTGTTTTTTCTATTTTAAGCATTCACGTTGCGCATTGTGTGTATTTTTCTTCAATTTCCATTTCTACAGGAACAATTACATCACTGTTTCAATTCAATTTGGGAACTATTGTTGAGCATATCGATCGATTGTTGATGATATTACGGCGTCTCTTGTTAAATTTTTCATAATTCTCCAAAAAAAAAAAAAGCTGACGTAATTCCACAATTAGAAGCTGCCTAAGTAACACGACCAAAAAGGGGGGAAATTAATTCCCTTTCAAAATGGTTTTTGTAATTCCACAATCAAAGAGAATTATTGATGTAAATATATTCCAACAAAGTTACGTCATTAGTGGGCCATTTTCGTTGTTTCACGGTTGCGTTTTATGGGTGGAAACTCAGAGCATTTTGCAATGCAGCTTTGCATTCCAACTAACAGTGAATTGACGATGCCTTTTTTCACAAAAAAATTAATACACCGTAATGGCACGGCACAACACTGCTAGCTCTTCTATCCTCTATATCTCACTCGTTTTTGTAGCTACTTCACTCCCAGGAAGCAAAAATGTACTATACAATGGAAAGTATGTGCTTTTGTTTGTAACTTTTCTGGTGATTTTTTGTTTTTCATCATCAACAGGAAGTTACAGTTTTGTATGCTTTCAGTGTTTTTCTTTTGAATGAAAATAACATTCAACGTGTAAGGCTGAATGATGGTATGATGTGAAGTGTTATAGTTATTAAATTCAATCATAGTTTTATGGCAATTAAATTTATAAAAACCACACACCCAAAATAATATAAATTAATAACAAAAATGTTATAAATTTTATGATAATCTCATAAGATACGCTGTATCGTAAATCTCCCAAAACCAGCTCAAATCCAAACAAATTACATGAATGTCCCTCTCCAGGCGCTGAACCATTTAATTTACTTTTCCGATGAATTTGCTTGAGATGTGTATTTTTCTGCTGTTGTGTGTTCTAACAGCGTACTTACTCATCCTTACCGGCAGCGATTTAAATTAAAGATGAAGTGAAAACGCGTCTTTCTGCGCCCCGCACGTTAGAGAAATACTACAGAACAAGTATTGACACACCGGGCAACGAAATGGTTGTAAGTGCGTGAATATTTTATCACGTAATCATGTACATTCGTGCTAAACTTTTCGAGAGCTTCTCTTCGACACAAAAAAAGCAATCGCCTTTCATCGCCAAGCATACGGCAAATGCCTGAAGGTAATGGACCTACCCACCAAGTTTGCGCAAGCCCCTTTGCGAGCGTGGAGAATAAAAATAATCACTGTCCAGTGGATGGAAAATGCACTGCACCGAAAAAAACGAAAAGAAAAAGCCCAATACGCCAGTGAAGGAAAACTTCTCACAAGTGTTTGTTATGTGCGATACACAAAGGAAGACCGCTTTCGTGAAGCCCGACAGCGAAACTTCTCGTACGCGTCCCATGTGGCTTTCGTTTGCCGGGGGCCGTATAAATGGCCCAAGCATGAAAGTGCAAAACTCTAAGTGCCGAAAAATTTTTAACACAAAAATAAAAGCAAAGAAACGATGAAATAAGCTTGTTTGGATGGAGCAGGAAACGGAGCAGCGTATGCGGGCAGATCTCAGCCACAGTTTGATTAAATGTGATGCGCTAAATTATGATGTGCCCGGAGTTCGTCATCTCCACCGGGACCGGTGTGCTTAGTTCTGTCGCTGGGCAGCAATACCATCCGCCCGATCACCGGTGCAGGTTAGTTGTAAGGTTTTCGGTTTTTTTCATAAATATTAAATTACCACTACGGGCTATTTATGTCGTTATCGCGGTAACTTTGACTTGCGCTAGTGATTATTTAACTTGATTACGGGAGCGAAACGAGATTAGAGTGGAAATTCATGGGTGAGGTGACCGAAAGCACTTCGGCGTGAAATCGTTTGATGAAAATTTAAATATTTAATGCATGGAAAACATTAACTTTTGCCAATTACTGCAATGCATGTAGTTTGAAGTTATGCTGTAGTGTAATATATATTTTTTCGTTTCACATCAAACTTTCCAATGTAATTAGTTGGATATAATTTCTATCGATCGATTAGTAGATAAAGCGTTCCTCCCTATGTACAGCTGTTACTATGCACGGTGACCTTAATTGAATCAATTAACAGCGAAATCAATTCTGCGGTCATCATGAAGTGCCTCAGGGCGTACCTCTCACAAAAAACAGGTACAACGAAAGTTCCATCGTGTGAAAATCGTTATCCACTAATACGGCTACGCCTGGGCCCCAGAATGGGGTTGGCATGAGCTTTTGGGGGTTGTCTTCAAATATTATTGTCCACAGATCGATTTAACTATCAGTGACACGTTCGGTGGCAAATGTAGCACTGATATCCTTATCTTTTTTTCGCGCCACAAAAATATTGGAATGTTGAAATGTATGGAAGGAACGACCTCCCCAAATCTATCATACTGTTGACATAATCGTTTCGTGGAATCTATTTTTCCGAGACAAAGATTCAACCGGTTACACAGCCACAGTTACGCATACGTGTGAATAACAGTGCGGTGAAATATGGCAAATGTTGTCGAGTTCATCGCCGAACATGTGTCGGTATATTTTGATAGTGATTTAGTACATTTCTTTCCTGCTCAATCTGGCCTGTCGCTAAGCCGATCCACTAACCGGTGGGAAGATTTTTTTTTCCGGATCCGTTCAGGTACCATTCCCGTTTGACTTTCGCTAGAGAACGCGAGTCTCTAGCTACAATTTTTTCCTGTCCAACGCGTGGCTTATCGCTAACGATCGAAATAAATCACATCATTAAGAGGTACGGAAAATGTTCGCAACACAATGCGATGGTAGATTTGGCAGCAATCGTGTTAGGACTCGCGTTGTTTGTATGCAGGCTCTGTTTGTGAAGAGTATCGTTCACATAAAGAACAGAGATATAATTGAAGAAAAAAAAATCATTCTTTTGTGAGATTTTAGCAACATAAAGCCACAGATTTGAGAAACATGTTGATATTTTGTTATGGTTCCTTTGAGGCTCATCTAAAAGATATTTAAATATATTTATTTTTTGTTTTTGGTTCTAATATGACTATTATAACTATTAAAAAGTCTAAGCTTGGTCAATGCCTGTCTGCCATATTAAAAAAAATGATATAAATAAATCATTTAACTTACAACCACTTCCACGAATAAAAGCTATCAAAATTGATTTCTCATAAAAGATAACATAAAATCTTTTCCGCTGTTTTACCTAACGATGGTTCTTCCTCCTGTGTTTCAAACATTCATTAAACATCCAGCCAACATTTTCGCAAGCCGCTTTTGCAATCACGCACCACCACCATCGCACAAAGCGATCGGAATCATTTGACCGTAATGATCGCTTTTGTCTTTCCTCTCTTTTATGCGAAAGCTAACCACCACCCACTCTCCCGTCTACTTTTCCGAGAAAAATAAAACCAGTTGGGGCAAAATGAAACCTCAAATAATCGATGGCAATTATTTCGCGCTTATCGAAATGGCTTCCATACCAGTGCGTCTCAACCTACCGGCCGGCAAAGCTACACCCGAAATGGAGCTGTGGGAGAAAAGGGAACACCCAGAAGGGGAAGGTGGTAGGAAAACGGTAGACGCCAACTGTGAGCTTTTTGGTGTTGTAAAGTGTAGGCTTCGTAGGCTATAATCACCCGATGATCAAAAGCCGTCGCAATCGGGACATCCTGTTAAACTTTGCACCGAATGGCGTGTACTGCGTTGGTGTTTTGGAGCGAAACATGATGGTTGAATCAGCATTCGGTTTAAAGAGTTGTGTTTTTTCCCCATTTTTTTTTCCTGCCTCAAATCAGAGTTTGGATTGAAGTTACCAAGTGGCAAAGTTTCAATATTTTAGCATCTTATTGCGGTATCAGTGAACGCCCTTAGGTCCCTAAGGGTGGAACGAGTTAAACGGGGTGGAAGAAACAAAAAAAAACACACTGGGAAACGAAACTTTCTGCGGCGAACTTAATTGACTTGATGAAGTTTTCTTTATGCTTCTTCGTGAGCTCAGCCCTGCACAGGCATTGAGCAGCGAAAAAGGAAGTTTGATCTTGGTGAAATATTTAAAGTTAATTAGCAAGCTAACTCTGGTCTTTAAGATGAGCTTCCTAATTCGCTAGTTAAATGTTCGTGCGGAAATGTGGGTTGGGTTGTCTTTCATTACTTAGATGTAATTTTAATCCTTTCCCATGAATTGTAGCTCTTGTTTGTTGTATATTTTATGTTTTACCCCAAAAAACTAAGTATAAAACTAAGTATCTTTTTCCACTTAGTGTTTAATTGTCGTCTGCCGGAGATAAATAACGCATCTTTTCCGCTATCTTTCACCCAGAAGTGTATCATTCATTATTTTTTATGGGCCAATTTCAGTCAAAATATTTCACAAAAACCCATCTTTATGACATCATTTGCCTCGTATGGTTCACAATGCGCTTTTAACTTTTTTGCTTTGTTTTATCCCTTGTTGTGGTACTATCATTGTGCGTTCGGTGGGGTGGGGAGATTCTTTTTATGGCAACACAAGGGACACCCGTTAATATGCTTTCCTACACTAAAGGCTTGGATGATTTGCACTTTATTTTTTCTTTGCGGATTGTCTCTTGGAAGCTCTACAGCAGACAATATACCCTTGAGTTTGGCAAAACGATACGCTCCGTTGTTGGTGTATTTACTTAAAGCATAATTCTCTGTTTCGTTTTATCATGCTCGTAAAAGTCGGGAGAGCATGAAATATTGTAAGGGCTCTTAGATAGATCGACACTTGGGAGATGTTGTAGTTGCGTGTTGTATGTATTTCTTCTTGGGGGATGTAAAATTGGGGTTTTAAAGTGACCTAACTCTTTATGTTGTTTTATAGGAGCTTGAGGGATGAATTATACCCGCGCGCTATGACAACGGTGTCATGGGGTATTGCATTAAAGATGCGTAGTTTACTTCCAAAATATTTAAACTCAAGTCCTATAATCTGAATAGGCAAAATATGAAAAGTGCTTTTATTTGGTGAATTTTCTGGATGCTGTCTGAACTCAAAAAATCGTCTCTTGATCCTTCTCCACAAGCAGCACTTTTCCTTAGTTTCACGAAAATCAATAGTACAATGGCTGTCGGGTAGTATGAGGCCAATACATTGTCTTTTCCAAGATTCAGTACTCGTTACGATACATACGAAGATGTTTGGAGAAGGAGACCCTATCTGCCAAGCTTCATGTGCACAGTGCGTTAACGTGAACGTTGCATAAGTGAGGAGTCACGTTGTCATGAAATATTGTTTGATATGTTTGACTTGGTTGACCCGATAAGAAGATGATATGGTCACTTTTCATCATAGCAAAAGGATAAAGGCTCACTGCTTACACATCCTCATTCAATAGAGTCTTCTTATCGGGCTCTAGAAACACCCGGAATGTAAGGATCCTTTCAAACAACCAGCATGTTCTTCGTGTAAGAGTTAATTTTTACTGACAAGTCATGATTGTGATCACATTACAGGCAAAACATGCCGACGACGAAGCACAAGACATATGGCTGGCTTACGTACAACGACATTCCACCTGACACATCTTCCCGGAACGGTTCGTGGAATGTTGATATGCGTTTATGCTTATTTAAAGTTGCGCCGTCAGACACCGGGCGCCTCCATTATCACTTTTCCAGCTTTTTATAGCAAACGATCGACCTCGTTGTGGAGTGAATGACGTTATATTTTATTTGATTGAAAAATGCCATTCATTCCTGTTACGGTGAGGAGGTTGCAGCGTTTCCGCCACCGTGAGCAAATGTACGGGTAATGAAAATGGACGGCCGAACCAAACCGGTGTGTCCCGGGCGACATAAGGAATTCCATTGGTTTTGGAGTGTGACATACCCGGGGCGTGAGGTCAAAGTCTAAGATACTTGATAGAACGAGACCGTGTGACAAGGACAAGTAGCCCAGGGAGAATGAAATATCCATACTCATACATCCACGTTAAAGAAGATCACGGGCAATAATCTGTGAAATTGAATCTTTATAAATATACTTCCCGGTATTTTGTTACGGTGATTGATTTTTCATTCCTTTTTTTTTGTTCTCTTTTTCTCCGTTCCATTTCGATTACTGCGTTTCGCAATCAGTGCCACTAGCAAATCAAGCGTCGAGGCATCAAGTTCTGACTCGCCTTCAATTGCACTCGTTTAGTCCTGCTAGATATCGTCAGGGTTTCCTTTCGAATGGTCATTTTGCCTGAGGCTCATCAGTCGGAGCAGCTTCAATGGACGGGAAACGAATTGACATTCCATCCTGCGTTGCCATAACTGCTGAGGTCGACGTTTCATTGCTATGGCAGTGGCAAACGATCAAGCAGTGAAACATCGGTCAGATTATGATGGATTGGAGTTGGTGAATATTTTGCAAAGACGCATTATTTGAATCATTTATTTGTATAGAATGAGTGTTTGTTTGATAACGTTTTTATGTACTAAAAACAATCAATTGTTAGTGAAATATCTAATATTGTTATCGTAATGAAAACACGTGTCGGAAACATCACCGTAACACACGTGCCAAACCGCAAGCACTTGCACTGTCGTTCAAATTAAGTGCACCATCATTATGCACCACAAATGCGAACGATTGTTCATTTGCAACGCCATCAAACGCACCGAGAGCACCAAACCCAATGGCGATAATTCGATTTTGATTGCGTTGCAAATGCTATCGAACGATTTCGCTCCACAGGAATGATTGGAATTGGTGTCACCAACTGACCATCGAAAACAGACAGACAGACAGGCACACAACATTATGACCGTAACCGCAACCACCGCGGTGAAGTTCGTTTGATGGAATCACAAACAATTGCCAGTAAATTACGGCAAACCGTTGTGACTATTTAGGGAAAAACCACACCGACGTGTCGTTTTATGGCGATGATCAAGTTTGACGTAGTTTGGTGCTTGTCGTATGATTATGTTTGCGACTTGAATTGAGCTTTCATCAAATTTGCTTTTTCATAATCCTTTTTTTCTGTACAATTCTAGCAGATAGAACATATTCAACATACGTAATATCTTAAGTAAATGGTTGTCAAAATGTTGAGTTATCCCAAATTAAATTCATAACTTTTAAAACAACACAAAGTATTATAATTTCACCATTGACATCTCTCATTTCGAGTACCACTTATAAATTTCAATTCTCAATTTAACACTTATAAATTCTCACAATCTAAAACACCATACACCACACATTTTTCAAACTTTTGTTAAACTTTTTCCATCCTTTTTCAACTATGTTAAACGTACAAATCTGCTCACAATTTCACATCTTCAAAAACCGCACCATATGCACACCGTCAGCCTATTACATTTCGGACACTTGCCCTGTGGCTCCGGTATGAAACAATGCGAAACCCAACCAAGAGTGCGTCCGTTGCATCCGTTTTCCCGATCGGAACTGAACCAAACCGTGTGCGAAAGCTCACCGAAACCGACGCCTGTTCCCCGGTTTGTCAAAGAGTTTTACCATCCCACACAACGCATTCAACCAGCGCTCGCGGGAAACTCCACCAATCGCATTCAATACACGGACACGTAAATCAGAGCCTCGAGCGCGAATTGCACAGTTGCTACCGAACCCGCCTGCTACTGTGGCAACCAAAACAAAAGCTCGTACCACCACACGGACAGCAGACACATTGGCCTTTCAATGCCAAGCGCTAGCTTACACGACGACTGTTATAGTGCGGCATTCGCTTTGCCCTTCGCCGCGATAAGGCGCGCTTGTGGAGATAAATTTGTCTCACGCAAACACACACACACAAGCACGTGGACAACTGAACGCACGGGCTTCCGTAGAGGGTAAAGATGACACGTGTATTTTTGGGTACGGAAAACTCCTACCAGCTGGTTTCAGTATCGAACGGTAACGCAAATACAATGGTGAAATAGAGTATGCAAGGGAGGGATGAGATTGTGTAGCATCCGTGGCGTTTGTATTGGTACGCTGCTAATGGCAACCGAACCGAGCACCTGACGCCGAGAGCCGAAACTAGCCGAAGAGTTAGTCGTGAGAGTGAGATTCGCTGGAAACTCTCGGGAAAGCTTTCCACCGTGAAGATGCTGTGGTAATGGTACTTCAAAAAGCTTCATGCACAGTAAATCTTTCTCTAGGATAAAGTTCATTTTACGTACAAATAAATAAAATGCTTTTTTTCTTTGTGTTTCCGCATTTCAAGCATTAACCAATTCAAAGTAATATTTTACGGAGATGGTCAACACATGTGCTTGGCGGTTTCGATCCTGTGGTTATTCAAAGTACGACAATGATCATGCTTTATTTTATGTCTTTGCTCGCCAAAACTTTTGCATAGGTAAACTTCCTCACGGTCGAGGAAGCGCTCGTTGGTGCCCATCCCATCAAGGAGAACGGTCCTCCGGTTCCACGGTAACTAGCACGGTATCGTTGCCTAGAAGCTGATTGCATCAAGGTATCACCGAACCGAGAATCCATTTGCTTTTGATAATGTTCGGTGCTATTTTTAGTGCTTTTTCCTGCGGATTTCCATCCAGCCACGGGACAATAATGTGGGGCCTGGTGGGGCAAGGTCAACGGCCGTAAAATAAATCCGCTGGTTAGCTGACAGCCGGGAAATTCCTCCCATCGGCATTGGTAACCCAATAAAAGGAGACGCTTGGGAGCCGTAATGGATGCGAGAGTTTGGGGTGGTGTTTTGCGAACGGAGCTGCCGTTGTCTATTTGTATGACAAGGGATTCACGTCGCGAAAACTAGTGACCGATTTGTTCACAATCGGTGCTTGTAAGGTACGGTTGAGATATTTGAGGTTAGGGTAGAGAAATGTGAATTGTTGATAGCCTTTCTTTAGCTTGAATCATTTAGCTTGAGATAAGCCGTAGTTTAAACCAATTATTAATAAATTATCGCTTACAGAGCAACGCTATTCAAATGGGAAGCGTTTTATCAATTAACAGCGTAATATGTTTGAATTGTCTTCCCAACTCTGGTATAAAGTTCTCGCCATTACAAATATTTCAACTTTTCAACCTTAATCATGCTAGATAATCCAATTATATTTTCGTTCAATGTAGATTATAATTAAAATTAATTAAAATGTGAAGAACAATTCACATTTTCATCCGTTGCTACTAAAACTTTAAATTGCCTAACGGGAGCTTATGAAGTGGCTCTTAATTGTAACCAAATGGATGAAACGAGTTTTGACTTTAATGATTGGTAAATTATTCCACTCCCGTGGAGTGGTGGCACAGCTTTGTGGATGGAAACCCGAGAGGGATGTTCCAAATAATAATTGCTTACGAATTACTTTGTATCAACGCTGTCTTGTAATCGTATACTTACAACGAGGAGTTACGAGCTTGTTGTAGTGGTTGTGAACTTACCTGGAAATAGAAAAAAATACATAATAAGTGCATCATACAATAATTAAACAAATAAATTTAAAAAAACGACCAGTTTCCATAAAAAAGGTTCCTTAAATGGTTAAATTTATAATAAGTATTTAACAGGCTTTAACTTCTAGTCTTCACTGACTAGAAGTGAAATTTAAATTGGAAAATCATTTCCACCACAAACTGAAGATCGTGGTGATTCCCACACAACCGCACGATCCCGTTGTTGACCTTGAATGCTTTTCGAAAACATCGAACCTTGCAAGTTTCCGAGCTATACTTCTCAAATCGAAACCATTCGGCTAATTGAAATGGGAAACGAACCCTTTACGGTTCGATGCGCCGTGTTGCGTTCACCTCGACGGGGAAAAAGGCAACCAGCTGCTAACAGGATGGGTGTAAAAAATCAAAGAAAAATATGTTCCCCTTTTTGCGACTGAATAGGTATACTTTGAGTGATTGAATTTCGGGCGGTTTACTTGCTTGCGTACCGGGCGATAGGGCTACATGGCGAGTGTTAGTGTAAACTAATTATCGTATCAAATAGGTGGAAATTTTCTCGCTATAATTTTTCAAAAATTATTTGCTTTTATTGTCGTTCATTATTGAAAGCAATCCATTTAAAAAACAACACCAAAAAACAATCGCAATGATAGTGGAATTCATTAGCTTATAGTGTTCCGATGAATTGACCCATCACCGGCAGTGTCAACATAAAATATTTACTCGCCTATTTGAACACGAGATTACACCAATGGTGGTGAAAACGCATCGCCCGTAGCAAACATGAATATTGGCTAGTTAAGTGCTTATATTAATCATTATTTGCTCGATGCAATTACGTAATAATCAATTACGTTACACTAGGAAAGTGCTTTTTCATTCTTGTGTTTTACGAGTGTTCCCGGACAAAAACACATCATGCTTTCAACTTTCTTCCCGTAAAGGTGTGTTTTACGTGTGTGTGTACACGTGTATGCTTCAAAAGAACTACGCCAAACGGTTGCTGCTTTTACCGTGGAAGAAATAAAGTGAGTGCTGCTGTAACGAGCATCGCTCCGAAACACGAGAATCTAATGATCTTTTAGGTGGCGCGATATTTTTAGCAGACATAAAGTAACCATATCATCCCTGATGTTTATCATGTGCTTGTGTCCGTGTGTTACGGCAAAAAAAACGAACCCCTCATAGGTATATGTGTGTGTGTGTGTGTGTGCGAGGGAGGGTGCGGTTTCCCGTTGTTCTTGGAAAACTCGTGAACCTTGTTGTTTCGCCACAAGCTACACGGGCAGTTCGTTAATCCATGAAATGAAGTTGCTGCCTGATGACGCCGCCAACGATGATGATGCTGATGGGGGAAAGGATCGATCGAAAACATGTATCGAAGCGAAACATTGTAAATAAAAAAATAGCAGCGAAATTGGATCAGACATCTCGTTTGGGGAAGCTGAGATGCTTCACCGAAGATGATTTTACAATTTTTACATCGATGGAATTCATCGTTGTGTACCGCGAGAGAGGATTGTTTTTCTTTTTGTCGAACATAATTAACAGATAGTGGTATGTTCTCTACCGGAACTAATTGATTCGTGTCTAAAGTTTCTCTTAAAGCGGTTGTTAAACACAAATACACCGTGGGCGGTCTTCGTGTTTTGGTTGACCGAGAAAAAATCGTCTGAAGTGCATAGTGTTGCCACCTAGCGTCTACTAGCGGAAGCTTGAAAACTTTCGATGGATCTTTTTGTGTTCGCGAATACTTGTGCTATTCAGTTTGTTAATACTTTTGAGTATGTGTTTTTATGTTTAATTCTAAAATTGACATTAACATTAATCAGTGTAAAAAATGTAAACCCCAATAAATCAAAATAAAATCACGAAAAAAGATGTAGAATAATCGTTTATTTCAAATGCAACCAGTGGAACTGATCAAATCCCGAATCTTCCAATTATCAAGTCACATCTTATCGTGCTGCTCTTGATTAACTGTTATGAGATTTTGTGTTGCTTTTGTACACAACTTTTGAAGTGAGGAAAAAGGAAAAGTCTGAAAAACACGGTAAACAACGATGAATAATATATGTCGGATATCGTCTTGAAGAATGGTACGCTCGCAAGCTGATGCATGGCCCTTGAACGATGTTTTGCCGTGTGCATAACATGGAGAAGAGTTCTTTCAAGTTTTTATGTACCGCATCACCGGTGAAGATTTTCAATTTTTGCACTGGACGTCTCATCCAATTTGTTAGATTTTTTATCTCTTGCAGCAAGTGCAGACGACTGAATGAATGATCACTTTGCGGTGCCAAGATAACGTGCGCGTAATTGAATGAGTTAATGCTGTTGCACTGTTTATCTTTTACAGACTAAAGTATCCTTCAAAAACATATTTAAAGTTTTTAGTTTGTTCACAAACTGTGACGCGCCAATGTAGCCTTCTACCGGTGGTGGTTGTTAATTAATCAAATCGTTCCACAAATGACTCTCTAATTGATTTGGTTTCCACTGATTTCACAATTTGTGCGACCAGTTCCCACACGTCGAAACCAAACTAAACATGATTATATTTAAATAATGAAGGTTTGCGTTTCGCTCTCTCTCTCCCCTTTACTAAATCCGTCGGTCCTTTTAGCAGATTTTAGACAGAAAAACTTGGCAGAATGGTGCAATAACTAGAAACAGTTCCATCGGAAGCAAGCACCCGTCCAACTGTTGCTTGGTTGGGGAAATTTTCGAACCTGAGAAGTTGGTCGCTCCATTAGCCTGTGGCATGTTTGCTTTGGCAAGCCGTAACGAACAAATTTGAAAGTATATTCACCTCGCCTCGCTTTCTTTCTACGCTAGATACAAGTCGCCCTATGATGGCCCATTACTAGGGTTGCGGGATCTTTCATATGCAACCTCCATTTTTTCTCTTACGTCTTCTACGTGTTCCCTTCTAACCTCGGGTACGGCGCATCCTTTCCACAGACACCAATGGCGATGACGTGCGTGTAGCGGGTGTAATGTATCCCCGTGGGTATGCGATATACTTGAAAACACACTCAAACAAAATGTCTGCCCTGCGGGCTCGAAGGCAACAGAAATGGAAACCCGGCGCTGCTTCAGAAACACTCCACGAGAGCGTGCCCTGCTCTTGAGCACGGCGTCTTCCGGCGGCCCTTTTCGGAGCAAACCGGAGGGACGGGAGAGCAAGGTATTGCTTCTTTAATTAAAACTTTCACCACAAACTGTAAAACTGACTACGAGCAAAAGGTACGGCAGGCCCTTTAACCTTGGTACGGGTTAGTGCGTTCGAAATGCTCGAACGGGTAACAGGGTGTCAGGGAGTTAACTATAGGCACAGTTCCCTTTGCAAGCAGCCAATCAAGATTCACGTACACACGTTCACAACTGCAGCTGGCACAGACAGTGTCGGGCTGACGGGTGGGAATTCAAAGAAAACATCAAAGTGGTTGACTTTTAGAATCTTTCTAGCCACCTTAGTGGGTTGCGCCGTACAAACGGTAGACATCAGAGATATCTGACAGAGGGTGAGTTCGTGGTAGTAAGCTGCATATTGTCAAAGTTCGTAAAAGTTAAAGCCATGTTTAATTAATACTGAAGATCTTATTCTCCTCAGGATGTTTGGAATCAAAAAAGGTCCAGATTTGTTTACTATTAGTAATTTTTTGAAATCACAGAAGAATATCATTATTTCTTTTTGAAGCAAATGCAATAGAAATGGCAGCTGTCAAAGTATTAAGTATATCCATGATATCCTCAAAAGAGCAGAGGAATTCAAGAGGATTAAACTGTCATTTTCAACCCTTTGGCTTCCAAGCTATTGATCAAGCATGGTGACTATGCATGCATTATTTGTGTTGGTTTGATACCATCATGATAATTAGCTACAACCGTTGTCCTTCGGTTCAAGCCACAAGTGTAAGGTAGTGGCCGGCATTGGAACAAGACACTATCCAGGACGACGATAATTATGACCGATTCCGACGCAAACGCAGCGCCGGACACTCTGCTTGGTAAACCAATATTTACGACCCGCTTCCATTAGACTATTAGTGGCTCGCTAGCTCCTATTGACATGAGGAATGGAAAATGTCGGTTTGCCCGTTTTCTTCGATCGCCTGTGCACGATTGTGAGTGACAATAAAATTACACTTTAGCTCAGTTTAGCTCGCCCCGTGTCAACTGGTGCCAACCGGGGGCCGGAAGAGTGTTCTGCTTATCATCTTCGTTAGCATTAGATGGGTAGATTTCAGTCCTTCCTGTCCAGGAGCGCAATGGCGGTTCACCACCGTTCGACGGTTGATTGTGTCCAGCTGCTGCGTTGATTGTCGGGTTGGTTTTTGGCTAACGGTTTGTTTTTATTGCTCATAAATGCTCGGAAAGCAGCTCTACTCATTTGTTTTGAAGCACTTGGTTGGGAAGGATGGAGAGCGATTCCATTTTGTTTGGTCCTTCTTCGTCCTTCGGAGACGACACGAGTGTTCGGGTGCGTGTTTTCTTCGGGTGTTCGGTTTGCAGGAAAGGATTGTGGTTAAGCGAGCTGGATCGGTTCCAGCAAGGCCCATCCATAAATCATCATCCCCTCGTAGGGTATCGACCATCGTTCCGTCCGAGCTGATGATTGTCATACGATGAGTGCATGTAACGATGGAGCCGCCTGGTAGCGCATCTTTCCCGTTCCGAGATCTTTTCCGTTGTTTTGTTGTTTGCTTTTTCTGTTTTGTTTAATACTGTTTGGCTCGCATCGTGACAGATAATTATGACAAATTACTGGTGGACTATCTTTCACACTGCACTTGGGTAAGGATTGCTTCCAGACGGCGAGGACCTAAGTGGACGGACAGTTTTGGGTTGACTGGCGCTTCCGAAAGGGATCGGTTTTGTGTGTGTTTTTGTTAAAGGGTTTTTTCTAACTATTATTTTTAGATTACTTCCCGCTGGCTACTTCCCTGCTGAAAACGCAGGATGGCGTTTTAGATTGCCGTGGTTTGGAAGGCAAATGCCCGATGTGTCTGTTTGGTTAAACAAATCACACTCACTTCCCTTTATTTTACCCGAGTGCTGGAGTTGCTGGACAAAAAAGGAATGGAAAGTGTACATCGAAGGGTTTGGGGGTTGAAAAAACCATACGATAGCTATGGAAACTTTAAACCGAGGCACTCCGTTAGCTTCCAGCGTAAATTTAAACCACCATCATCAATCTAGACATGAAGGATGCGTATTTATCGATCGTTGTCAATATAAATGACCTAAAAAATATTATCTTTTGGTTGACATATTATGAGCTGAAGACAAATAACGACAATCCAGGGTGGTTAATCAATAACTTTCAAAGTATATCGGGTTTAAGATAGCAAAGTAAATTATTATGATAAAGAAAAGTTTTTTTTTGTGAGTAATTTCTAGTGCTTTAAATAAAGAATATATCGTAACTGACTAGGGATCAGATTTTCGGTTATGTTGACAGCTTATCAACTAAAAATTTTTGGTATTAAATCAGCGTTTTGCGCCTGTATTTTTCCTGGAACGTAGTTCCCTCTTACATGGAACACGCAAATGTAGTAAAACAATATCTGACAAGCACGATCCGATAGCAAAGCAAAACTAAACTAAAATCAAGCAAAACTCAACGCTTACATTGTCCATCTACAGCGTTCCCTTGAAAACAGCTTACACGTGTTACATGGGATTTTATCGTATTTTTACGGGCTGCCTTCCACGATAATATTTGCACGCGGTATGCTCGATAGTTTCATAATCACCGGATACTGAAGCGTAACGCCAAAACCACCGACCGAAAGCTGAAACAACCGAACTAGACACTTGAAATATGAAGATTTCATTGCGCGTGATTTACCGCTTCGGTGGCAGTTTTATGGCAGAATGATTTTCATTGCTTTCATTGCCCCTACACTACCCAATCCGACCGTCCGTTGTCCCGTGCACCCGCTCCGGGGGAAATCTACTTATTGTGGATATTTTTCATCCCACTATCGTGGCCACCCGTTTGACGAACTGTTGAGAGTGACTGTTCAAGGGGAAAGCCTGAGTGAACTTATTTAGCAACGAGATGCATCGTAGCGTACGCGGTTGATTTATTGCGTCTTTTGTTATGCGAGGAGATGGGGTGGCTGGTTTGGATCTGTAACGGTCCGCATTGTTACTTTGTGTAACGTATTGTTCGGTTGAGTGTCAGTGAAGTTTAAGGAGATATCTGACTGAAGACAGCAAGCTGATGATGATCTCAAACGGGCAGTTAATGAGTGATTGACGGGGTAATCAAGCTTCGAATAAATTTCATGGATTCGTTAGGGTTTATTTAAGTGCGTTACAAGAATGTTTCATAAAACGGTGAGTAAGTTCACGTAACATTTACATTCTTTCAATTACAAACGCATTGGAAAATATTTGTATGAACCGAATGTCCCATTTGTATATTCTCTCTTTCATCACTGACTTATATTACGTTACAAGTTAATCAATATAAAAATGTAAAAATGTATTAGACGATTTTCACAATTGACAAAACAATCAATCAAAGAATTCGGCTGAAATTTTGTACTTTTAACAGCATTTCTTGATCTAAATTACTGGAAATGTAATAAAAAGTCTTGAAAACGTATAAAGCATTCGCAGAGAGACTAGAAGTCATCAAAGTTCTGTTCCACTCCGGAAAACCTTAAACCGATGAAAACTTCTTTAAAAATATTCTACAGTAAATAGGAAGACAATGTTATATAAATAAGAACCGTTTAACAAAGATAATGTACATGAGAAATGTCCGGATTTGTGGAAGGAAAATTCATGGATGTTGCATCATACAAACGTCTTGTCCCACAAGGCTAGTATTTTCAACACTTTGTTGGCCAAACGTCTAATAAATATCATCGAACAACCACAATATTCACCAGACTAAGGCACTTGTGACATTCCCAAAATTCAATTTGCCTATCTACGGATACCGCCTCCAGTCGATTGAAATAATCAAGGAGAAGTCGTTGAAGGAGAAGAATGTGTATTGGCTATTTGTAGGAACTAATGGAAAATTAATTATTTGGAATGCAACAAAATAAATTTCTATCAGTAACAGATTGCACAACATAAATAAAATAAATGATAACTATTACAACAACAAAGTGAATGCGTCATTATAATGTGTAATACCCTCTCATTCTAAGACGACATAGATAAGGATCTTTATCAAAGAAGCTCATCAACCGAAATGAACAAATAATACTGCCCACGGCAATCAACAACCGATGCATTCACGCAAGTTTATTTTAGTAGCAGATTGACGATCATGAATACTGTACTGCACTGCTGTACTGCTAGATTAGAGAGTAAGTCCGGAACCGAAGCAAAACCATACCATTTTGCAATGTTGCTCGTGCAAATTACAAACCATGCACCGCCACGCAATCCGTAATCAAATCAAACGAAATCGTTCGTGGTACAAATGCACCGTGCGCTTTGTGTTTGTCGCGTTGTAAATGCCATGCGACGAGGCAGCCGCTTTTGCCAAGTGAATATCCGTACCCGTTCCGTGACATTCTAGCTGTGACCTACAAATTTGCTAAGTACACCTGTATCGCGTACGGGCGCAAAACGGAAGCAAGCAGGCCTGAACGTGGCGGACGGTATCGAATGTAAACCACGCTTTCTGTCATGGCCCATGTTTGGTGGGATGCAACCGACGCTTATCGATTATTCAGCAACGATTGTCGAGCGCAATGTGTTTTGCCTCCGTCGCAATGGTGGTGACACAAAACTGTAGAACATGCTCCGAAAGGGGGTTTTGGGTTCGGACGGGAATGCATGCAGCTTACAACTTATGCTAGCTGCAGTCACATCCCAAAGGTAACGTTGGGACGTGTCCATAAATTGTCTAGAGAGTTCCACCGGTTCCTGGTGGAGCCCGGTCGTACATGGCTGCCCCGGGTGCTCTTAGGCTGCACAGAATCGAACACCGACGTGACAGTGTTTTGTGAACAGAAACCGTCCTCCATTTGCTATCTTCTGCCATTGTCGGTAACGCAAATGTGGCTTGTTGAGCAAAGGGTGTGGGATTTTTTCTCTTCGTGTAATGCTTGTTGTCCCGCACACGATAACGATGCTGGCGACTCAATGGTTCTGTATGTGTGTGTTTTTTTTCCTCTTTTATTCTATCCGATGATCACTTCTCGACTCGGCCGGTCGATGTGATGGAAAATGGTAGCGTTGTAAATGAGCAAGCGGACGATCCCCTTTACGTATCGCGCACGTCTTTTGCACAGCTCGAGCCCACAGTTGATCCCACACTCGGAGCGGTTGATTGTTTCTAAAGAAACCAATCAAACCAGAACAATCCGAATGATGATGATGATGATAAGGAACGGCAATGACGATGATGACGATGACGGGGGCCGGAACTGTTTGAAAGTACGAGCAGTGAAGGAAAGGTAGGAAAATGTGTCTGGAAAAGCGATTCGTACGCTGTTCTTTTGTTGTGGCAATGTTCAGAACATTCCATCCACTGCAGTTATGTGCTGGAGCGTAATGGAGGAAAATTGAACTGCGCTTTAATAGGGCAAGTATGAAATTGAATGGAAAGCTTTTGGTCGGTCAATCGAATAGCAAAATAACTAGAAAAAAATCGTGCTATGATTCAATACACAATGTTAATAGAAGATATTTAAAAACAATTAATTTTTAAATATTGATTGATTAATTATGAAGTACCTACGGATTCTAATTGAATAATTTAAAAAGATTCTTAGAGACAATTTTACAACCAAAAATAAAACAGCATTAATAATAAAATTTAAGTAGCAAACAGCAGTAAAGAAGGACGACTTTTTGTACATTCCTGCTTATGATAATAACTGGAATCATCAACGTTATATCTATTCTAAACCCAAAAACACATTTTAAGTTGCTTTGTAATGGAAACAACGTTAATTCAAAGAGCTTCAAATAAAATGTCAATACCTAAGACGTAATAATACAATAATAATAAATTTATTAGCTTATTCGAAAACACACCAGGACAAGAAGATAATTTTCGAATGTCGATTATCCAATTAATTTGAAATTTGCTATAGAACTTTGAAGTATTCTTCCATTTTCTGTTTTTAATGTTTTTAAATATTTTTACGATCAGTCGAAATCGATTAGCTATCAGACGAAAAAGACATAGCTTTTTGCGAAATTATATTATTTCCAGTTTCAGGACCAGGCGTTGTCCATTTATAATAAAAATGATTTTTGTTAAATAGGTATCCTCTGCTGGATGACTTTACATAACGGCACATATAAAAAAATCAATTTAAAAAGCATATTGCCTCCTTGAAGTAAGATTTTTAAATAAAAGATAATTAAATTCCTTTATGAGTACGGAAAGTAACACCTACAACCCTTAAGCCCTTGGACACCAAGATGGAATCACTTGAGAACCAACATGGAATGTAGTAGTGTTGGAAACCCGACGCAGTAGCAACATTTCATGCTTCCATTGCAGGAACATAATTAGAGTTCTAATGCCGGAAATTCCATCGGAAATCCCGGGTTTAAGCGCTCATGCAATTTCATCCATCATACATTCCGTTCCATTCCATATTGCTTGCCGCCATAAATAACGTATCATTCCAAGCATGTTTAATGATCTCGTACAACCTTTCGGGTGTGAAGTTGACGAGGCGTGTTAAAAACTATCCAACCCAAGAAAAGGAACGCGAAGCTCACCTTTGCGAATTGAGAGCTTTCCTATGGTGGACCGGATGAGTGAACAATCCGCCACGGCCGCATTCTCGCACGCTTTGCTGAGTGATTAGTGGCGCAAAACTTTTACACGATCCTGCGCCTTACACCGCAGCCAAACTTTACCTAGCGCTTGTCTCTACAAACACGATCTCCATTGCCGTAAACATGTTTCCGTTCCACCCATTGACTTCTTATAGCGTTTCCGGTCGGTCGGGAAGGAAACGTGGGAAGAAATTATTGCTCCTTGTTATATCGATCTTGGTTTTCTTTTCTGTTTGCCCGTTTTCTTCTCCAACGGCGCTTCTTTCCCCATCAACCATCAGACGAGCATTTCGGGGGGTTTTTATTCGGAGGGATTTTCTATCTTCGCTTATCGCCTTCGCATGGGATCTTCACCCCGAAACCAGCTGAGAAGCGTACGTTTCCACACATTTGTCTTCTCATACCCAGTGTTCGGCTACCGACGGCTGACGATGGGGCCCGTGGTCGGTTTTCATTTCCACTTCCAATTTATTTCATCGTCGACGAACCATGAAAGCGAACGCGACCACGTTACATAACATATTGGATGTCGTTTTTTCTGCGTTCGTTGCGCCCACCGAAAGCATCCGTAGTGAGTGATTGGGCTCGATGGCAGTGGATATGTGACACTGTTAGCAATGACACACACACGAAGGACAGGAAACCACCTTCATGCGTCACGTTGTGTGCTACTGTTACGCACAAGGAAACACCACGTTTTCGGCTATTCGTCCATGCTGATAGACCTTCCGGAGGGTTTCGGGTGCTATCCGTCATGCCAAGTAGTAAAGCTCGGCGGTAAGGCGACGGATGTTTCGCCCTCCGGAAGAAATTCATTGAACATTCGCGCGCTTCACTTGTCGACAGCGATGTTCAACAAGGCAGGACTTTATCGCCTCCGGTGTTACGCGGGTACTGCGCAAAAACCCCTGGATAGCGATTCGGAAAACCCTCGTTTGGGCTCGATTTTCCACGGACGGTTCTTCAACGACGACTGTTCGATAAAATGTGTTTGTAGTGTTTTTTTTTCTTCTGTTCGCTTTCGCTTCTTAAAACACTCCCCGAGGATAGGTCTAACATTCTTCCCAACCTGCTTTCCGTCTTAAGTTGGCACGAGTGTTCTCGAAGGCAAAAGAGAAAAAAAAGGTTCCATGTATGGACCTGTTGCTCATGGCTAGCTTTAGCGCTATCACCCGTCTGAGTAGCGGACTTGGTATCGGTTTTTTTTTTTCAAACGTATTTCTCGTAAGTACAAAAAACAGCACATGATTCTTTGAATTGAATTAGCGCATTGCGAAAAGAACAAGCAAAGCTTTAACTGTGAAAACGACCCGAAATGGAATTTTACAAAGTTTCCTTCAACATTGCCGAAGGAAATGACAAGATTTATCCATTACAATTCAAATGTGAACCATTTTGCTGGGACGATACTAATGAAGGTGTATTCAGTATATGTGTGGTAGAAGTTGAAGATCAAAGAACAAGAAGGCTTCAATTCTTGAGATGGAACATTTCTCTTGTAGGAATAGTACTTGGAAGGACAAATGTATTTTAATAGCAAATAATTTAATTAGTTTAAGATCTTTTATGTGCCTGTTGAAATTTAATTACTAGAAATTTGGTTCCATAAAATGATTTGAGATTTAGTAAAAGGTCCTATATGTGTTTTCCAGCTCAACTCACAACGTTTGCATTGTATTTCATAATTAAAAGTTATCACTTCAACAACAACAAACGTCAACAGGGACGTATGATATCAAAACAGCAAGCTATGAAATAAAAAGCAAACGTTGTGAGTAGTGTTGGAAAACACTAAATTAAAAGTTTTAAAATATTTATTATTTCTTAGACAATATAATAATATAAATTATGCAATACTTAGAATATTATTATGGAGAATAAGTTTTTCACAATTTCTTTATCCAATATCCAACAATTGGTAAAATTACCATAAATTGATACGACTTTTATGGTTAAAGTAATTTAAACTAAACGCTCACCATACCTTTCCCCATTTCGAACGAATCATTATACCATTCATCACGACGTGCAAGGGAACAAAGAATCTTTCTAACCGAGCGAAAATATGTAGCCGTTTATCATTGCCGCTGCATCTTCCGGTGCAGCAAATCGGTTGAATAAATATTTATCTGACAATCCGTAAACATGCACTGGATTTTTTATCCCCTCCAACACCACCATTCCACCTTGGATGCTTGGTGGAACACGACCACAAAGTGCCCAACCACCAGTGCACGATTCACGGGTATAAATTATGAAGCAGTGAAACCGTACCGCTGGTATGCGAGTCACAAACGGTGGTAGAATAAAGGAAGAGTTTTTTTTTGCTTGTTGAAAAATAATTTACACTTCATTTTACCATCAGCTTCAATTAACCGTAAATTTACTTCCGCTACACAGACACGCACAAGCAAGGCACGCGAGGCGGGTTTCTTTTGTATTTTATCTTTCACGTGTGATAAACAAACTGTTTTGGTTGCAGTGTACAGGAAAATAAAATGAAAGATATGGACCACCAGACGATGTTTCTGTTATTTAAAGTTCTCTTTTTAAATTTAAAATTTAAAAGATTGAATAAAGAGCTTTTAATGCAGTCGTGCATCCCACACTTTATTGAAATTTTTTAACACTTTCAACAATGATTTTCAATTTACATCCAATTCTTTTAAAAATTCTCGAATGTTGGTGTCAATTATATTGAAGTTAAGTTTCCTGTTAATCATGAAGAATCCTTGAATCAAAGAACTATACGTAAAACTTAATAAATATTCACAGAGTTTTTCACAGTGCGTGAGTTTTTTATCAGGGTCAATCACACTTTTCATATTTCCCAAAAAGTTTCTTCCCCTACTTCTATCCCAAGGTGACAGCCCCAGACCAGTGTGTGAATAAATAAAATCTTCCCGAGTATAGGCAATGTGTTCAACCCACCCAAAGTCTCTAGTCCACATCCAATCAACTATTATGTGATTGCCTTGTTTTCCTACCCCTCCATTTGTGCTTGTTTTATTATTTATAAAAATAGTTCTCAACGCACGAAGAATCCTGTGCCGTGCTATTGATTCTCGGAGACCTGACATTAATTCACCGCCACCATGACATGTTTCTTAGTCAAATGAAGACCCTTCTCCAGATTTGGATACCTTTTTGCCGGCACAATGTGACAGGTTCGGCAGGACCGTTCCACTGTGCAAGTACACGTGGTGCACCTACGGCCTATAAGCAATCGTTTGTCATGTACTGTAAAAACGTGTTGTGGAAAAAGTTTCCAATTTTAGTGTGCGTGTACAAAGTGTGCCGGAATGTGTCGCATAGCACTAGTTACGAGGGGAGATATGGAAAAGCATAACTCCGTACACGGGTTATATGTTGCCGGGTTCGTTTAGTGACACGAACGCAGGAATTATTTATACCTGTGTTTTGTTACGTTCGATATGGCGCAACGCAGACGTAGACCGTAGCTATTCGGTGAACCTCATTTCGTGTTCGTGACTGTGTGTGCTATTCCCACTAGCAGCTTTTTTCGATTATAATTAATGACTCAATTCTCACTAGCTAGCGCTGATGAAGGTTTTAATTATAATCCTAATAATACACATGTTTCTAGGATGTACAAATTTTTCAAAGACATTTTAAGCTTTTCAAATGAAATATTGAAAAAAATAATATGGTAAATGTGAGTAAGGTTTCGCAGAATATTTTTGTTATTTTAAGCTTCAGTATATTTAAGATATGAAGCCATAATTCATGTTCGGAGTATCTTAACTTTAATGAAATATCTAAACTATATATAATAATTTTTTACGATCGATTACTTTCGTCACATCATTAAAACGTTACTGCATTTGAAACACGGCAAATGAGCGCTATTGATTGATGGGTTTGCTTATGCTTTTTGTACCGTCTGAACCATGCTCCTTCAATAGTCGCTTACCGCTCGTGTCCAAAGCGGTAAAAGGCACAGCAAAAATACGCACAATTAACCTTTCGGGAAAGCATAAACCATTGAAATGATTATGTGGCATGCAAGGGCGGTCGTACGTTCGCCCGTTTTGCGCTAAACGTGTGTCCTTCGGCTGGTACGCATAAAGCATGCTGCTAATTAAGCAGCACCAACTAACACCGAAAGAAAATTAAACGCAACCAAACCAACGAACCATCCAACACGGGAGGAACCAAGGAACACGCGTTCGCTTTTCACACCCACGGCAAGGGCTTACCGTAATTGTCAAAAATCCTCGAACACAGCATGAACCGGGTGCTGGAACGGTCAAAGTCGGCCAGGTCTGGCCACCATCGTTCCCAGTGCAGTTGGACCGGTTTGAACAAACAAACACCTTCTCTGCCAGCAACGGCTTAGCTAATTGTAATAAATTGGAAATCCGTCTACATCTACAACGCCCTATCGGTACTTAATGGCAGTCTTGGTCCGGGCTTGGTGTTTTTTCCCCGTGTTCGTTCGCACTAAAGACAGTTCGGGAGGAAAATACGCTTTTCTTTTTTTTCCTCCCTCAACCCAAACCGACTTAAAGGGCCAAATTAAGCAATTTTTTTGTGATGGGTTCTTTGGCACTTTTTTTTCCTTTCTGGTGCTTGGTTTGTTACCACCCGTAGAAAACAAGAAAATGAGGGATATTTTCGTGGATTACACACACTATGCTTCGGTTTCGTTTGTTACTTGGGCACGTGCGTGACGTCATTTGGGAAGGGCAAGGTTAGCATGGAACTACTACCAAGCAAACCACCGCAGCGACGGTCGTGGGTGTTGTTGATCGTGAGGTTAGGGTTAGGGAAAATGTCTGTTTACTTAGTAGCTGCATGAAGCGCGTCAGGAAAACAAAAATCGAATCGACGAAAAAAAAACTGGGGTTGCCAAACCAGGAAAATCTAAATACGAACAACACCCGACCAGCCCTTGGCATGCGAGCGACCTCGTTTGCTCGGTTTGCCTTCTCAAGATGGCCACCACCACCAAGTGCGATCAACAGCTGAATGAACTGTGAACGAGAAATGGAACCGTCATTGAATCCTGCGCCATCATTTGCACGCACCTTCGTAACTGGCGCAACAAAAAAAAAAAACAAAAGCCGCAGAGACGCAACGACGCAGTGCCCCCGAACAAACGTATCTGCTGGCTGGGCCGTACCGAAAAGCGACACGTTTGTTTACAAATGCCATCAATGAGCGCTCGCTGGAATATGCTGTCAGAACGGGGCACGACCCGAAGAACATGGCTGCTGAATGTTTTGCTACTTTTCTCGTATTTCTTGCCAAGTTATGTTCCTCTTGTTCCTATCTGTTGTTGTTACTGCTCCAACACACTCTCATTCTTCTATTTTATGGATGTTTTGGGGAATGTGATTTTGTTTTTCACTCAACCAGTCCTTTCCTCGCTGGTGGGATCGGGAAAATTCGCGCAAAGGTAACGCCGGGACGGATGCAAACGATTTCGGATCGAAACGGAAATCACATGCTGCGATGTTAATCAAAGTGAAAATCGATTCGATTTGAGTTGGGAAATCGATCGGTAGAAACACGGCCCCGGGGTGATCTATTCGGTAGAGCAAACAGAACGAGATACGGGCGTGAATGAGCCACCAGTAGTTGGGATCAATTTCCCGTTCGGCGATCGAACGAGCAGATGGTACAGTTGCATGCCGTTTCTTCCATGGCCGTAACGACTGTGTTTTGGGGCAAAGCGATGGTCGTTCAAACAATCTCGCTTGCGTCAATCGACGCATCGTTTTGGTGGTTGTTTGAAGAATTTTCTGTTTTGAAGGATTTTCGGTTAAAAATGGGTTCGATTCGCATAAGTTTGTTGCGTGTTGGCTTCGTCTAGCCTGAAGGTAACATCTGGAACAGTCACGGGATCAAACGAAGTGGATATGGATATGGGATATAGTGTTCTGCAGATTACGTTTTTGGATTATGAAAAGGTTTATTACAATAAGGTTCTTCAACAGAATGTTGAGAACATTAAATGATGACTAAATGTCCAATGATAATGCTTCGTTGAGAATATTTTTTAGAGATTGTATTAATTCTTGGTACTATTTATTTTCATTTTAAATAGTATTAGCTAGCAATACGGTCTGGTCATTCTTCATGAAAAAAGTCAGTAGAAGAAATCTTGAGCAGTGATTTTAAAACATATTTTTGAACTGGTTTTTTGATCGACTAGCTCAAAAGGCACCTATTTAATTATATTAAACTTTTCCATGTTTTCTTCCATATTTTCTTCTACCGTATTGTTTGAATATATTTTGTACAGTGAATTTTAATCATTTAGTTTTTTTCTTTTTCTTTGAACAAACGCATTTAGCATATAAAGTAGACAAAGGTGTAACAGGAAAACATTCGCTACATATAAAATAGTCTAAACTGAAGCTTGAAACCGATACAGCGAAAAAAAAACGCTCAACATAACTTTATTAACTCTTGAACAAGGTTAGTAGTTTTTATAAAAAACGAAGAGAGTTAACGAGCAATGTGCCATAAATATCTTGACTCATTGTCATAATAACGTAAACTTAAACTTTAAATATTATGTGGTCACCTTTGATAAGAGACTAAACTAAAATCAACTTATGAAAAAAAAAAACATATAAAAGTGAGCACTAAGTACTGAGCCAAGCAAGCTTAGCGCTTCTAAATAAGGATTCCTTTGTTTTGTGCAGCGTTTCTACCCCAATAATAAAGTTCCTGTTGCGATATGAAGGATATTCGAGACTATTTTACTATGGAAGTCGAAAGTTTTTCTGTTCTGTTGTGATGGTCGCCAGATAAAACTCACAAACTTTACTATGGGTGCGGGACTATTGTACAATAGTACAATATAATTTTGATGAAGAAATGGAAGAAAATGATGATAAAAGTGATTGAATTTCAGTGAGGACATACGGGTTACGAAACCTAAGGAGCGAATAGCTATGGCAACTAGAATTTTGTGGGGATTGTAGAGCTATGGCAACTAGAGTTTAATTAGTTCCAGGGATAACAAGGTCCGATATTCTGTATGATAATTATAAAAGTGTAAAAATAACTAATGAGCATATTACATGGAAGATATTTGATACACTATTTTACAAAACAGTGTTGTAATCCCTAGAATCTGTCGAAAAATTCGACGTAAACCCAATAGTTCTTTACATTTACAGCGCTTAAGCCTCTTATCGATTGACCGATTTTATAGTGCTCCATAAAACCTTGCACCAGTCACAAAGGCTGCCTCAATTAAATATTCTTAGATTTAATGGTTCAAATATAAAAGCTTACAGCATTGATTTTGCATCCCTCGGCCGACTTGCAGCGCAAACTCATTTCCTGGTAGCAATTAAATGGAATTAATTTTTAATGCACCTTCATTGTACTCGGCAATGTTCCGCTCGAACGAGCCAGGAAGCACATTAACACGGAACCGGCCAGCGGACGGATCAATAGCTCACGCTATCGCTTTCCAATATTCCAAAAAAAAAAAAACGGAACGTTCACCACGTTCTGATGATGCTTTGTTGCGCATTCCGGAAAAATAAACGTGTCCACCGTGTCGGTGATGCGTAAGATTAATTCGGTCCGTTAAAAACAGTACCTTCCCCCAGACACCACACGAATGCCGCGTGTTTATTTTGTAGCGAATTCAATTTTCCCCTTAAAATGGCAGTTAATTACGATTCACTTTTACTCACCTTATGGTCCAGAGTAAGCGGTGGTAGATGGAACCGGTGTGAAAAGGAATGTTACGGCTTAGTTCATTCAAGTCGCTTCCAGTGAAACATTTAAATAAAGGGCCTCGTAACGGACTACACGGTGGTGTTGTTTGTTTGTCCAAAGTGGCCTGTTGCTGGTCCGTGGAAAAGCGAAATAAGCTTTGTTTTGATGGAATAATTTGTTGGTCGATTGACTTTTCAAGTCGGCTTTCAACCCGGCGTACCCGGCGTGATTGACGGTTTTTTCCCTCCCAAAAACCGTCCGTAACCGGTGGGTTTTGCGGGAGGAAAACCGACCTACGCCAAAAAACGTCAAGCCGTTACGTGCGCTAGCTGCGGGGGAAAACGAGCTGAAAGAGACCGTAATGTGTCGGTTGGACGTTTGATTCCATCTATGCTACATTAGCAGATTGCCGTACTGTAAACAGAGCCCTTTAACGAACTGTTGCCGGTACGAGCATTAGTATTTCGTTCGGTACATCCTCATTTCGGGGGGTGGATATTGGAATGAGATCGTTTAGACGGTGCGAACAACGGTTAATATGCAGAACGCTCCCATCGCAATGATCCCACATCTCAATCGCCATCCCTTTTTTTAGCCGTAATCCACATCAAAGCCCAGACACTCGCGTACCGTAACAATTTGCTAGCTGCCTTTATATCATCGTTTATTTACCTTTATTTCATATTTTTACGATCATCGCCGCGGCGTAAAGATGCGTTTTACGACCAACCGAAGTTGAGGATCTCCCTTTTTGCAATGTGCGCGCTTTGAGGGACGATTTCATAAACATGCGCCCGGTCCAGCGTTCCGCCGATTGAGGTTAGTTCCCTGCGGAGGATCAATTCACACGTGCCAACCCGGTTGTTGTTCTGCCGGCCCGGGCGCCCGTCGGGGCTTTGTGACTTTGTGTCGGGAGCAAAACACACGCTCCGGGCGGGGACCAGCACACAATACAATTCCCACACTGCAGTAAATCCATTCCATGGGGCAGATTTGGTGGTCCAAAGTCCGTACTGGTTGGGTGTGGACCGTAAATAACGACCGATTCGTGCGTGTGCACCTTCGGTTATTCGCAAATGGTGGTGGGATTTTATTCGGATCATTTTTGTGCTTCATCTATCTTTTTTGTGCGCAGTCCGGGAGCTTAGCCGCAGGTGTAAGCAATTGCCCCGAAGCGTACGAACGATTTGTTCCCCCGACATCTTGCTGTACCTTTTGCGGGCTTCAATTTTCTGGAGCTTCGTGTTTTATTGTGACGGATGATGGATTGGAACCAGGGCACTAGTCGAAACCCGGGTGGTGTGAAATCGTAAAAATCGTTCCTTAATTCGGCACACCAATGCAGCGAATTCGACAATCATTCAACAATCGGGATCCGGAGTAAGAAAATATGAGTGAACAAGAAATCACCAACCCCCACCGAATATCAATGTGATCGTAAAACGCACCCAAAGCGAATCGGACCAAACAGAAAAGTGGATCTTTATTTTCGCTCGACCAACTACGTTAATCAAAACGCACGGTGGGAAAGCGATGAGCAATGTAAACCAGACGTGTAAACAATTGAGTGCACGAAATCATTTTCCAATGGAACAAGAAAGGGTTGGGTGAGTGATAAAATTTCAAAGGCGAATTTATTCTACCCACGAACGGTAAACCAGTGCCGGTAAAATTATGAATGATTTGGGAAGGGTGTAATTCACAGATATCTTTATGAAACGGAATTTTGCATTGTGTTAGATATCTACATGATGTTGTTTTATGTGTTTTAAGTTTTAATGATAAGGCATTATAGTTTCAAAATTCAAAGTATTCGATTTTCTTTTTTTTTTTAATTACCGAATCAACCGAGTTCTACATGGTGTAGTTTGAGGTATTGCATTAAAAATAAACTCGAATTTATGTTATTCCATTGAAGTATGTCAACAGTTAATTATGAGATCTTTTAATAATTTAAACAATTTTTTTGTTTGTAAAATAGATTGCTCCTATCATAATGAGTTAAGTATATATGATCGATGTTAAGTTGAATAACATTGTGCGTAAGTGTTATAACCATTATATGATTCCTAATTTAGCTTTGATGTGGAATAGTATTAGAGAAATGAACCTTTTCTATTTATTTATTAATTTTCTCCATTATGGATGTGCATTCTAAATGTGAATAATTTTAATTTTTGTCTAAAAGTAATTTAATCCTTCTAATACGGCCAGGCCGTCATACAATAACAAAAAAAAAAAAAGTAATTTAATCTTCTCATGAAAGTTTGATTTAACTCAGGTGGCATGACTCTTTGCAACGTCCTCTTTTCCTGCCTTCCTCATTACTTTTAAAACTAAAGAATATCTCTCGAAACAGTTTGAAAAATTAACTAAACAATCAGGCAGAGTCAAATAATTCTAATGATTTATATTCTCCAAGTTACTTCCATTTTAAAATTAAGAACTAATGTTAAATCAATCGTGTAAAAAGCTAGACTGTACATTCATTTTCATGATCGGAAAGTATAATTAGTAAAATGGTTCATAATAAACCTTTAGAAAATCTTGTGAATTTGTGATAAAAACCAAATATATAAAAATATTTTTAAAATGAAGCTTTGATGATGTCGTTCGTTTCATTTTAGAGTAAAAATTATATTTGAAATTATTCCTTTAATCTTTCAATGGAACAACATCAAAATGAGCTTTAAGCAAATCAAATATTGGATTTTTTTTTCGAACGCTACTCAGACTACAGCATCCGTCGCAATCGATTTTATATCGCATCACTTTCCTTCCAACATCAAGCGATTCTTAAAGAGAAAATAATCAAATCATCCTCAATCAAACCATCCACCCCATCGTTCACCGGTCCTTCTCTAGCCTTTTCTCATCCCTTAACCAGCTAGATCTCGATCAAACTAAAAGCAGCGGAACATTCACACACTGCCAACGAAACCATGCTCACCCAGGGATCTTGTGACTTTTCCCGTTTTCCCCGTCGTGAGCTGGCTCGTTACGTATGTATGGGAAGCTTATTGCTGTCTGCTTACGTCCTGCGTGGTAAATAGCAGCGGGAATGATCAAGCGCACTGATTCAATGGCTGTCGGTATGGTGCTAGCCGTAGCTTTAAGTAACGAGCAATCCTCATGTGTGCATGGACATGTATCATATTTTTTCATTTAATTTCGTTCCATTTCACACGGGGAGATCCCGTCCGGGATGGCGGACTGAGTGGGCAGTCGGCGGATTTACCATTATCGGGATGACAGCGCTGGCCGGTGTAATGTTGTTGGGTGTTATGCCATCGCCCAGGCAAGGGACAGAGGTTGGGCTTTCGCGGATGGACGCAGCTAAGGTTTTTTTTCTCCCGTGAGAGCTATAAATATCTAACGGTGAGCAAAATAGCATGAGAAAACCAGGAATCTTGCCCTGGGTGGGTAAAGGTAATCACTCTGGTGCTGCCGGTGTTTGGTCCGATAAATAGGCATAAACTACATGAAAAGCTTCCCAAGTGTCGTGAACGACCATTCGGTGGATAAAGGTAGATGTGCGAGCGCTAAAGTGTTGCCTTCGCCATACCGACATCCTTTCCAGGTGTTACTTTTAACAATTTCGAAAATAGCACCAACCATAGACAGGCGCTAACTAAAAGCAAACGAGTAAACAGGCGCTGTTAGTACTCCCGCTAGGTTCGGTTGGGAACGTTTGGATGAAAATTGTGGAAAATAGCATCGACACGGTGTGTTCCAGAAGGGTGTGAAGTGGCAAGCACTTTTTACAGGCCTCCCGAACGAATGAATGAACATCACACACACCGGCAATGTGTTCGTCAGGACACGTTCAGCCTCCTGGTGACGATAAAAAGCGATAGGAAAAAAGACCATCTGACGCACATCGGTGGCCTTTTCGTCAGTGGGTACTAAAGGGACTACGAATTGGATGGATCGAATCAACGAATCAATGCTCCATCTGACGCCCCTTCGTAGAAGCTGGGAAGATGATAGAACCACGAGAAAAAAAAACGCTCCAACTGCAACAACTCCTACGCTACCGGAGCGTTTAGAACGCTGGATGACTTTGGCTATGTTTATGTTTTAAAACATCCGCACCGTGTCCTTGTTAGTGCCGAAAAACGCCCTCCATGATGCAACGTTCGGGGGGCGAGCGATGAAGGATGAAGGTACATAAAAACCAATTTATGTTTCTCGAACGGGTGGAGATGGGCAACATCTCTCACGGGCTTTGGAGGGGTTGGTCATCGCGTGTGGCATATGCGGTGCGGCAATGTTGGCCCACATGCCCAACCAACCGTTACGCTGGTTGGCGCTGGCCGGAAAAGCCGGAAACGAGCTGATGCTACGAGTGGGCTACCGCTCGTCTGCATTTGCCTACGGTAAAACCATAGCTAGGCTGTTGTCAATTTGTGCAAAACTCTGTGTCTGTGTGTGTTTGCTAAAGCTCATGAAATATGGTTCGAGTTCAATGAAATCATGGCCACGGGATGGAAAGTTTGGTGTTCGAGTAGCAAAATGTTGCTAGCCGTGCCAACAACTTTATTTTATTTTTGTGAAACATGTTGAATGTTCGTTATGATAGTCACAAAAGGATAGCAAAAATGTTTGAAAACAATTTCAGCCGGTGATTTTTTTTTTTTTGTCAATCTTTAGATATGAGATTAATTGATATTAAAGTAATACTAACATGGATACTAAATTCATTAAAAAATCTGTTATTGTCTTTGGGTAGATGATTTTATTTGATATTTTCATGAATATTGTATTAACAGATCTCTGTGCATTAGTCTATACATTATTCCCGTTTGAAGCATTCTTTCGCAATATGTTACGCATAAGCTCACGTGTCTAGCACGGTTTATGCTAATTAAGTTTTCAATATTTATATTTCCTCCACTTTGTTCGATCAGTTCCGATGCTCGTTGCATACCATTAATAATGCAAACGCAAACTGCAATCTGTTCAACCGTACTGATTACATGATAAGTTAAGCACATTTATGTTGCACATCCATGCTGCTAATGTTGTCACTCAACCACACGTGTTAGCGTACAGTACTGTGAAGTGTAACGGCAGCATCGCTTAAGGACCCGTACGCACAGCCGCCCGGTCCTAGTTCCAAGATTGATCCATCGCTATGAACGTTCTACACCCGTACGATTCGTACGATTAATGGCACTATAATCGCAGCCGGCGGCCCCATTACATCAACCCATTAGGTGCGTGTATCAATGAAAAAGTAGCCGTCCCATTTCACTCCTGTAAGCGGATCATCAATCAACTAAATTGGACGTAACGCGTAACTGACATTATGCTTACCATTAGAGCATACTGTTCGTGCATTTTGTACACTCCTGCTAAACTGCCCGGACTTTAAGACTTTCGTAACAATGGGTCATCAAGCGGGAGGTACTTTACCGGCGTGCCAATGAGCTTATAATTATCCCACAAAAGAACCTGTCGCGTATGGTAATCGGGCGAGCGTTTGTTAATGGGAAGCGCTTGAGATGAAGTAATGTTCTTACATTGGCATTACATTAATCTACAATCATCATTAAAACGGTCCGATTGTGTGTGTGGCTTTTGGGTGATAATGGGTGGAAAAAATATACTTGACGTTATAAGCCTTCCCTTGTTCCCACATTCAGGTACAGAACATACGTCATTAGCCACTTGTAATAAACTGTTTCTAGCGTGAAAAAAAAACGCACACACTCCAAATCTGGAAACCAAATTTCATCGTCTTGTGGATCGATAACCGCACCATCACGGCAGGTGGGATTTGGGAAAATAATTTATTTTTAATAAACTCAACACTCCGCGTTGTTTGTGGTCTAAAGTTCCCCATTAAAATCGTGCTGATGGCGTTTGCGTTGCTTGTGTTCCGTTCTGCTCTCACCACGTTCTACACACAGGGTGGATAAATAAATTATTTCCCACCTCCTGCGATCGTTATGAAACACCTTCAGCCAATCTTTGGAGCAATATTTTTGATTTTTTTGTGTTGGCCGTTGCCCTAACCATCATCGACTGCTGCTCTTTAATTTTCCGTTCCATACGCCGCACGTCCACCTGATTACATGATGATTTTTTTTCCAATTTACTATACTTTGCTGCCAGTCATGTGCCGTCCCCAGCGCTGGAGCAACCATCGTTAACCGATGATGATGAAATCGAACTCCCACGAGTTCCCCGAGCTATTCCCCAATCTTGCTTGCGGCAATCGATTGCAACAGACAGGAAGGTGGATAGATTGCAGCTCCGGGGCCTGCTGCTGGTGTGGAAAGCAATAAGGTACAGATTTCCGGTGCGGCCTTTTCTTCCGACAAATTGAAGCAAAACTGAAACAAACCCCTGGCGGATAGTAGACTGGACAATTTGTGTGTGTGTGTGTGTGTGTGTTGGGGGAAAACACCCCGAAATCGAAGTAGCCGTCGTTAGCCTCAAGGGAGCAATTAATCAACAGTGAAAATGGGAAATTCTCTGCAGGAACAGGAAAATATGATAGTTTATTTGGTGCGCAGAAGAAACAATAAAAAGCACCAAATAGAGGAAGCCTCGTAATATGTCCAAAAATCATTATTGCAATCAATAAAAAATACTAAACTTTAATTATAACTTTTAATATGTGTGAAACTTATAATCCATTCGAAATATCAGCAAACGCTTCCTGAAGATTTGTGGGTAGAAAGCAAAAGTTAACGATTTCGAATCTTGATATCGATAAATCAACCCAACGTTCGGTTGCACAGTCCAGTGATGCATGGTTACGTTAGCCGAGAGCACATCCTTTTATATGTAATTTTTCCCTTCCACACATGCAGTCACCATTCCAGCGCAATCCGATATGGTGCGCTCGATGTAACGTTCATCCGGGCACGGGTTTAACTTTTCTTTCCGCACGGATCCGAACGAAACGCCGTGCAAAAAAACCCGTGCAAGGAACGCAAAAGCGCTTATGTATTGATTTAAATCGATGACTGTAATAACAATCTCGTGTGCCAACTGTGGAGATCAATTGGATTGGAGCTGGAGCAATGAATTTGTAGCAGATCGCAAGACCCATAATCCATGTGTTGGAATGGTTGGCGCATTCGGTGTGCACAAGTGTTTGGTTGTACGCCGACACCGAATGTCGAACGCCGATGGGTGGTTGGAATGGTATTAAATATTTACTCGATTGAAAGTCGTATTGATTGCTGCAGTAAAATTGTTTATCCATATTTGTTAACAAACAAGCTGTACCCGGTTTAGAAGTGGGTGCGCAGCGAACCGGGAAAAATGGCAAACATGAGCCCGGGGGTTTGGTATAATGTGAAATGGATTATTTACAATATTCGTCACGGTAATACCCTATCGAACGGGCACGGCTACACTGGTACATTAAATCAATTAGCTTAATGATAGCTACATCGAAAGATTGCTAAACACAAGGCTCATAATTTGAAAACTCCATTTCTCCGCACACCAGTACACGCCACATTCGGGAAAGGGAAGGAAAAAAACCATTTAAAAATCATAACAAGTTAAAAGCATTTGTTTTCGGTTTGGCAATGGAGACGCCTGGTGGCGCTCACATTTCATAATACGATTAATTAGGACATCGGTAACCAGGCGTCTCCATGGTGCGGGGGAACGGATCGATTTTATCTCCAAAAATATGGCATTATTAATTGCAAAAATTCAATAACCTCTCAATCGGACCGATGAATCAGATTAAAATCGATTACCTACTACAGGGTTCCCTGGGAACAAGGGACACAAATTGAATACCAGATGCTACCAAAGTTTTCTCCATCATCCTTCTCTCCCTTCTTCAAACCTTGATCTGGCATCCTTCTTACGATCCGAAACGAAAACGGTACGTACCTTAATTGTATGACACAAGCTCCTAACGATCGGTAGCAAGCGGGAAATCTTCCACTTATCTTTTCACGTGCGTTTTTCTCTCCCCCCGTAGGCAAGTGCCGGTTCACTATGGCCAGCTGATCCTTTTTGCTGGATGGTGTGAAGTGGCTGGTGGGCCACTTGTTGTTGCTCTGCCGTACAGAGTGTCTCGGAGCGCGCGCACACACAAATCGGCACTTCTTCTGCTCAATCAAAATCCAATCTATCTGGACGTTAAATTAAATTCCTGCACCTTCTCGTACCACCGACTGCGCCAAACAATTTTCATGCGAACAAACACGCAGAGGGTAAAAGGGGTCAGAGAATGGAGAATTGACTGGAAGAGGACAAAAAAAAATGTATCAACTCACACTACACCGGTAGTCACACGAACACACTCATTTGCACCATGAGAGAAAAAAAACACATAGCCAGACACAAAACTAATACAATTATCTATTCCAATTCACTGGCGCTTAAAACACAGTACCCGTAACTTTACCATAAGGCGTATCGCATCTCTCTCTCTCTCACTCTCGCTCTTTATAAATTACCTCGTTTCGTTATGGAAAAGTGATTTTCCGGCTTTATCACTTTTCTTGAGCGTAAAGAGACCAAGTGGGTGTACGTGGCAATGGGGAAACAATTCTGTTCTTGTTGGACCTTCCTCCCGTGCGCTTCACTCTTCCTTTTCCGGATGGTTCGGAAGCACCGTGCGCACTAGCACATTTACTCACGCGGATACACACGACAGTAGGGTACCGGAATGCTTAGAAACACTATCCTATAAACTAGAACCATCTGCCATTGACCTGACACGGTGCACTTGGTGCCTTAGTTGGGTGAACGAAGGAAATTGCCTCCGGACGTTTAGACTCGTATGGTAATATCCTGATGCAATACAGTAGTGGTACTAGTACGTAGATCTCGCTCACAAAACTAGGCCGAAACTGGATGATGGGACCTCCGCTCATGAGGATTTCTGGTGTGTTTACACGAACACTCAGCTTAGCGTGACAGATGCAGCAGACAGGAACGTCCGAATCGAAGGAAAGTCCGAGAGAATTGTCATTCTAATTTTCTTTGCGCACAAAAAGCACGGAAAATGGGCAAAAGGATAAGGAGAGCAAGCGCATGATGGTGTTCAGATCGTGATAATTGGATTGCTGGCAGGCATGAAAGATGATTCCAGGAATCACGGTACGGTTAAACGGTCAGCTAGTTAGTTATCATCACGGAACGGAGTGATACGTATTTTTTTGTTGGGTCGTATGCCTAAATTGTTTTTATGCTTTTAAGCAAAAATTTTAAACCCCCTATTGCAATTGCAATTGGAATAAAATAAAACCCTAGAATGAAGTGGAATGCATTTTGCTTCGCTTGAAACCGAATACAATAGAAATAATGCGACAATTTCAATTCCGGGTTGAAAAGCTTTCAATTAAAAAAAATGAACCTAAAACAACATTTTGTTTGCTGGAAAACAAAATCAAATAAAATAAAATGAAATAAATGGAATCCGCCATTCGTTTTTTTTTTTGTTACCAACGGCAAGGCCACAGCGAATCCGTGATGGGTTGCAATTATTTTTGTATTGCCACATGTGCAGCTAACAATCCGCGGTGCCGGACAACCTCGTGAAAGGTGACTCGAACGTCAGCAAAATAATGTGAAAAATAAAAATGAAAAAACAATCACACACCCACACGTACAGCATTTGTCAATAGAGTGTGCACTGTAAACTGGAGCTGCAACTGGAAAGAGGCGGGTAGAATGCTTTTCTTCCCTTTTTCGCAGCTACGATGCTCGGTAGAACGAAAAAATGAATAAAACTTTATGCCTAGAGGACATAGAAACAGTGAAGTTGAAACTGCAAACAAAAGGCCTCTTTTGGGGAGAGAGAAAAAAAAACAGTAATTCAAAGCAAACCGAAAAGCAAGGAAAAATATTCACCTTTCCACGGGGAACCGTGGCGCGACAAGCTGAGGATGAGGCGTGAAAATGTAAAATAAAGAGAGCGAGGAGAGAGCGGCAGGGCGGTGGGTGCGAAACTGTTTTTTTTTGTTCAGAACGACGTTCCAGTTCCAGCTATAATTAGTTTGAAAGATAGTTGCGGGCTTAGTTTGTGTCGTATAGAATGGAAGCACTGCAGTTGCCCATTTTACATCTCCACGTTCTACTGTTTGGTTTTTCACTTATCGCTCTACTTATCTTGTTTTGTGTGTAAATTGTTTTACCCGTAATCATAACCACACGCTTAAGTGAGCGCACCCATTAAATCATGCAATTTCATATGTTCTTTCCTTAACTTTGTTAAGAAAATTATTGTACGTAACGTTTTGTTTGTTTCGTACTCCTTTCTGGTAGACTTCCCACTTTCCCGGTGGGAAAATTTTATGACAACAGCAACACAGCACACGCTTTCGTATTGATTTCACGCGCAGTAGTAGCACACTGTCACACACCGAAACACGGGGTAGAACTTTTGAGATTCTGTAACCACCATTACGGAGGAACACTTACTCGAGGCAAGGTAACAACACCTGGAAAACACGCACGGTAAAGAACCCCTCAACCAGAACCAGCGGTTCCGTTTACTCGACTCGACTCGGCAAAGAAAATGGCACTCCCGTTCGCTTTCCCGGTCGTTGGGTGACTGGATGGGATTGTTTGTTCGACCGATCGCCCGCCAGTGTACGGTCGGCTTCGGGTTCGGGTTCGCATTCGGTTCCGGAGTGACGGCTTGCATTCGGTTCGGTATAAATGTGCCTGTGTTTGTATCTGACTGAAAGCTGTCAAAAAACGCGGCACGCGGCTTTCCCACAGCATTCGGCCGTCGACGGAGCCTGCATTCGGCGCATTCGGGTGGTGACTGAGACTGAGTTAAAGTCACGACCACGACGACGACGACGACGACGACTGTGCTATTTTTAGCCGTGGCCAACTGTCCCGCAGCTACCTGCTCACCCACCACCCACCAAAAGAAACTCAATTACCGAGTCCAGCAGCTCCGTCTCCAGCAAATGGCTGCGTCAAAGTGCGCACGATTTCCAGAGGGCCACGGCCATTTCTGTGTGTGTGTGTGTGAGTTTACGAGTGTATGTGGAAAAATGTTTGAAGATCGGCACTTCGGTACGCGCGTTTCACTTTCTTTGCATTTTCGGGTGCCGAGAGAAAAAAAGAAACGCGTAAAGACGGAAGTAAACAAATCCGATCCGTTCGCTTCCTCCGTATGCTCATAGCGTTTTCTATGGAAGCTTCTATCCGGAGCAGAAAATATAACGCACACCTGGGTGGGATAAAGTTTACCTGAAAGGGGAAAAGGGAAAATGTGAGTTTAAAATATGTTTTAAGTAACCCTTAAAGCTTTTGCTTTCCATTTCCCTCGGTGTCGCTGCGTATCTATTCGCACACGCGTAAGTTTAAACATTGTTTAAGCTGGCGCTTCAAAGGAATCAAGGGAACCTGCGTTATGGTGAAAGGAAAAAGTTCAAACTTTGTTTTTCACTTCTCCTATTTGCCCACAAGCAACAAATTAAATTATGAGCACCTATAATATTCCTCCATATTTAGTGTTTTGTTGAGAGCAAAAGTTGAGAAATACATCTCTGCTTTAAAAAAAAGTGTGTGGAACTATTTATCCGTAAATGTTTCTACCTTCTTCAGAGCATCGTTATTCGAGGGAGAAAATAAAATTATTCAACCCCCTAATAAACCAGCTGCACCACCGGCTGTACACAGCCTGTAGTTAATTAAGATGAAAAATCTCATCACGGATCGTTTCACACATCACGGGCACGAGGTGCGTGTGACGAAGAAATTATTTTATTAAGCTTCCACCGGTTAGCGCAAAAGTTTCCGCCTAAAAGGGAAATATTATTGCCCCCTACTACTCCCACCTCGAAAACACCATATCGACACCATAGGGTGGTGAGTGGTGAGAAAACCTACTTCAAGCAGCTGTGAGCTGTGAGGATGAAGGAACAAAAAAACAAACAGATACTTGGTGTACTTGGATTGGGAAACTTTATCATCCCAGCGTACGAAAATCTGCTCCTGCGGCAAAAGCTGTCGTAAGATGACAGATGAGCTTGTCGGGCGCTCATTGGGACCGGTGTTTTACGGTTTATGACAGCATGCATTTTACGAGCTCCGTTTTTATCTCGGATGGGATTCTGGCACAAACGGGTGTTTTCGGTGGAAAATGTTGTACTGCGTTCTGCTTATTTACGATGCGAATAATAAAACTGTGTTGCGGGTAAGACGCACTAATCGTTCAGAAGCAACAGTGTAATGGCAAACACTTTGTGGTTCGATGTGTATAAAAGTTTTATTTTATATAAAATCAACGGAAGTCATCACAAGCATTATGTGTGGTTTTCATTATTGATTGAAATTTAGAATTTTGCTTTAGAAAAAAAAATCGGGTAAATTTTAAACCCAATCGCAAAAAATACTGAACATTAATGTTAGCTGAAGCATAAATCCTTACGAAGCACTAACTATCTGTTATCTTCCATCCCATATCGGTCTCTTAGGTTCGGCCTTCATTAGGAGCCCTTTATTGTTCCGCCCCGGAAACATCAGCCGAGATTCTACATATGAATATTTTAGCAATGACTTTGAAATTCGGAGTTCGCTTTTTGCTGCTCGGCACACACACACACAAACCATTGTCACTGGAAGGAACCCTTTTTCCTGTCGAAGGGACACTGTCTTACACACACATTTAACGATCCCACAAAATGGAACACGCTCCGATCGGTCCATTCATACGAACCGGATTGCGGTATGACAATTTTCCCATGTCGTCATCGATGGGTCCCATCGCCGGGATGTCTTCATTATTTCAACCGGAAATTATCCCGTCCACCATGGGCTCAGCCAGCATCCGATCGGTCGGTACGTGTGGCTGAACCTATTAGTAGCGGCCATTTGAAAAGTTTCCAAGGGGGGTGCGCACTAAGCACCAACACAGCCCACCCGTTTGGACCAAAGTACTTGCGGTCTAACGCTTTGCTGGTTTCATGCTATCGATTCCTTTTGTCATCGTCGTTCGCGAAATTCCTTCCTCCCTCGAAATGGACACCCTTTCCGAAAGAGGGATGGGAAGGACGGACTCGATTAGAGCAGAGACCGGAGGATGAAAAGATCCAATGAATGCTATCTGAAGCATTTTCCATTATCATATTTTTCCACTCATTTAATTTAGCACCATTTTTTTCTCAACAAAAAAAAATCCCCCATCCCGCCCGTTTTGGTGAGAAAAACGAATGAGAAATATTTCCATCCAGCACTCGGCTGTTTCACCACCGATGACATCGATTTCGGGAATGTGTATGAACGCCTAGGTTCGCACGATGTGTTCCAGTGTGAGCTGAGGAACATTTGCGTGCGTCACTTCTGGTAGGCTTTCGAGACTATCGAGTCATTTCGAACGATTTATAACGGACAAATAATAGCGCGCCAGCGAACGCGACAAAGCCCAAAGACTTATGGCACTGCGAAGAGGCTATAATTAGAGTGCAGAAGTTATGACCGGCTATCGTGGAACTTTAGCATTTTGCGTGGCGATAGGAGAAAATGTGAATGGCATAATTATAGTCAACAGTACCATAAGGTATTTTGTATTAAAATAGTGAAAACGGAGTTCAAATCTGTTTTTAATTTATTTTTGTAACTGTTTTTTTTTCAGAATAATTAAAAAAAATACTGCAATCTTCAATAAAACTGTTCTAATTATATAATTTGGTACATTATTTCGGTATTTTTTCTCTTCATAATTATATTTTTGATTCATTATAATCTGTTTTAACGATTTTTAATTTGTTTATCATTGTTTATTTCCTATTTCTGTTTTCAATTTTACATTTAACGATCTTAGTAATTCTTATATTTTTTTCTATTTTATGGCAATTAAATTATTTTCTATAACTAACATTATTTCTAAATAAAGCTATGTAATAGTAATTCTAGTTACCAAGCTAAAACAATTAACGGTATCGCTCACTTATAAAGGTAGAAAAGTAGAACACTCTATTCACTTCCCCCTACGTAAGGTTAGCACCAGCACGCTAAAGTGTATAACAACACCAGCAAACCAGGACCACGAAACAGAATGAAATAAATTAAAGAACTTAATGTGTTCTAGCGCTATACCCTCGGTTTTTCTTATACATTTTCCTCCATTCACATTTATCGATTTGTCGCGGTCCGTAGTCCGTACGTGAGACACGATTAACAACATAATAATAGATATTCGCCCATTTTTCTTTTGCCTAGGCTGTTCGGGCTTGACGTTCAAAACCAATTTTCCACCATTCGGTCGGTCCGGTATGGCCGAAAGCCATGATTTGCTGTATCATCATGGCTGGTCTTCACCCACATTTACCAGGCAGCATATTTTGTTTCCTTCTTAACCATCTGCATCTGTTTCTCTAGTGTCTTATCCATCGTCTCATCTGCTCTCTGATACTTCTTTGCCGTTTAAATGTATTGGCGGTGGATTTTGCCAGTTTCTGGTGCTTTAACAATCCGTGGAAACATTTTCAGACGATCCATTTAGCTCGTTCTTTTTTCTTTTGCGTCCTACTACCGGTCATTTTGTTTTTTCTTTTTTTTTCGAGAAGTGTCCCATTCCCTGATATACCTTTTCATTTTCGGGAGATAATAGAAAAAAAGCCGGAAAACCGGGAAATAGAAGGAGAAAAGCGAACGACGTTTTATCTTCGTTCCGGTCATCTTCCCTTCCGACGATCTTCCGTACTAGTTGTTGCGCTAGCCTTCCGAGCGTTCGCCGTACGATGAGCCAAAAATAAACGACCAAACAAATGAGTACCGGCCCCAATATGGTGTCGAGCCCTGCGACATCCCGATGAGACCATCTGACAACACTTTTGCGAAGGTACAAACTTCACTTCTGGACGTGGGCCTAGGGTCAACAGAAAGTCAAAGCGTACCGTAGTAGACACGAGAGTTCATAAAAGTGAGCATGAACGGACGACGGAAAAGCTTTCCGTCGTATAACGTGGTCTCATAATCGAACTGCACACCTTTACTCATTCCTGCTCACACACACGAACAAACGCTATTAGCCGGTTGGTCGTTGAATTGACAGCCAGGATCAAGCGACATATCGTCCTTGGAGCGATGAAAGTGCAACCATAAATTAACTTTCACCACCACTAATTTGGCACATTTCCACGTGAAGAGCGGTGATGGCGGGAAGGGAAGAGGAACAAGCGAGACTAATCACACACAGTCGCACAGGTACGGCAAAGATCTGGACAGGTCACTTCCGCTTCGGTGCCATTCATCATCGGAAAAGTTTTCGCTGTGAAATAGTTCGGACAAACGAGCGCACCTTTCGCAGCCAATTCTGACGATGTCCTTTCAAATGAAAGAGAGGTAGCTGATGTTAGCAGCCAATAACTTTTTTTTGTTGTATTCTTTTTCAAGTGTACTAGGCACGTTTTCCACATTAGAAGTCTTTTTTCACCTGTTCGTTCAGAAACTGTTGATTTTTGTCACTCACGAATCTCGAGGGCCGCTAGACAATCTTTGACAGTTTGGGGCAAACGATAGAGAAATCGTGGCTTTCCACTTGTTGATGGATTTTGCGAACGGACGACGGAAATGGGTAATTAGCTTGCAGACAGAAGCATTTCGTTTCGGCACAACAACCACCTCCACTGGGTAAAGAAAGGAAACGGACAGGAGCATGAAGTGGTACGACCGGCCAAAAGGGAAAACAACTTGCAACCGGACAGAAATGAAGTTACCGGATTCGATTAGGATGCGTAATTGTGGTAGAGAATTAGTTTTCCCCCGTACTTGAGTAGGCATTAGTGGTCCCGGGGTCCGCAAGATTTGCCGAAAACCGTGAACGAGGGAAAAACGTTAAAACAGTAATGTGTTGCCTCCTGACGCTGATGGCATTGAGATCGTTGATGCTGTCATTAGGCTTTATCTCAATGAGGTTCGTTCGCTGAAGGGTCTCAAATTAACTGCGCAAAGTTTTGTTGCTTCTTGGAAGTGTGTTTCGTTGTCCGCGTGTGCTAAGTAGATAGGAAGATATTGATTTCGCCAAAACTATTAACACGGACTTCAGGGAGACAGTTTAGTCTTTGTTTTACTTAACAAGGTTGCATAGATCCTGTGTGTTTTTTTTAATGTGTCTAGCTATTTAATGATGATTGTCCTCACTATTTGAATGAGGTTTTATGAGCTGCATTTATCTGTATAATTTATTAGCGAGTTTAGTAACAATAAATATAATATAGCATATATTTTTGAGTCAAATTTTATAATCTTCATCCATATCTGGATTTTTATCAAAACTAGTGGATTTTTCCATCTTTTTCGAGCTCTGCAAGGTTGTGTTAGCTTTGAGTAGAATTTTAAATTAAACTGTAAAAATTTTAGAAAGTTATTTCACCTAAAAATCATTATGATCGAAATCAACTTGTAAAAAATCCAGAAATAGCTGTAGTTTTCTTACTCGAACTAGACGCCCTTATAAAAAACGAACTAACAAGGAGTAAAACTGTTCTAAGCAAATGAAAACCAAAAACAACAAGTCGGGATACCGGAATTCTCACGAAAAGCCGACCTAGTAAACCTAGCGCAATGATCTGGAAAAGCGCAATTTGCATTCTACCGACTTGTTTGACATTTGGTATGCACATTTTCGCCACTTCAAACACACAGCCGACCCAACTGTGCTTGCGCACAAACGATTGCACTTCACTGCCAGGTGTCCTTCGCCACAGAAAAGGTGTTGAAATCAACATGCATCAAAGGATGTTTGGAAAACTTTGCATTCATCTTTCCCTACTTTTGAAGACGATACCATGTGACACCACGAGCGGTATGGAATCGATTTACTCGAAATCGGTATAATCTGTTGAAGAGTGTTTGATTTTCAACTTGCACTGTACTCAAACTCTAGGGATTCCTGACACCCACTAGGCGGTAAAGGAGAAGAACCAGTAAAGTTTGTCTGTCACAGTTGGGTTTTGAAATTCAATTGCACGCTTATGAATTCGTGTATGAGCCGGGCAAAGAAAAGTCGTCGTGCAGTGTACGCTACCGGGTGTCTCGTTTCGTATGCAAAACTCACATGGTATGCTCGATTTTAGCACCGGGTTTTCTCTGCTTTTCCTGCCCGGTCGGGTTTCAATTGTGAATTCGTCAGCATATTTAGTGTTCCGTATCCTTTCGGAAGCGTTTGATCTTGGTAACAGTAAGGGTGCACTTTACGCAGTCGTGTAAAAGGTAAGACAACATGATGAAAGGAAAATAGGAAAAACTAAAAATGGAATGCGTGAGGACCGAAAGGTGTAAAGCATGATATAATTTACTGGTAAAAATATACACACCACTCCAGAATCGCCGTACAACGAGACTCATAATTTCCCATCAAACACCGCCGCTACAACGCATTGATGTCGAGTGACACAAAAAGGACAATAAAACAAGCAAAAAAAAACAGGCCACACATTCCACACACCTTCCTTGTGGGGAGAACAAAAAAAATCCGTTTTGTGTGGCATTCAAAGGTCGAGCCGAGTATAATGGCGCTCCAAAATGGCATAAAACAGTTCGCTTTGACCAACCACTCCATCCACATTCACCAGAAGGATGAGGGGGGGGGGGGGGGGGGGGTTGGGGAGCATAAATTCATTAATTTTTGCCGCACCTGAGGATCATTTTGCAAAAAAAAAACACACACACAGAATGGCCGCGTGTTTCACTTTCCGAAAAAACACTCACCGCATACAATAACAACACGTCACAGCGGTACCATTGGCTGGGGCACGATGACGATGGTAAAGTAAAAGTGATTTCCCCAGCTGTAGCACTTGTACCTTGCAGCTTGTTGCTGCCATTGCTGTATGCTGCCAGATCCTTACGAGCACCATCATTAAGAATATTTCGTTGGAAGCCCATTTAGTTTGCGATGCCAGCGCGGAGAAACAAAACAACAACTTCACCACAGTAAAGCTTATTTTCACATGTGTGCCTGTGTGGAGCAGGGGATACACTTTCGAATGCAAAAAGCCCAATACGATTCCACATCCATGGGGTGAGAGAGATGAAACAACCCCCACCAAACAACCGTCATGAGACGGGCGTGAAATGACTCGCTTGTTTTGCTTTTTTCCTTTTTGTTTTGTTTTTTTCGGCTGGGCCAATGACGCGGTTTTATGACCCATTTTAGCGAAATGTTGTATGAAGTTGTTTCAGCGTTGTTTGTAAGGGAAATGTTTCTATTTTGCTTGTGTTTACCGCTGTCAATGCGGAACTCATGCAGGTGTTTGCACCACTGGGAATGAAAGGATCATAAGTTAGCTTGGAGAAAGCTCCTCCATACAGTCCGTAACGTAACTATAAGGCTACTCGTACTCGTAATATCTGGAAAATAATGAATAGTTAGCTAAAAATGATGTTCTGTAAACTAATAGCGATGTAAAATACGTCTTCCCCTTTTTTCATATTATTATACCTACTATTAAATGATTTTTTTAAAGCCAGTTTGTAATTGCTCCCTGTAACACACTATAAGGCCACATACGAAAAATATTTTTGAATTCAAATAATCATTTCATAACTTGGTCGAAATTATAGTCAGATGACATTTATTTTTCAAACACAGCAGAACGATTGGCCGTCTATCTAATAAGCTATACTTAAAAAAACTAATATTCGAGTATAGACAACGTTTTCCCTTCTCCCACTATAACAAAGTCATCCATCTTATCCCGAGCGAATGCGGTAGTGATTACGTTCCTTAGGATAGCTTTAATTGCTCTTTCAGGCTGGAAAATGCAGAAGGACGCAAGGATATAGGTAGGTCGACTGCACTGTGATGAATAATTGAAATATGTTTAATACACATTTTTATTTGTAATGTCTGGTGAACCCTGGCTTGAAATTATCGTCGTATATTTTATATTTTTACAATACACATTTTGGTAGAATAAATTAAAATCGTAATGCTACAAAAATATCCGTTCGATGTATAAAGTATCCACACAATATGAACAAGCAAATTAAATTTAGAGAGAATACGGCCTGTATTTTTTTCTATCTCCTTAACGTTTCCAGTTTTTCTCATAAAAAAGTATGCTTAAAATTATGTTACGCACTGTTTTTTGTTGCGTGGTTGAAGTGGTAAAAGGAATACCAAGCTTAAATTAAGTTGTTATGCTGCGGTCGGAGTTCTCCGGATCAGAGACTACGAAAAGGAAATACATATTTCTATTCAAAATATTAAAATTTTTACATAAATGTCAATTATACGAATCGAGTCGTGGTGGCCTACAAACGTCTCGCATATTTGTTTAAGGAATCCATGAATTTACGGAACGTATAGAATTAATTTATCAAATTAAGCATACAGCTTTGCATGCCGTCACAAAAAACAACGATAAGCTCTTATCAACGAATTCCTTAAATTTTCTCCTACCCTTCAAGCCATTTCCGCCAGAATTCAACAATGAATATTCGCTTGCGAAATGAATGGCCACCGTCTTAATAATCGCCCTGGACCGAAAATAGCTGGCCACTAGCTGGCTAAAAGTAGTTTCCCCAGAATAGAACCATGGCAGGCACCTCCGGAAAAGCTCCCTTGGGCTCCATTGGGCTCCCGGTACGCAACGGAAGCGGAAGGAAGCAGAAAAAGAAAAAAAGGAGAAGCAAACATACGCAGGTCATATTTCAATCGTCGTCGCACGGAAACGACGCTTGACATCGACGACCTCCGGTAGCATGTTGCGTACGACATGGACGTAATATGATAAATGAGTCATTTCCCGAACGTTCCCGGTGGCATTTTTTCTCTCACTCTCGTTCTGCTTCTACTGTGTGCCGTAGTTTTGAGGCGTATGAAAATTGCGAAATTGTATCATTAACCGTCCAAGTGGGACTTTATTTTTGGCGAAACATTATGGAACGTACCACGTACGGCACACCGGTCGCTACCGGTTCTGAATGAATGAGCTTTTCCTCAAACATTATGCGCGTTAATATGCCCCACTCCAGCGCATCCCACAAAATGTTCCGAGATGGTCGCACACATTCGCGCTTAAGATGGCTAAACTTGGGGCAAAAAACTAAAACCCACCCGGTGATGTGTTATGAAGCGTACTGCATGTTTCCCACAGGTATTGGTGGCAGTTTATCATCGATTTTTTTGTTTTCAGGCGTTTTGTTTTATATCTTCCCTTTCGCGAAGGACGAAATGGGTCCTTCCAACCACCCACCAGCAAGGTGGCATTCGTGCTGGGTAATGGAAGGTTTCGAGTGAGTGGTTTTTAATTAAAATCTCACACGCAACGTTGCGGCGTCGGAGAAAGCCCGTAACGTAACGGAACGGAACAGATCATACAGCGTGCAATTTGCATCGACAAAACCGTGCCGCCGCCAACCGAGTCAGCGAACCGGCGGGCAAAAGTTTGGTAAAGTAAGCAAAACATGGCGTATAAAATTGACGATAAACAAGCAAAGCAAACATGGCCGCAGCATCCTGCACTGTGGGAGTGGGGAGCTTTGGTGCTGTGCGTTCGTTTCGCCCGTTACCTTGTTTGGGTAAGCAATAAAAATGCTAACTTCATTCATATGCTCTTCTAATTCGGAATGCAGATTCTCGTTTTGCGCACAGGCGTATGGGTGTGTGTGCGCCCGCGAGTTTCACGTGGGGTAGCTCATAAATTAGAAACATCGAAAGGGCTGTCATTTTATGCGTGTTTTTGCCCGTTTGTTTGCATGAATCGCAATGGAAGTAACAGGGAAAGTGCTTCACCGTTATTACAGGTTGTTTTTTTCGTCAATTTTAGACGCATAAAAATTTATGGTTTAAAGCTTTCAAAATGAAAATGTCCAGAGTAACATTTGTTAAGTAATTCAGTCGTAAACAAGATTTATTTAGGTTTCATTACGGAAGTACTCAATTCAGTTTTATTTCATCTTTGTATGACAACGAACAGATTTGACATTTTTATTAATTCATTCAATATCTCGAGGTCTATAAAACCTGGTGATTACACCAAGTGCTGACATTGTATATCAATATTCAAATATTTTCTTCCTAGAGTACTTATTTGAAATGTGTAATTTTTATATATCACATTATCCTTGTTTAGTTATAAGTTTAGGAAAGAATTACTGTACAATTTGAACAATTCTTACCATGCTTGTCTAAGCCAAATGATCTAAAGTTATATGTTCTACTTTTGTTTATATGACTCTTAACGAATATTTTAAAAATGCAACATAAAAAGAAAAATGTAATAACAATCGATTCAATAAATCTACACAAAGCCTTACAGGCCTATAGCTCATGGGTTGGATATGAGCCACCATATGAAGCATCCTCAGCATAAAAATTATATCATACCCAGCACTAGCAAAACAATAAAACTTTCACAGTATCGAAAGAATAACGATGCACACTTGGCATGATCAACTGTGCCTTGCGCTGAAACAATAAGCCAGACAAATGGCAGTATACAATATACAAGCGTTGAGCTACAGTACGCTCAAGCACGTGAAGAACGAAAACGATGCAACTCGCAAAATGCATTTCGTAAATAATCCCTCCCACAGCTTCCTGTTGTTATGCTGGCTCACCCGTTCCAGTTCGCCAACCTTCGCTGGCCGCGTGAAGCTTTCGCTCGCAACCTTGCCAGAAATGGAAACGATGATTTGTCTCCTCGACGAAACGTCTCGATTTTTCATCCCCCGGCACTAGTGGATGGTGCCGGGTGGTCCGACGGTTCATCTCGACGCCATCCATCCCCATTTTTGGAATGCCATTTTATTCGTCGTTTCCGTTACTTTCCTTTGCTCGCTTCTTCTGCCCCTCGCCATGTCAACCATATGTATGTAGGTTGGTTGTCAGTTCTGTAACAAAACTTTCGCCTTTGTATCGCCCCCCTGTGCTCCTGTGTGTCTGTCTTCCCCTGCTCTACTGGGAGTTGGTTTTGCTTTACACATCTACCATACTGCAACTGGTTGTATTATGCATGAATAGTAAGTGGCAGCAGTTGCCGCAAGTGCACTGTTTCGCTATCGATCTATCATCAGGCTCAGCAGATTTGTATACAACGGACTGGGAATGTGGAGATGAATCGATCGTTCGTGCAGCGAGAAAGAATTTGGAGGAGAGCAATGGAAAGAATGACGAAAATAAACGAATGCTGTTTAGTGTATTTGGCACGAATTTATACAATGTTTATATGGTCATATGTAATAGTAGAGAACTCTCATATTGTCATGGAAACAAATTCCCAGTTATTTGTGTTCGGAAGACGGAATCAATACGTTTCTTAATTGGGAAATCTTCATTGTTACAGAAAAGTATTTATACAAAAACAAAATTAATTATGTTTTAAAATGAAAAATCAACAAAAGAAATTATATTACCTTACAAGAACTATCCAGAAGATTATATGTTTTAGGAAAATCATAAATCTATTTTTGAAAATCGGTTAGAGAACATCTGTTTATTACGCAACGCTGTTAATTTAATACACCTTTCCAAAAATATAATCCTCATTTACTCTTATAAATCAGCCCTATAGGTTTATTGAACGCTATAATTCATGGTTTTTCTGCAATAGATAAGTAGTATGGCCGGGAAAAACCTAAGAAAATTTGGAAGGTGTAACAAGATCCCTCCTAACTTAAAAAAAGAAACAAATTAAATGTGAATAACTAAAAAAAATAATTACCAAAATTGTAAAACATCACAAAATTTTACTTCATTAATTTTTCCAATAAAAATGTAAAATGTAACCCACCCTTTAAAACTTACGTAAACATTCTGATTGACCTCTTCTTTCTCATTAAAAAATAATATAAAAAATCGTATACTGCCATGCGCATCCTGAGAGTCATTTAATGCTCGTTAGTCAATAGTCATTTGCAATGAATTCCGTCTCATCAGTCTCAAAATCTTCTTCAATCTATAAAGGCTCCTGATAATGTATTGGAGTAATAAGAAATGAATGTCGTCTTTTTATATTATTCATTATATTTCTCTCTATTTTTTAGATGGAAAGCTAACAAGATTACATCTCAAATAAGCGACTTACCTAACTGAAGTACCATCACCCATTTGTCGCTTTAGCTCAATCAACATGACCGAATGAAGTGGTTCATTAGTTTTCTCTTGTGAAACAATTGCTACAGATTATTCGCAACCACCATTTGCATGAATTCCACTGAGTGCAATCCTTTTAACTCGCTGCACAAGTTCACCACTTCCCCGAACGGCTCCTGATAAAACTCAAATGAAAACGGATTATCTCGTCCGCAGTCTCGCAGTGGAAAACATAAAACAAAAAACCTCGGTTTCATGCCCACCATTTGCAAACGGTGACGTATACTCTATCGAAGCCAGGAGTGCAAGGTCAGAGAAAGAAAACGATCTCCACACAACTGCTGCTTCAACAACTCGACCACAAACAACCACCATTCTCACTTACCGAGGCAAAGAGTACGCTTCACTCGGAAAAAGAAAAAAAAAACACATAAAGCTAGCAAAAGCTGCAAGACACGGAATTTCATTATCATTTATGCAAATGAGTCGAAGCGGTGCGCTGAGAAATTTCCTGCCCGCATAAATTAGGGATCAATTTCGATTATTCCCATTAGCACACGGCGGGAATCATTCCTTCTATTCCTCTTTATGCCCTCCTGAAGTTTGTGATTAAAAAGAGAGAGAGAGGGAGAAGAACAAGTCATAGTTGAATTGTTTGCAGCACTTATTCTTATAGCATGTTTCTGTGTTTTCTTTTCTGACACACCTACCCAGCCCAAGGTCCTTTACCGGAAGTATCGATCCGAAAGGTCGGAATGGACGATGGACGTCTAGCGCTTACCTCAGCTTAACACCAGCCGAAGGGCACAAGATTTGGCTTGCTAACTATTTGCCTGGATTTCGGATTTGCCCTTCGGGCGATCAAGTTAATTATCTCACCTGGTTTCGCGTTACCTTCTTGCAGGCCCAGCGTTACACGTTATAAATCAACCGACTAATTGAATAACGGATGCCATTTTGAGCAGCAAATCTGTCTGGTGGAGGTTAAGCGTTACCGTAGGATCGTTTCACGGGTGTTTAACGAAATCTTCGCTGTGGAGAAATGACTTTAAATGGCTTTCGGTTAAGATATTTCGGCTATAATTAATTGTTTCATAGCAGCAACATTATTCACCACGGTATTTGCATTTCTTAATCAAGACTGTTTTGCATTAACAATGATAAGTATTTACGTTACAGTACGAATTCTCAACATTCATCCGTTTTGGGCAGATGTTAAAGTTTCGTACACCGTTCACCGGTGTTAATCAGAAGAAACGGACTCCGCTCATATGCCATCCGAGCTATCGGGCATCTTGTTCCTGGGGTGGGCGGCATAATGAGATCCGGTAATGGATATTAACGAGCTTTTCGGACGATACAGCTGCGTCTGGATGCGTGATGAGTGCGATGAAGTTCCGTCCGGTGCTTGGGAAATGCGATAAATCCACGGCACACCATCAACGTACCTGGACCCACCATTACGGTGGGTCAGTAAGTTCCTTTTTCGCTTACTGCGTAACTTTATGCGCCGGTTCATCACCAACATCCGAATGCACCTTGGCACTGTTAATGAAAATATCGATCGAAGTATTTTCGGTTCACCTGTCCCTAGAACATGGTTTTATGACCAGCACGTAGGTGGTGTGGGCGTACGGAAACGTGTCCGAACATTAACCTACCATCAAAAGTCAGGTTCGGAATGTTGCATCATCACCATTGCAGATTAAGTTTGTACGCGCGTAGTTCTGGGATGCGTGGATTGAGGGTTCAGGGAACAACTCATACCCCACGGATGGAGCGGTATTTGAGTTCTGCCAATTTCCGTCACAATAATTAAAATATGCATATTTTACCGTGCATTGAGGATGAATGTCACGTTCGCTAGTTTAGGTCTTTGTGTGTTCAATTTCACGCCCTGCCATAAGCCCCACGGGCAAAAAGGTGCGCGAGTCAAAGTGAATTCAGTTATATATGAATGGGAATGTTTAAGCATTTAACTGTATGTAACCGGAGCAGGGTGGAACATGCGTTGGATTAAATTGAAAGCCTGATTTGAGCTGTATTTGAGCGAAGCTCTAGGCATGTTAATGAGTTTTGCTGATAGAATTGATGCGTGGTTTTGTAATGTGATGAACACGGCTGCACTATTTCTAGCCTTTAATGATATGCGATTGTACCGGAGATTCGTGGAGGACAAAGTCTTCGTGGGTGGAGGGATGAAACATATTGGGACTGAGATGACTTTCGAGGTTGAGATATTGACCTTTCTGGAACGAAGTGATGCTGCTGGAAGTCTAACAGAATCAGAAACAGACTAGGATATTTCAAACTTTATTGATATACTGGACGCTTGTTGGGGCCCAATGCCTATAAATAAAATTGAATTAAAAATTTAGCCAAGTTTGTTTAAAATCCTAATAAATCCGATAAAAATGTTCAGCACAATTTTGAATCATGATCCAAGCAGCAGTTTTCAAGCCATTGGATATACTAGGGAAGATCCAAAAGCCTGAACTCCTTATTCGTACCAAAGGATTACTTTGCGAAGAAGAAGAAGAAGAAGAAGAAGAAAAGAAGAAAATGAAGTTTAATCGATCATAAAAAATGTGAACTTATGCAAACATTATTGTTACGAACAGAGCCGAAATGCCTTTAAAGAAACGAAGAAACCCCTCGAGAGTAGGATATAAACGGCGTGCGGCCGAAGTAGGCGAGAACTCGAGGCAAGGGTAAAAACAGTGCGCGTAGCACGTGGAGAATCCGGAGAAGAAAGATCGTCAGGAAACAGGACCTGTGGATCGACAGGAAACAGGAACAGTGAGGAAATGATCGGGAGGAAATATACAAATCGTTGATCTTTCCTGCACAGGATAGCGAACCGATACAAGGTGATATTGTCCGATTTATTTATTGTGATAACCATCGCAATTACCCTTGGAAAGACTGAACATTAAAAAATCTCAACTCTTTTTTTCGTCATTTACTTTCAATTGATTTGAGAAATTTGATCACGTTAACAAGAGAACTAGACAACAAGAGGACATAAGGCCATTAAAAGCGAGTTGCAGTATTAGAGGTAGTTGTGTTCAACCCTTTGTGTTCAAGCCAGCGGAATAACTAAGGAAGGCCCAGGAATTCCTTAGACGTTCTGGAAAATTATCTTGCAGAAAAGGAGAAGTTACTTCAGACAAAAAAATCGTTAAAACAAAAATCGCGCCATTCAAACATTATTCTAGAGTAGTTACTGAACATTACATATGTCATCCCTTTTCTTAGTCTTTTACATTTATTTGATTTGAGAAATTCGACCACAACAACAAGAAAACTCCTGATGTCCTAGAAACGTCCTCCCGGTAGGGTTCCATAGCTAGAAGCACCGAAAACATAACCTCGCGAGCTTTTCCCAATAGCCAACTTGTTGAAGCACTGCAATTGCCGGGATGCGTTCGATTTTATGACCCCATTTCCTATCGGTCCCTTCCCGATTACCGTCCCATCCATCACCTGGGTATCACCGGGTTCCCGTGTTGCCGCCGGGTTTTTACAAATTTTATTTCATTTCGTATAAAATTCCATGCCCTTGGTACCGGCAGAACCACCGGAAGCACGATCCAAAATCGAAACCCGAACCCCGAAGCCAATCTATTGCGCTGGTAAATCATTTCGCGTGCATTCGTAACGAGTCCGCCGGGAGGGATCACAAAAACATCGGAGAGTTGCGAAACGGTACGGGTAGCAACAGTCACCGGCCCGGAAGCGAAGGCAACAGTTGCCAGCGCGCAATTGATGCGGGCTGTGATGTGATGTTACGCTTTTGCGCGCGGGTTACATTTCAAGGCCATTCAACCCGGGAGGTGAGTGAAGATATAACGAGAAAATTCTACTTCAAGTTTTGCTTCCGCACATCGAGCACCAAGGGAGTAAACGACCTTGCAAGCCGTACAGGAACGGGAAGCCACATTGCAGTTTTGCTTTTTGCGACGGCGGTACTAGAAACTGTGTATTTACCCTTTTTGGTTGATTTCCCATATGTCTTTGTGACCGTCAACTGTGCGCGGTTCATGAAATTTGAATGATTTTTCCACTTTCGTTTGCAGCGTAGCATGGCAACGGTTCGAGGAACCAATTTTGCTATGATGGTTTATATACGTCCAACCGATTCGGCTAATAAGATTTATTAGCCTTCTATAAAATTGGAATTAGTTTGATGTCCAAGACGAGAATGCGCCATGAGAGTTAACGAGAGCAGATTCCAGTTGAAGATAAAAGTAAAGAATCAATTCTTTAGAGGATATACTTCTCCGACAATGCATAATGGGAAGAGATGCATTCTATTGCTTGATGATCCAACTCCTTTCGAGAATATTCTTCAATCATAATTTGATGATGTGCTGTCATACGTGATTAAAATCTGGTTTTTTCAAAATAAATATGAATCGTTGAGGAATCATCTCATCGAAAAACCCCTACGAAGTACGCCCATTTGATTGTGTAATTGAATGTTCGGAAAAGGATTTCGTTATGTTTCGTAAGGAAAAGGTTATTTCCGGTAACGAATCCTAACCGGATGTCAATCGATTGCATATCAAGTTTTCAGGTATGTGAAGAGGAACCTTTCAAGAAACAATCCATTGGATCAATCAAACCGAATGAAGAATTCCTTTTTGTTATTTTTTTTTGGGTTAGAAAAGCTTTAGAAGAAACGAACACTTCTAAGTAAATTTGAAAAAGCTTTGAAGTGTGTTTGTGTTTGATTGATCAAAGATAGATAAATTGTCATGTATTAAATAGATATTGTAAATGACACATAAAAGCATTATAAATTCTAGTAAAATCAAAATACTTTTGGACTCGGCATGAGGTATTGCGGAGGTTCTATCCCGAAGTTGATTTGCTTTTAAAATTAGTTCTCTAAGAATTGTTCCATCAATGAGAAGAAAAAACATCCAATCCTCTCGCGGGGTTTACCAGAAATATGAAAATTTCATTTTGTGTTTTATTAGAATCAATTTAGCAAAGCGATGTATCGAACGATACCCAATGCACACAAAAAAGTTCTTTAGTCATACTTGTTTTCTCGCTAACGGAACGTTCACGTAACTCAAAAACGAACAATCATCCGCTTCACATTGTTGGTAGCGAAAATAAAACGCAAGAAATCAAAGCTCGTACCGATGGAGATCGTTCAGAAAACAAGACGATACGACACAATTCATGCGAAGTGATGTTACCATTTTTATCCAATCTCTTTCTTTTTCCATCACCACCACCAGGATTCTTCTGGGTCGAGAAAAACTTGTTTATTCTTAGCATTGCTCTCTAGGCAATGATTTACTGGCAGCATTTGCCAGTAGATCGATTTTTGGTTTTAGCTCCCCGAAGACTTCTTTTAAAGCTGGCTTCCCATCTGCATCTTGTTACTATATACTTCCAGAAGTAAACTAAAAAACGTAGCTGCAATAGTTTCTGTTTTATCCGAACATGGAAAATCTTTTCCGACACACACACACTTACTTGCTGCCAGTGCTGCTGTCGAAGATTTTCCTCACAACATTCCGTACTGAGTTGTTTTGTGAATTCTTTGTCCAGAGGAAAAGAATCTATCCGCTCCTCGTCGGTAACAGAGCAGCACAACTGTCGACGAATTTACAACTATATTCTTCGACATTTCTGTACCATTTGTGGCCCAAACTGTTGGCAAATAAAATTACGTACTGCAGTGTCCTGTATCGATCGCTCGGCGTGTTGTCGTGTTGTTGTGAAGGACAAAATTGCAGCTCTAATACTGGTCGATGCCCAACACTCTCTTGCACCCGAATTACACTTTACACAAGTGTTCTGGCCATAGATGTTCGCCTGATCACGTCCAATCATTTCTTCGACAAATGTACAACCCAACAATGAAGCGAGCTTGAGTCCTCATTCTCTTTCCTCCAAACAAACCACTCTCCAGCACCAGTTGCATTGCAAACGGCTGCCAATGTGCTGTGGTACATTTTTACGGTCGGACACTTACAACCACTTTATTGCAACGAAGTTCAACTTACGGTTTTTGACTAGCTGTTTGCTTTCTATTAGAGCTTTTGCTAGTTTTGTGCATTTGCTCCCGGATATTCGACCCACCACGGTCGGTCGGTACGGTGCAAAGCGAAATGATCTGTTGGCTTAAACTATTTACTCACCACATTATGGGGCGGGGGTCCATAAATTGATGCCGGATGGTGGTGTTTTTTTTTATGTTCGCTTCTCGGTGCAATTTAGGGTCTTTTATGGCTGTCCAATTGAGAAATTATTTATTGATAAATGGGTGAATTGCGAATGGGTTCTCTGTTGGGAGATTTTTCTAGTTGGTTTTGTCTGCAAACATAGACGCGATCTTATGGACGACGTGGCGCTCAACAAGTTACTTGGAAAGCAATATGGTTTTGTGGTTGTTCTTTATTTATGGTTGAACGGGGAATTTTGCAAGTTATTGCACAATAAATACTTATAATAGATAAACATTCATTTAATTAAAAAAACACTTGTTTTAGGGAAATAGAAGGGTCGAAGAGAAAATTATGTTCACAGAGGCAAAATCATTCAGACATATGCTTCCTTACAATTTCCTACAGTAAAAGAAAACACTGGCCCAGCTTCCAGAATATTCCCACATTTTTCCTAGCTAAATTACAGATTCTGGAACAAAAAAAACAAAATTTGGTAATTTTTAGAGGCATAGACAAATTTTAAAAAAATTGGATTTTTTTTTAGAGAATAATGGTGGCTTGGGAATATTCTTCTAGCAAAAGGGGAACATATCACAGCTTTTAGAATTTCCATTTCCGATTTTTGGATAAATTTAATTTCGAAAAAAATCATTAATGAAATATCCAAGTCGAAGCTAATCGTTAATCAGTTTTCCAATGCTAGTTTTTCGCTATATAAGATTGAATTTGCCCAGGAAAAATCTGAGAAACTATGGTAAGTGTTTCGAAGTTCCTTTCAGAATTTATTTAACTGAAGGGAATTAACCAACCTCCAAAACTTCTCCGTAGTTTGCGTTTTGCTCCAGAAGGTTGAAAAAATGTTGTTTTTGTTGATCAAATTGGAAGTTAAAATACTAAAAAAGTCATACAAATGCACCTATTAGTGTAAGCTAAGTTTTTAACCAATTTGGAACTTGTTTTTGTGTTACTCGTACCAGGATGATCCTACTTATGGAGGATAATCTCATATGGGATTTTTTTACCAATCTTGTCGTTTCGTGCCCTGGATTATCCCAAAATCAAATTAAACACTTTCTTTAAAATCCAAGCTTTAAACACTTTTACTCGATACTCACTGTAATTATAAGGAATTCCTCTCCCAATTCAACATAAAGACTCGAACCACTCAGCTCGCTGTTTATTGGATTGAGTTCCGGAACAACTTTAGCTTCCCCCAAAATAATACACAATAATGTCATCGAGATACTTACTCCCTAACACACTTGTGTGTCGACTCACACCAAGAACCTTCCCCGGTTATTTTTAGTACCCGGCATCGAACTGCCCCGTCTAGGAATGTCCCCAGCGCAACCATTAAACGAACCACCTGGAAGGATTTATGGCAAAGCACCAGCAGCATCCTCCGCCTGTCCCCAAAATGGCCGAACTGTTCGCGCTTACCTCATCATATGAGTGACATCTATACGGGGGGCTATCGACGACCATCAGGAAGTGATAAGACGGTTTGCTGCGCACATGTATGTGTGCTTTTATGTTTCTCCCCTCCCCCCTCTATTTCCTCTCTCTCTCTTTGCAGCTCCTTAAATCCACCACCCCAACCACAACCAGCTCAATATCTCGCTCCCGATGTTCGCTCTTGACACGTCCAGGTGGGTTCGTTAGGCAAAACCGAGTCGAGTGTACTTTTGTTAGCCTCAAGAAGCGTCGAGTCGAGTGGTGCAGACCTGCGACCGCGGCAGGCACACACAGATGACAGACCTCCGAAAACAGCGCAAAATGGCTCGGCAGCTTGCTTTCCCGATGTTCCGCCATTGCAGCTAGCACTTAAGCTTAGGCTACTTTCCGCTAACAATAACAGCCAGACGCACCCACCCACTTCTACGCCCCCTTTCCGAAGTCGTTTTAACGGGCTTTGTCTTTCCTCTTCCCCCGGCACCTAACATTCGTCCCACAAACCCCCCCCCCCAGTCTTTGGTACATTTTTTTATAGCTCCCTTATGTTGCCATTTGTCGCCTAATGTTTCGTGTGATCTTCCTCTCTCCGCTTTAACTTGGCTTTCTCTGGACTAGTTCTCGTTTGCAAAATCGCATGAATCATGAAATCGTCCGGCACTGTTTTGCCTTTTGTTTCAAGGGCCTTCTCTTTTGTGACACGGATGCGCAATCCCGTACTTTTGGGTGGATGGTGTGGAAGGCTCGCATAGACGGTGGACGCTCACGCTGTGGCCGTGTTTGCCCTGTTAAGGGACGACGACAATCAGAAGATTGAAACCACTCGAAATAAGCCCGAAACTGGGTGGAAGGAATGGAAATTTTGAGGCCAAGAGTGGCAGAAAGGAAAACACAAAGTGGAACGAACCAAACTGCTCCCGTGTGGGCAGGAAGAAGATGCTTAAGGGCTCGACTTCCCGGTTGAAAGATTTGTGTGTGTGTTTTTTTTCTTCTCTCCCATTCCAACGCAAGGATAGCTTGAAAGGATAAAAAGCAAACACTGCTACATTCTTGCCGACCTTTCGACGAGGCTACGACTGCCGTCATCCTTTCCACAAAGCGATGAAGCCGTGGTACGGTGCAGCATAAAAATTTTCGGAAAGTTGGCCATCTTAAACCCGTCGTTTCAATTTCTCCATCACCGGTTGGATGGTTGTTTTGAATTTTTTTTTCTCTCCCTTCCTGGATTCCATTTTGTTGTGGGTTTGTCACGCTGTAGAGTAATTTGTCCAACTCTCAATCCGTTTTGCCTGTGTGTAGCGTTTAGGTAAAGCCCGTTTATCCTTCGAACGGTGTGAGTTGAAACGCATTTCCTCTTCCGAAGCTGTATATTGAAGCCCTTTTGTTTAGTACCCTGGTCAGTCGGTGGTAGTTTCGGTGCGTAATTTATCACCAACTCGGAAGATTCTCACTCATCTCGGTATGTTTTAATTGATCCGAAGAATGGCACTGTACGGGACGGAAATCTCTCCGGTCGTATCTTGTTATTATTAATGCACGAAGCATAACCGGCCCTGCAGCTTCGTATCTTTTACGCTCCATTTAACCTCAGTACCCTTCGGGACATTCGCAGCAGTAGGCCGGCACGCCATTTCATCGGTGTAAAAGGTGATACTTTGGTCGATGGGCATTCAGCACATCCTTTCAAGCCGGGACGGTGTGGGCTGTAGCACAGAACCTGCTGCACCCATACATCCCGGTTCGGGACAGGTTTTAGTAATGAACCAATTAGGAAGGGAAGTAAAACTGAGAACAGACACAGCGAGAGAGCGAGAGAGAGAGAAGGAGAAAGAGAAAACAGTTTCGCCAGTCATTCAGTGATTTCTCGGATGTACAAGGACACCGGAACACCCGTACGGCTGAACCCGTGACGCAAAAACAAAAGAAACGATAGGCTTGTATTAACACCTACAAACACACCAACACATCTACACACGTGCCTACAAACCAGCGGGAACATAAAAGTCGCCCCGAGAGCTTTTTAATTAAAAAAGGCCATAGATACCTCCCCACTCGGCTTCGGCAAACGTTTCATCCCGGCTGTCCGTTTCATGGGCGCGATCTGGTTGGATTTGCCCTCTTTATGGTGAAACCCGGCGAAGAGAGCGTAACCCAGCAAGTTTTGCACGTGCATGAGCGAGTGCAAGTTGGCAGGAAGCTAAAGATGCTTTCTCCTACCAAAAACCCGTTGGTTCGTTATTGCCCGATGGCTAAGGTGATGATATGTTCGTTCCGTTCCGGCTGATCGATTGCTCGTTAATTAAGGGTTGTATCGGCTCGAATAGGGTCGGGAAATCTATATCACCTGCCATCGTCAAATGCTAATCAAGCGCTAATGAATTTGTAACGAACACCGCGCAACGGTGTGAATACGATGGTTTAATAATTCAGCCCGACATTTATTATTTCGGCTGATGCGTGCTGATGGACTGTAAAGTTTAATTGTGCTTTCGTGTTTTCGCTGGTAGTCGCATGATGGAAGGGTGTCCTGGTAAGCTAGCAACAATTGTAACATGCAACAACAACAGCCAACAACAAGTATTTATTAGAAGATATTGTTATAAAATTCATTGAGAGAAACAAATGCGTTAGAGTCTTTGTCACTTATTTCTTCTTTTTTTTTGGTAAACTTCTAAGCATTTTTGTATTATTGGTAAAATGTATTAATTCTTCTTCTTATTCTTCTTCTTCGTATTTTCTTTCCTCTTCTTCTTCTTTTTCTTTCATTCTTTTCGTTTAAGACATCGGCCACCAGACCGCTCCATCAACGTTGGTAATGTAATAGGTCTGGCCACCGGTGTTGGAGCCCAACTTTTAATTCACTTAGGGTCTCAAAATTGCGTACGTGTGATTAAGAACACGTTCGTAACTATTATTGAATAAGAAAAACAACTTTCTTTTTTAAATTTAAATACTTTCCGATTTTTCAAAGCTTAATGCTTAATACAATAATACTTTAAAATATTTTCTTGAAATTCCTCCTAGAACACATAAGCACCTATACAACCTATCCTTCAAATCAAGAACATTCCTAGTATTTTTTATTATACTCGACTGAAAAGGTGTACAAAACAATTTACCCATTTGCTTCCCTCAAACGCTCTACCGCTCTACCGAGCCGGAAAATACCGGAATTTTCTAATCAATAGCACAGTATTGAGCTTATTTTTTCCCTCTCACGACGCTTCTTCACTCTTTTATACACGCTCAGACCACAATAATGAATAATAAAAGTGAAGCCAGTTAGTTATTCACTGAATTCATTATTGACTTTCACATTCCTTCACACGGTAGCACATCAAACCCGGACGGACATGGACCAGGCAGGACGGATGGTGCACGTCTATTATCGGCACAATCATCCCACTTTCTTACGAGTCCTTTTTTACGTTGTTGTTTTGCCTTTACGCATCATGGTGCGCCTATGTGCGTTGTCGTACGTTCGCTCGCAACGACGTACAATCGTCACTTTCGACGGAATCACATTAGAATTCAATACACCGCCAATCGATGCGACTGCGGTCAGGTGGTTGTACCTTACCAAAGAAAAATGTAAAGAAAAAGGAAGAAAACTACGTAAAGCAACACAACAGACTGGTCGTGTTTTTTGTTGTTGCTGGTTTCGTCCTCTCCCCAAAAGCATGTGGTAACGAGATGGTGCCTTTTGTGTGAATGCTCAGCTCAGGGGTTTGGCTTTTAGGAGAAGAGGGTGGGATGAAAAACCGAAAAAGGGAAAAATCCTTCTTCGCCACCATTCCAGTACAAACACGGCCACACACACATAATGGCCTTAGGGCAACCAACTTCCGAAGCCAACTCGATTCGATTATGTTGCTCAGTAAATAAAATATTTGCCATCGCATTACTTTACCATATTCGTCGGCCGTACTGTTTTGCGCAAACGCACGTGGGTTTTCCTTCCCGATTGCACACACTCACACACACGTACGTGGTGTGTCCTTCCCGGAGGCATCTCCTGCATTCATTAAGTGAATGGCGCATTTATCCTTTGCCGATCGGCAACACGGAACATTCCGCTCGTATTATTTATGTTTTTTTCTACCTCTTCTGTGTGTGTGTGTGTGTGTTCTTTTTCTTCGGGGGCAACTGGAACTGGCAACGGAAAAATAAGGAATACCCGTGATTCCATGCTTTCCTTCTGGGAAACGGTTGCTTCTTGTGTTCGGCCGCCCGCAACAGCAGTGAGCCCGGATTCGGTCGTAAAAATCAATAGAATTAACATTTCCCCCGAACGATGGAGACGCCTGGTGGTTGGTTCCCTTTAGGAATGGTTAGGGGCAAGATCTTCCCGTTCGGGGTGGGAAGTGCAATGACTGGCAGTGGTTAGCAGCTCCGAAAAGACGAACTTCACACATTCCTTCTAGGCCATCGAGCGCATAAAGTCAACCCGCTTCCTGGAAATCCTTTCCACTGGGTGCCAACGACTTCGAACGGGATTGACATGGGATGTGTTGGGGTTTTTTTTGTGTTGTGTTGGAGAAGTTTTCCTCATCCAAAGCTAGTGGAAGAAAGCTTACTAAACGATGTTGCTCTCGCTGTGCCTAAAGAGCTTCTGATTATAACGCGTAAGGGACATGGTCCTTCAAGGTCAATCCAGTTGCCCCCCGTTGGCGAAGGACATTCGTAACTGTATCGTTGATCGTGATTTTATGGCCGTATTATTTTATTTTATTTTAGTTTCTATTTCCACCTTCTCTTCCCACCGTAAACCTTCCCCAAAAGAAGATCCTCCGGGCAGGATGGGATGGGTTCTTTATTCGATGTAGCCTCGATGCTGGCTGACAGGGTTGTCTACTGTAACGTCCGGACAGTCGTTCTCAATCATTGCGGGATGGTTGTAAAATAGAGGAAAATTACCCTTGTCCAAGCTGTCCTGCCTAGTCCAATTTGCTGCTCCCCGAACGGAAGGAACGAGTGGTGTCGACCAGCGTAAGATAAATATAAAGCTCAACGGTGCAAGGATCGAAACGTCCACAGGGACACAAAATCACACCCAGCTCTGGTGATGGTTTTTTAGTTTTTTTTTCGCCCCTGCTCCCCACCCAAGAAGGGTTGTTTTTAGGTTTTTTCGGTGCAAACCCCTGCTGCCCGGTGTGTCTATTTGACCAACCGGGAAAGCTTTTTCGGTAAGATGAGCCGGCCGGAGCAATAAATACTGAAACAACAGGATATCGATTGCCGTTTGATGTTCGACCAGCGGACCGGACACCGAAGCCGATTCGGTTTTGGGTTTGACCTGCTTTAGAAGGCCTGCTATCTCGTGCGGCCGTGGATGTTTCGGTGGAAAATAAAATAAGGGCTTGTCCCAAAGAAGAAGCAAAAACGAAAAAAAAAGTTCCATCCCGGTGGAAATTGAGAGTTTTCCTTTCACGGCTGCTTCTTCTATCGCTAAAACGACATTCATTACTGTCGTCTCCGTGAAGGTGGAAAAAAAAGGAAGAAGGGAGGTTCGAAACCGTGACAAACTTCCTTTCAACGTGACACGATCCTTCGCATCCTGTTTTGGGAAAATGAAAATCTATTCAAATCGTAATCATTGCATCGAATCGCGTAGGCAGACAACCGAGTCGAATTTCTGAGAAAAGCAAGAAAATTTTACCGAAGGTAAAACGATTGTTTGACTGATTTTTTTTTGTTCACGTTGGGCCGTTTTTTTCTACCACGTTGTTCGGTTTTAAAATACTTCCCAAGAAGTGAAGGACCCCCGATCGAAGGGAAGGTAAATGTCTACAAATAGAGTATTGAGTAAGTGAAATAAGATTATGCGTAGCTTTCAGACGCTTATTGACTTTCAAATGTCTGCTAATGCAATCCATTTTGCAATGTGGTGTTATCTTGCTATTTCTTAAAAGCGACATTTACGACAACGAATACATATCTCTATTGTGGATGGTAAATTGAGGTTAAATGGTTTTTGGAATGTATGAACATACCTTCAATTAGGCGATGCGTTACCGATCCGTCACTGCTTTGATGAGCTTCCTGGAACAAGGAGTAGAACTTTACGTTAATAATTATATTAAATTAATTCTAGCTTTAGTGCAAAATATTACAATTGTCTTAGAGATAAGAGAAAAATGGCAAATCATTTTGTGTAGAAGTCGGTCGAATTGCTGTACAAACAAACCTTAATCTAAATATAGATGAAATAGAGATTGGTTTGATGATAAAATAGATTATGTGCCAAATTAAAACGTCTGATTATTTTTATGTGATAAGATCTTCTATTTTCACATATATGAGGTATTAATTTACATGGTTAGTATAACTTTGATTAGGCAAAAACAAAGCACTAAATTTGCTTCATTTCTCAAACTCCTGGGGAAAGAAAACTGAAGCTAAATGTCACACTAACCGGTGCAACACTAAAATAAACCCACAGATATGCTGAAAAGGTGATAAAAAGGTGACAGTACACTTGAGAATTCCCGGAAACTCGCATTTCCACTCCACTTAACATCAAAAAGAAACATCGCTGATGTTTAAGAAGGTAAAATAGATACGAAATAAACAAAAAACAGGTGTGAATCACAACCCACTAACATAAAACAACACATTTACATAAAAAAAAACCGACATAAAGGGCAAAAGAATATAATTTCGAACGCGTACGTTTGAAACCAGTTCCATCTACCATGAAACAGCTTGAACGTGGAAAAAAGGTTGAGTTACAGCATCGGTGCAGATGTTTCTGTCGCCAAACCCTTTGTATTCATAACGCGTGTTCCGGTGAAATCATTCGCGACAAAATGTACATCAAACTGGAAAAGGGGTTTTCGCGCCTAAGTAAAGCGCATCAGTTATGCTGAGTGGAACCCAAACCAAAACCTTTCCCTTTGAACGAATCGTGCAAAAAAAGTGAGCAATAGAGAGGATGGAAAATGGAGAGTGAATGAGGGACACACAGAGCGTTGTAGAAGAGATAGTTTTTTTTTTAAATGAATACATCAAATATACACGCACCCCACACATACGCACACGCAAAAAAAAAACACATATAAAGTACACGAACGCAGTAGATAGATGAAGAGATAGGGATAGAGAGGAAACATGGCCACACCGATCAAATTGCGAACACGATCGCAAGGATAACACCAATAATACACGCACACACACACACAGAGAGATAGGCACACACATACACACGCAGGTATCGAGTAAGGACTTACGGCCAGCCTATAGACACTATCACTTGATGGCACTGTTGGGCAGTGCGTAGCGACGCCTGCGGAAAGGGAGAAAAAGGTGAATTTTGTAACGATCGAATTTTGGTAAGAAATAGTAAAACAACCCTATGCCGAATAGGTGGATAGTTTTAGTCAATTAAAACAAAACAAAAATGAAATAATTGCACAAAAGTATACCCTTTGCAATTCAGAATTAACCGAATGTAAGCTTTTGAAAAAAAATATTCTCAAAGGAAAATTTTATGATTTAAAAATAAAATAGAAAAATTATGCAAAAACATGTAACAGATAGGAATAAAAACGTAACTAATGACAAAATAATTAATTCCTTAAACGATTGCGTCAAAAGGAATAGGTGGAGTGTATATATGTGTTCAAACCTTGTTATACTTAAAAAAATAGTTAAAAATGGAATAAAATTATTAACCAATTCACACACTTGGACAATCGTAGTCCATTATGCAAAATGGTTAGTTGTCAATGATTTAGTAGTTTTGATGAAATTGAAAATATTTTTTTAACCGAATTTCATTTGTAGATGAGCCACTGTGCTGATTTAACGAAAACATTCGTCATTTGACGAAGATCCGGTTCTTGCATGAGCTATACAAAAAAAAGAATATTTAATTCACTGTGACTTGAAAGTGTGGTTTACCACATTATAACTGATTCGAAATCAAAAAAAAAATTAATATATAATCATCAAACATATAATGTAAAAGATCTGAAATTCCACTGATGAAAGACTGCAAAAGGGAATACAAAGCGCTCCCAGTGGCGGGGACTGCAACTAGTAACGCATTACTAGTTTTGCTATGCACCACTAGAGTGCGCTGTCTAGAATAGTCGGCCAGACTTGTGCCATCTTCAGGACAAAAAATGTTTCCCATATAATTTTTGAATACAAACCATGTATAACGCATTTCTTTTAATATAAAAACAAGAAGCACCAACTTGCTGATTAAAATCATTTAAATTCCATCGTAGGAGTAAAAACTGTTCGTCACATTCGCTGCATGTTTCATATAAATTTAAATGCAAATTTCCCAAAGCTTTTGTCAACAAACACGTACTTTACTCTGCATTCAACCAAACTAATAATTGCACATAACGTGCAGCATAATCTTACCTCGTTTGCCAAATGCTTTCGGAAGGCAGGCTGCGCAACGGTTACACTGGGAGATCAAATCCGGTCCAGCCGGAAGGCAAACCACAGTGCCCATGGTAGAGTTTTCGTTTCTCCGGGATGAACTTCACCGTTATAACCACCTTTCCCACCGTTCTTCTACTGTTTTTGAATGTAGACGTTTCTGCGGGGTGGACTACTGTCACCATCTACACGGTCAGCTGTTCTAGATCCATCATGCTAACTTGGGGACCGTCCTGTAGAGTGTCCCGTTCTACACACTTGCTACCAACCGCGACGGCACGGATCGATGCTTAGCGCTCCATTAATGATCTGCAAATAGAGAAGAAAATTTGAAATCCAAATCAACTGCGAATAAAACCATCCGCCATCGCCGGTGACTTGGTATTTGTTTTACATTGCAAACTCCCTTTCGGGTTGGAAGGTAATGGGCAGGAGGGAGCTTCTTCTCTTCCCACCCAGACATGGAACGTGATACGATGGACGTTCGGTTTTTGGGGTTCGTGCTGTGAAATTGCACTCTGCACAATCCCGGATGCAAAGGTTAGTGGCACTTGTCAAAATAATAAAATCCTTTGGCAAACAATCGCCCGCTCCGTGTCATGGTGACGATGATGATGCCGGCCAACGGACACCTGGCGCTAGATTCGGTTGCACTGTGAATAGAACACGACCGGCCGTTGACTGACGACAACCAGTGCAGTAGCTCTCGGCAAAAACGACTGATGGGTGATGACACTCCTCCGGTCTAAGTGTTGGTGGTCCGTGTCATTCGAGAAAGATCATTACAAAAGGACCTTGGATGGTGGTGGTTCGAGCATGTCAGTGTCATACAATTTGAAACGGATGGCAAGTTCTTTTATCCATCACCTTCCTTGTCAACGACGGCTCAGTGCTGTTGACCTATTTGTGATAGATTGATTGACAAATGTGCAAAAGCTTCCAACACGGTTGATGCCTGAGTGACGCAAGGAGTTACATGTTTTTTTGGGTGTTTTAAGTTTGGTTTTTGAGTGTGGAACTGTTCCAAAATACATATCAGGAACACTATATCATTTTGGCATAATTATTTATGATATTTGTGATGGTTGGAGGTCGAATGGGATTAATTAAGTGGGATACTTTGACAATTTTATGCTTCTTGACCTCAGACTTCTCATTAGAGACGTCACAGGACAAACTACCGAGATAACTACAGCTCAACTGCAATGTCCATGACTCTTGAAGAATATTGAAATCTCCTGTACTTTAATGTTCCTTTACAATAATTCCATACTCAGCTAAAATTGACTTCTAGACATCAAATCTAGACCTGAGGCTCGAACGAATACGAATTGGGACAGTACTCCAGAGATGTTTCTACCTCCACATTTACAAAAATAACCATTAGGTGGAATGAATGCTAATCATTCCAATTGAATTCTCCTGAGGTTACCTTGGAAGATTCTCCTTGCGATTCTCTCCGGTTATAGTAATTTAACACTCCGATGTAAAGCTCTTTAGCATATTGTTGAAAACACAGACACAGCAGTAATCTTGATCATTCAACAATGGACAATACCATCCATTAAGGTATTACAAAACCTTAATCTAGCCATTACCTTTGTTGCATTACAAGCTAATTTTCCTATCACTTTCGTCAGATAATCGCTCTACCTCTAATGTATCGCCGCACACATCGAACATAATCCATCATGCACTCTGCCGAAGATGAGGAAGCGATACTTGAGATGTAAGAATGTGTGGCTGCTGCCTTTCAGGCTCCGGAAGGCGATGCAGCATAAAATCGAATTACATGTTGATGAAGCCGTTTATTGAGTTATGCCCACTTCCCAGCGACTGTAGCGTTACCAACCGCTGTTCGAGCAGCATCAGCTATGAATCGATCGATTGCCTGCTGACAATTAGAATATTTTAGTGCTTACATACAAGTGCTTGTGTCTGTGTGTTTGTGCATATGGTGGCTGTGGTTACATTTCGTAACACACGCTAAAACCCCTGAATCTCTAGTGATCTGCCACAGGAACAGCTTCGGGCCAGCAAGTGAATTGGATTATCTTCAAGTCAACAACACCACCCTTTCGGTTCGCTCTTCTCAATATTGCTCTCTCGATGTCTAAAGCTATCCTTTCCCTCCGTTTGTGCGAGTGTGCAATCAACCACGGTCAATGTGAAAACACTTGCTACACTTCTGACCCGTCCCGAGCCGTTGACGAACTGACGGCGATGCTTGAAGTTTGAATAATTTATGCAAATAATTCCGTCTAATGGTATGCGAAGCTTACCCACCCTGGACAGGATGCAGGATGCTACCAACACACTGGCGGCCATCTTTGTGCGGGGCACGGCAAACTTGCTCGTCATAACGTCTACGACCACGGCAAAAGACTTTTGCCGAAGTAATGACATTATCATCGACCCAAATATCTAGCCATCTGACGGCGGTGAACGCATCGGGCAGCACCTGGTACGATTATCGACGCTCACGACGATGGTGGCGTTGGTTTACGCAAAAGTTTTACGATATATGGAAGTATCGATTACTTTAAAGTTAGTCCAAGATTGGTTGGTTTCGTTGCCGAAGGTGTGGGCACGATTTTTTATCGTCGTTCGTTGAGCTTTGCTGTGGAGAAATTGCTATCTGCTGTACTAAATCCAATTATCGATAACGTTTTAGCTAGCTCGTTAAACTCGATGCTTCGCCGTAGCGATAAGTTTGTCATCTTGCTATGAAGTAAGTGTGTAGTTGAAGATCGGAAGATGCTTTTCCAAACGATAACAAAGTAGGATCTGTTGGCGCAGTATGGAAATGGGATGTAGCCTAGCAGGATGAAGTTTTCGCGATGCATGAATGATGGAGATTGCAACAAACGGTGTACAATATATGGCTTTTGTTGGGTTATTTTGATGCTTCGTTTATTGTAGTCAATCATGATCGTTAAACATGATTCAAAAGCTGTGCCAACTGTGCAAAAAAACAGCAATAAGTTTGATGTTTTCTACCATGCAGTATTTACAAACAATTATTCCAGTAAAAATGAATTTAACATTGACACTTTTTGAGCATTCTGGCTGAGTTTGACTGCAAGGAGAGACATTAGAAGTCCTTCTCCTTAATCCAAATATATTACATTTTAATTTTTCTCTGTCTTAGAAAATGGAAGGCCCTTCTTCTATCCAAGAACGAGCTTTATTTTTTATTAATAATAAATATATCATTCTCTCAAAGGTAAGAAGTCCTGATTTATCGGTAGAGCTGATTTATTGCACCAATAAAACACACATAATTAGTCGCCCTGTCTAAGACAAAGCAGAATTTGATGTTTGTCTGAAGCTGTAAGTAATGTCTAAATTATCATACCAGTAATAAGGCAAAAAAAATTGTTAATAATTTTTTAAACTACACTCAATTATAAAGCTAATGTCCGGATAACATTTTCCCTGGTGTAAAAAAAATGAAAGTGCTGCTATATTAATATAAAACCACGATGATTATGAAAAGGTGGTTCCCTGGAAATGGAAATTAAAACTACAAATGTAAATCAATATTGGAGTTTTAAAAACTGAAACACATGTTTGTAATTTAAATTTTTACATATGCAGTTAAAAATATGCGTAGCAATAGTTTTATTTAATGATTCCAAACAAAAATTACTCCTTCCGTATAATTTCAACAATTTAATTAATGCACTTCACCAATGGAGATCAGCTTCAATTCACGTTAAGGTTAAAAGCAAAATCCGAACTAAATAAATAGAACCCTAGTTTTACGTTTTCGTTCGAAAAGCTTCAATTAATCCTGTTTATTTGAATGTTGAGCTATAAAAAAAGCTGGTGGTTGTGAAACTCCTCGCTTATCGACATTCATTCATTACAGTGCAACAGATTAATAGGAAGGCATTGATAACCAATTCTACTGAGTACATTCGTTGATGCTTTAATCCAATACAGCAACACAGTAAAATAAACATTTCCTAAAATTTAACCCGTCAGCGTTTATGCACTCAGCAGCCACCATTATATCGGTGAAATCTGTTTCACTAGGTTTAACAAACAAATAATAAAACGCATCCCCGTTCAATCCCGTTCAGTATTGACTAATCTTTTCGCTGTGTACCATAACGGACAGATTTGCGTGGGTCAGCATTTCGATTAATTCACCCTGCCCGGTGCATATGTTTGTGTGTGTAATTCCATTTGCCGCCTTTTGCTATGCCTACAAATTGAAAATGAAAAGATAAATAGTTTTCAATCTCCTGTTTAAAGCGCGCAGGTTAATGCTGATAATGCATTGCAGAACAGCGGTAGGTGGTTTTTGTGATGTGTCCCCAATTCACATCAAGGTTTCCCCGTGTGTACCCGGTACTGGAGCTTAATATACAAACACATTTGACTCCCAACCATTGCCTCTAATCATAATGGCATTAAATAATTCGTTCATTTTATCTCCGCGCCAAGGGAAGCACGTGTACGGTAGGAGACGCGTGGTGAAATTCAATTTCCCGCCAAGCGTCAAATTGAGTGTCTCCCCACAGGCCAACCCGAAACCGGAGTGACGTTCCTTTCCTCCCACACCTCTCCCCCCCCCACCCGCACAGGTGCTGGCGCCCTGGCAATCGAATCACGCTTTCGTAAGCAATGATTGTCGAAATATTGCTCGAAATGCAACTGCAGAGTGGCTTGGTTATTGCAGCTGCAGCAGAGCTGATAGCAATGGTTTGATCCATTTCACCCAGCGGAGCACGATCGATCGCCCGCGCGATCGTGATATGATTAACGAGTCGCCCAGTCACTTAACAAATCACAGGCCCGGCACCAGTTCAACGGTGCTTTCCGCATTAATCGATTCCCAAGTGGTCGAAAGGGTGGCAAAGCTGACCGTCGGTGCGGAGGTTCGATTTCAACCGGACACCTGGCTGTGTGTGTGTGAGGGTGATGATGCAAACGCATTACCGATTGAGGGGTGGGTTTTGAGAACGATTGATCGCAATTGACCCCGGTGCAGTTGCAACAAAACGCCATTAAATGAGCTATTTGTAGCGCTTACGCACCGTGCACAGCTGTGCGGTTCATTCCACTGACAGGTGGTGTTGAATTCTAATTTTGAAAATGGTCAGCGTAAAGGGAAGAATGTTTGAAGCTGTCAGTTAAACGGTGTGACAGGTATTGATTATAGAAATCAATTGATCACTGAAAATAGCAACTTATTAAAAGCACACTTGTGGAATCCAATCCAATAAGCTACATTTGAGAACCATGACATGACATGAGAGAAGAAAGAATATTAAAATGCTGGATAAAAGTATCAACACATTTAATCAAACGTCAATTATTCTCAAGGCTTGCTTTAGATGATCGTATTTTGGGAATACTATTTACTAATACATCGTCTAGCATAACTATACGGACACATTGTTTTTATGATTTGTGTGAAGTGCAATTCCACATTTTTGCATATTTTTTTTATTATGACGTGTTCCATTATGACGTGTTTTATGGCAAAATAAATGTCCTAGTTCCAAAACATGACTAAATAGACACTCTAGATGCTTTTTTCACATTGAATAATGCTCTTAAAAATCGTTGAAAATTATTGCAATATTTTTTTCACTATTATATATTTAATGATTCAAATTAAATTATAAATTGTCTTAAATATTTATAATTTTATTTTTCATTCATTTTTGTTGATCCAATCCAAGTACCAATCGAAATTTGTATATGTAAGTTGGTAGTCAATGGTCTGATAAGAGAACAGAATCAACTAACCTCAAGTGTCAAGGGTAAAAACGGTGACATGAACAGCGAGAAACGTCTAAAAAAATTCAACTATTATTTTTAAAAGAACCAAAATCTTTTCAACTTATTCTTATCAAGTTATCGAATGTACACATCATCTTTGTATGTGATGTAGACGATTGTATGTGTATTGAACAGACGAAGTGCTTTATGTGAAAATTATGCAGACTTTTAATCGTATATCACACAAATCAATAACTAATTTATTACACATGAATTATTACAATAAAAGTATTCAAACTTAGTAAGTCATGAGCTCCATACCGTAAAAAGCTTTCTATATCGATTTATATGATGTTTTTGATCCTTTTTTAGTTACAATAAATAGTGAACGCACTCACATTGAAAAAAAACTGTGAAGACTTATTCGTTTAATTTTATGAAATATAAACTTCTGTTTTCTGGGCAGTAAAGCTATCTCAATCCGTATATATATCCAAGCTGCAAAACTAAGGTTAAGTGGCAATAAATTAGCCCGCAACGGAATATAATAAATTCATAAATTTATATCAACATTGTAAACGAGTTTGCGCTATGCCAGATTGAATTCCAAAGGGATAGGTACATCTGGGAGCTCCTAAAATTTACCCTTCCATTCTCCAGCCGCATTCCGCATCCCACTATCCCATTTTCCTGATTGAACTTCAACCCTCACCTGTAGCCCACCGGGTCGAACAGATTCGGTGAATAATTTGTTCACGATTTGCTGGCCCAACATCGAGCAACCAATCGATTGGCCGGAAAATAGGCCGACCGACACACCAGGTTCGCCCCATGTGATGCTCCCTCGGTGTCTGATTTACAACCTCGCCCCGGAAAGGTCACACCATTGGTAACGAAACTGGAGCAAGGTTACGGGAACAAACACGGTTGTCGTAAAGCTCGTCCGTCCACCATGGAAAGGAAAAGCACAGCCCGATGGGCGAACAAGCTCCCCGAGTTTCCCGAACATCCGTGCTAAGCCAGGGGGTTACTATATTAAATTATCCTCACGCCACCCGTACCACTGTATCCAATCGGATGCTTCTTTTCGCTTCGATTATCGGACGAAGAGTTGCGAGCAGAAGCGTCCCGGGCCAACCAGTCACCAGACAATGAGCGCTAATAAATTATGTCAACGTTTTCAAAAGTATTCAATTATGCTGTCTCCTTGCACCCGGGTTCGCACCGATACCCATATTTCGCATCCTTCCTGCCATACAGAGCGTACCTCTGGCAAAGATTCCAGTTTTCTGCTCGTGTCCGGATGCAAAAACCTTAACCTACGAGCCATGTCGTTTGGTGTTCTTCAATGGAACGTTTTGCTTTCGTTTTCGTGTGCTCCATATTTCTTTCTCCCTCCTCCGATTATGGATCCGTTTACTCGGAACCTTTATGCAACATAAACCAGTCCACTTGTGTCTGTTCCATTCCACCGTGTGCCTTGCCCGATACACCTCCGTTTTGTGCTGATGGGTCATAAATTAATCGTGCTTTAATCATTTCCTTCACTTCGCTTCGACCAGCAGCCAGGTTTGCCACTGCTTTCAACACGACGGTACGCCACTTCGGTCGGTAGGTGATGGTAATACGCATGTAAGTTGCAGCATTGAACATGACCACACCGTGCAGCATGAACTCGTGATATGGAATCAATCGATGGCTCAACAAGAGAAAAGAAAAAAAGGTCGCGAGTGAAATGAGGCGCACCCGATGCGTGGTTGGGAAGACGCAAACAGCCCAATAAACAAAACAACTCCGGTGAGCTTGAAATGATTTATTATCCCGTGCCCGGTTGGCGTGTGTGGCGTTCGTATTGTTTTCGAATAGGATGCTGGAGGAGAACCTGAACAATCATCTGTAATAAGCTCTGGGTAATTGACAGTTAAGTATGAAACAGTTTTATTGGGTGTTTTGTTTTTTTGTTTCAATTATTACAACAATTGAATTAAAAAACAAAATTTTGTGGAAATATTAAAGTAGAAAAATATGACATAAACCTTTTCATGAACTAGTTGCACTATTCTGAACAGAATTATGTTCAACCCGACAAGTTGTTTCTGAATGAATTTCTATCCCCATCTCCCCAGGGGAACAGAAGGCACGAGTTTTTCTCAATCAAACATACGATTGTTGCCAAAGGTCAAGTTATCAGTGGCGCAGACAGAAAGGTGCAATTTACACGTCTCAGCACGCTGGAAACTTTCCCACTGCGTGACCAGGAAAAAACGAACTCGTAAAAATAGAGAGATGAACTCACACGTAAAAGAATGTCACACGTGCTAATGAACAATGTGCAACAGCGACACAAACTCGCTCACTGTTTCATGGTCCTTTGCTTTAACTACACCACCAACTGTTGAGGTCTGTTGAGAGTTTTTTTTGCCCACCCAACGCCATCATATCATTCTCGCACTGGAACTCGTCTCAGATGAACTTTCGATTATTGTGTGCTCCACCAACGCACGAACGAACGGATGGACATGGATGGAGTCATGTGAATGCAATTGATGCTGCAGTACAGCAAAAGGTTTCCAACTCCCCCACAGCACCGCGCGGGGACACCAGACCATAAATGAAATTATACAAAAAGATTACAACTTGTTATGGTGTGGTCACCGGCACGAAGTATCGTTTTGCGACGACTACGGCGGGTGAACCGCAAAATCACACCACAAATCGTTATTTATGAACGCAGCGTGTGCAGACCCGATGATCGTGCACAGTTTGCAACGGTTTGGTAAAGTGCGGTACGGATAAACCATGCAGACAAACACCACCCGTGCTGTGTTACAAATGAGTGTTTTACTAATTAAACAGTGATAATAAATTGTTGGTGAAGAGTGAAATTGAAATTATCGCTGCCGCATTGTAGAGCTTTTTTGTGTCTTAAAATGGGAAAATGGTAGGACACTGATTGCTTGTATTCACGCAAAAAAATTTTTTTTCAAATAAACAATTTAATAATTCGTTCCAATAATAATTAACAATATTATAAAAATTCCAAAGAAATAATGAAAACCACATTGATCTCGACAGGGATCTCATAAAAAGAAATTAAATAAACAACAATCCTAAGAAAACGTGAATATACATATTTTAGAAAGATAAACAGCACCTAAGATCAATCACATAATAAGTGAATGGGTGAGAAAACCAAAATGTCCTTTAATGACAATAACAAAACAGATAATGATACCCAATGCCCACAATACAAATGTTGAAACATGCATAAAATATGTGAAAACATAAAAAGAGACTAGGGAATAAATATATAAATTGAAAAATAAATAAAAAGACGAGAAAATAGTAGAATAGTAAAAAAAAGGCGAAAGATTTATTCGACAATTGAAGAGAGATCAGAGTTAAATAAATAGTGAAATGACAAGATATAAAATGAGTTGATAACAAAACAAAACAATAAAAAAGAAATGAAAAATTATTTAAATAAATAGATAAATTAAAAGGAAACAAAAGGAATAAATAAATAAATAAAAAAGCAGTGAAAACATTTTATTTGCATCAGACAAACAATAAATAAATTATCCGTTGTTTATTTTCCAGTGTAAAAACTACAACAATTGTTTAAAAACACCGAATCGATCGACAACGTTTTGAATGTGTTAGTTGTGTATCGAATCAGATGAATTATTTATCAATAGATGTTTAAACACAAATAAATTGCTTTAGCATAGCAACATTCGATTATCTCTCTTTATTTTGGTTCATCACTTTGTTGATTTTTCCGTACGTCAACAGAGCGTCGTCAACAGATATCCCATCAAAGCAAAATGCCATATTTGTACGTACACATATCCCTGCAATCCCATCTCCATCTCCGACCGTTTGGCAATACCTCATAATTTGAATATTAGTTGTGACATTTTTGCCACTAGAAAAAAAACGAGAAAAAAAAGCAGTCCTTCCTTTTGAACACAAATCACAGCGATAGGAGGAAGCCGAGTTTTTTTTTGTTTGCTCGTTCCTTTTCACTTCCTTCCACCCGTTTAACCCGATTGGTAAGAGTAAAATCCGGCATCCCACCAGGGCACGGTATCACTTTGATCCTACGCTTGCGAAAAGGATGTGATTGCAGACGAAGACAAACAATGTTTAAAACGTAATCATCCTCCGAGCTGCGTGGGCCAATGGCAGAGCGTCTGGAGGTCAAAGTCAAACCGGGAGGTAACCGACCCGACAAGACACTCGTTTTTCGTCCTGCGAGGAGGTGGACAGGTGAGTTGAGTATCGTTTTGCATCGCGAGTTGATTTTATGGGATTTTAATTAGCATCCTGCAGCCGGAACATAAATGGTGTGCCCGAAGGCAGTGCTCCCGGGACAGATGTGAGTGGTGATTTAAAAAAAACGCGAAAAAGAAAAATCCTTCATGCTCCATTTTCTGTAAGTTTTGTTTTACATTACACAAAATTAACTATCAAAGCTTGCCAGTGCTGTGGAAGATTTGCATCTAAGCCCGATAACCCGACGATGTCAATCACTCTTTCGCCACCGGGTTACGGACTAAACGAGCGCGCTGTGGTTGCCGGCGGATGTTGCACCGTTGATTGGTTTGCCGATGCGTGCAATGCATCGGCCAAGGTTGCACCGATGGATCATGCGATGACGGCTGACGGTCGGATCGGTTCGGTGTTGCATAATTATCGCCCAGGCAAAGTGGTCTCTTCTTTTCCCCGTGGGTAAATGGAGTTCGTGCCGCACGTCCTTCGGACCGGCGCCGAAAGGCGGGGCAACCGGCAGAGTGGCGTGGTGGTGAGACACAAAACAAATGAAATGGTTCTGCCCGGTACGGAAATGTCATGGTGACGCGGACACGTGTAGCTCCGTATGGGATGAACTTTAGTCATCGACAGGGTACTACAATTGCTGACACGCATATTGCAATTACCGGTTAAAGTGGGCCGCTAAATTAATGAGCAATGAATCAAACAGCAATTGAACAACCGATCAATTACGAACAGTAGAGATACGTTGGAGAGGAAGCGAAAGACAGTAAGGATATCAATATTATTTTATTATCCTCACCTTTCCTTAACATCTTTCCGTTCTCTTTGTCGAGCCGAACTGAAATCCGTTTCCCTTCCGTTTCTACCTGTTCCACAAAAAAAAAACAAAAAACACCGTCCTTCGCTCAAGATAAGCAGACTTAAGTAGTTAATTAAGTACAGTTTTTTTTAGTTCTATTGTACAGCCTTAATGGCAGTTATTAAATATAACTTGAACCAATAAATTAAATTCATAACTTGGGAGTAAACTAAAGGAGAAAGATTTTTGTTTCCAATTATCAAAACATAACAAAATTATTCTCAATAATTCATTAACAAAAAAAAGCGATTTATTCCAGAATTTCCTAATAATTTCAATCGTAATATTTTTTCCTGTTTTTGACATTTGCTGTCAGTCTTTTAAATCCGCCACCCTTTCAGCGGATATTGCTATATCCTCCCGTGGGGTTTTCATCATGATTTGTCTTCCCACATGCCTTTACTGCCTGCACAGATTGGGAATATGTTTGTGATGTCGTTTCGTGTGATGTCATTCACGGAAACAATTAGGAGTGTATTTGCTTTGCTCGAATAGCAAAAATATATCGTATCCAATTTATGTGTCATTATTCTTCCTTGAGGAATAAATCTCCTTGTGCCCGTAGTTCTACCGAACTAGTGTGGATTACATTGAAGAATCTCCGAATCCTTCCATGTGTGCGTATTAATATTAACCAACAATATCTCTAGCAAATGTAACTTCTACTTCAATCATGTAATACGTATTTAAAGACAAAATATCGTGACTGGTAACGCTCCGGAATGTGTTGTAATCGCATGTCTACGATCAGTTAACCGGAGCAATACGGTTTTACATTTCCTTTGCACTGCCAGGCGAGTGATCATAAATTAAACAACTGATCAGGGGGTGTACACTATTTCTTCGAAAAATAAACTCGTATCCTTTCGCTCTGGCTGTTTATCAGGCTTCAATATATCTTCAACCATAACCACACAAAAGCCTTGACCCGCGGTTAAAAGCTAAAAGTTGGTGATAGTGTCGCACGGGGTTGCATTCCCCACTGACCAGGTTAGTCTGGGTCACGCATATCCTGATTGAGGTTTTTTCCTTTCAAAAAAAAAAAAGAAAAGTTGGACCCAAATTTCGGGTCGACAAGATATCGTCATCAGGTGTCCCATTCGCGTTACAGCAAACAGGGCCAGAACACAGCAAACGATACGCTATCAGAAGGGAACACGTCACGTGATTCACGGCTGACCAAACACCCGTGAGGTTGGGCCGGGTGAATTCGGATCGCTCGAACACTCCATTTGCCGAACGGTTTCCAAGGATCGTGCATCGGGGCTTTTGGGCTTTTGAAATATGACCTCCCCCCCCCTCCCTTCCATCTCCACCCACAACCACCCGTTCCATCTCTACCTAGAATTTCCCAATTGGCGATACTCGGAAGCGCTGACAGTTTCGGCTGTGGTAGGGTTTTAATTGTTAATCAGGCTTTTAATGGGCAATTTAGGACGTTGCTGTATCGATTGCAGTTCCAGGCCGCGGGGCCATTACGTTCAAAAGGCACTAACCGTGCTGACCAAAGCAGGACCACACGGAAACGCTAAGGACGAACGATTAATTAACGTTGGAAAATAAATGTACCACCCTGTTGGCGCTACCAGTTAAAAAGGGATCGCCATAAGTAAGTTTGACATTTATGATACCCGGTCGGAGAGGAAAATACAATATTTTAATCGATGCTAGAAACGAAACATGCCTTGTATGGTTTGAACAAGCAATTTTGCCAGCAAGGTAGACGAGAACTCAGTCTACTTTATCTCCGTTATCATTATTTTTTAACGCTTTGCTCTGCTTTTTAGCAATTTTATCTCTTTTCTTTATAAATTATTACAAGAAGATTTAACTTTAGGAAGCACTACACTAAAAATTGGACAATAAGGAACATATTAAACATCTCATACACCCTAAAACCAAACTACTTCCTAGTCAACAAACGCGTTAAAGATGATTTATTGAACCAAAGGGAGCAATTTGTGCCATTAGCCAATAATGCTCACATAAGCATCCGGGACAGCATAAGAACAAAAGCAACACGAAACCGCTTCCAAGCGAGTTCGTCAGCGAGAACGAATGAATGAAAACGAACCGAACAAAACAGCAAAGCAAGCGCTAAAAATACCCCTTTTCCTACTCGGATTCCGTTTTGTCCGTTCATCCCATCTCGTTCGCGAGCACACAAAAAAAACGATGCGAAAAATGGTAGCCGTGAAATGACCGAGAACACACGCTGTTCTGATTAATTGCCCTCGTAAAAGATTGAATCATCGACTGTCGGCGGCTGGGACTTTCGTCCCCAAGTTTCGCGGTCATCCGTCTATCTTCGCATCGCTCGTTCGTACACGCCCGGTTTCGTACGCCGATGGAAAAGGGCAGCAATGAGCAAAAGGGTCCACGGATGGCCTCGGGGAAGGCAATGTGTGGCAATGTGCACAGCAGTGGTAGTCTTGTCTTGGCTGCAGCATTCGACAATGGTCGGCCGTTTGTAGCAGTTCGGTCAAAACGTTGAGAATCGAGTTTGATCTTGAATGTGCTTTAATTGTATTTAAATTACTGTTTTGATAAAATATTTTTCGAATATTATTAAAAGAAGCGCTTTTAAAGCACTCCTCAATATACTGATTAATTTATACCACTAAAATGAAAATTTATAAAAAATCCAGAAACCCTGGATCATTTGAATATTCGATCTCTATCGTTATTATATTTAAAATAATAAATATTTCAATTATTTAAATTTTTTGATCCCCTAGCCCATAGTGCTCCATATCAGCGCAGAACTGTTGGCAGCAGCATGCGTACCAACAACCAACGGCACAATACCTTTTCACCATTTCGCCCCAAATCGAACCACGAAGCCCCAAACCAAATGGACCACGCTTTCGCACCAGCCGTTGACAGGGCCTGAAGCCGTAACGGAGCGTTCCGTTTGGCAAGGCGCACGACCATCCAAGAACCATCTGGAGCAAGGTCAGGGAGCGCATGCAATAACGATGCATCGAACAGTGGCGTCCGCTAACGAATCATGTCACGTGGCGATGCAACAGCCGAACACCCGCAAGATGCTCAGGTTTTGTCTGCTGCCTGGTGGCATAACCGCAACGAGAAAAAAAAGAGAAACGCTCAGTCTGAAACACGGCACCGAACTGGATCAGGTTATTTCTGGAGCATAATCGATGGCCTTGAATTTATTACGTTACCCGGTACACCTATCTTATTCTCCGGCCAAAGATTGTCAGCCATCCGCCATCGAGACGGGGCTGCGAAATGCAAGATCGGGCATGCAACGTGAAACCTTAAGGCATTTGGGGGAGAAAACGCGCCCCACGAACGACCACCGGAGCCAGAGACCTTCCTTCGATAGCTTTATTGTGTGACGTGCAAGAGTTATTGTGAGCAGATAATTGGTCCATCCGACCGAAGGAGCAGAATGTCCTTTTCGTCCCACACCGTCCGGAGGACACAGCCGTTCTGACATGAAACTCGATGAAAATTCTCTCTCTATCTCTCTTACTGGCTTCGGCACAGATTGCCTGGAAACTGGACAAAAGGTCACCTATCGGAAAGGTTAGTGTGACTAATGGAACAGGTGAGGCCCATACCGGGGGTGCTGATATATAGTGCAGACAATATGAATTGAAATATATTACCATAGCGTTTGTAAATTCTCCCGAACTCTTATAGCTCACCCAAGCAGACAGTGAGGCTGGCATTCGAACGACCCGGACAGATCAATGCGAAACGAATCTCGCATTGGCAAGCAGACTAGCCGGTGAAGGATATCAATGGATGTGCACTCGAACAATAGCATGCCAGGTTGTTGATGCGGTTGCACCTAAATCAATAAAAGGCTCTCACGAGGAAAATCCTTATTGGAAGCAATTTAGAATGATGCCGACAGGCATGGAATTGATTTCGGGGTGCAACGTGGGCGCTTCTGCACTTTGCAGCATCGAATTAAATGCACTGAAAGACGATTTACGGGCCGGCAATGTTGTTCCACAATGCATTATTTGTTTCGTCAATAAAGTGGCAGGCATGTGTTTGAAGCAGAATTGTGCTTGATTGGGAAAATTGTTTGGTTTGCACCTCATGATGTGTATTATGAGCGCTTACGGAAATCACCACAAATAGAAAAAGGGATTTTAATGGACTGAAATTTAAAAAGATTAGAATTCCCGCCTGTCAAATCCATTTGACTCCAACTCGCTTCGATGACGACTAATCGGGGATCATTCATTTATTACGTAACGCAGAAATGAAGTATTAAAACACCCTCTTCACTATTGTTTTGAAAAATTAATGTAAACATAATTGAATGAAATATTCATTTTAAATAAATGCTATATACCCTTGAATACATGTTGATTGACTAAATCGTCTTTGTGGATATTTTGAATACCTTAGTCTTCTGCAATGTTTACTGCTTTATCGCCTAGAAATATATCCTAAATGTAAAAATATGAAATCGTGTATGTAAAATCTTTATCGTCTTTGCATAATTATTTCAGAACGCTAGCAAAAATGGAATCAAAATAAATGTATTTATAAGATTTGTTATTATTAATTATGTTTTCGAGCAACTTGGTGTTTATCACAAATTTCCAACGACCTAAAAGCTGGGCTGAAGCTCAATTGCATGAAAAGATTTCTCCGGTACATGGTTTGTCCAGGAATTTCTTGATAGTTTCTACAGTTGCACTTAATCGTCGATTGAACAATTACCTAACTATATCCTTGATCGTTATTCTAAGTTTCACCTGCACGTTTACAGTCTTTTCATTGAGAGGCCGGGTGTCTTGATTGGCTCTGCCTTCAACATGATCGGCTTTATATGATAATAAAGTCATAGTACTTCACGATGTCCTCTGATATGTTATAGTACCAATCAAAGTATAGGTTGATTCCTGAAGGTTTCAACAATTTTTAAATGAAATTTCGAAAAAAATATCTTTTGCGTGTTCCGTATTATGAAGTTACACCACCCAAATAACTAACACTCGTCCTGCAGGAATACCCATTTCTTTCCTTCCCACGTTCCGTAATGAAAGGATGTTCCCTTAAATTATTCGATTTTTGCCAATATTCCTCTTCTTGATTACATCTCTGCAGCTCCATTAGATGAAATAGTCCAGAATCCGAACTATCGGTTCAGCTTTGGGTTTGTTAAATATTAAGAACTTCATAAAACATTTGAATAACTCTTACTCTTGCAATAAAATAAAACTATTGAAATTCAGACATTATTGACTCTAAAGTCCAGGTATAGTCAGCTAGGGATGCTTCTCTGAAATGTAAATGTGTCCAGTTCATTACATATTCAAAAAAACAAATTTCTACAATTATTCCAACACAAGTTGGTGTTTTGTTTCCGAATTATCTCGCAAAGCTTTAATGATCCAAACAAAAACCTCGTCTAATGTCTAACTGTTGCATTTACATTCGTCCTAGCTGCTTCCTGTCATTCTGACTCTATTGCAAACATTCCATTTCCTTCATCACAATTTCTATTGTTGCGCAAAATTTTCTTCATTTCCTCCCACTAGTGGAGGGCGGTAGGGGATTAAAGTTTTCCAATTAAACAAACTTTTGGGCTGTCCGGGCTGCTGCAAGCACCGAACCATGGGACACCGTGTGTGCGCGGGTGTGTCACCATCAAACACCTAACTTGCATCAAAACAAAGCAACACAAACTTTTCCTATCTAAACCGGCTGGAACTTCCAGCGCCCAAGCCAAATCTGCTGCCCCATGAAGTGCCGCCCGATTGCAGCACACTTGTTAAAGCTGGCTTAATTAAATCACTAAACGCTTATCCTATCTGCCGAAGCTTTCACCTTGGTAGAGCTATTTCGTTGCAACGTTTGCCACGGCGTGGAGTGAAGTGGAGTTGCTGTAAATGTTAAAGAATGAACTACGACACTGTTTACTGTTGGACGTAGTGCAGTGTGTGCGTTATAGGGAAAGTTTATCAACCGACCGCCAACACTCATGTTTGCACGGTTCCTTCTACCATCACTGTGCCAAGATGTGATTTTCTTTTGTCCGTGTACTTTCTCCCTCAAAGTCTGTAGGTGTTGGATGGAGTTCTGGTACGATTTGTGCACGATTAGAAACGTCTACCGCTCAAGAAAGCACATAATGATAATAATATTAATCCGTACGCAAGCAGATCTCATTTTCATGCCTCTTCTCTCCCTGGTGGGTGGTCGTGGGAGTTCACATCAACGTCGGCTATCGTAATTACAGCATATTATCACCTCGGGGAGTGGAACGATCCGAGTGCTCGAGAAATCTGTAGATGATCCTGTCGAGCGCCCCCGGAACACTTGTTGTAATTGGATTTTATTGTGCTGAGGTTAATTTGATTAGCACCGTTTTGGTGCCCGTTTATGACACGCCGCTTTTCCGCATCGTAATAACTTGGCGAGTTGGTGAAAGAGGGCTCCGATTTCATGCCTTCAAAGTGTGTGATAAATAAAAATATGGTTCATAGTAGTAAAGGAACGAAATATAAAGTCTCCTTGGACAGTATGGAAAGAAAAGTGTTAGTCTGGAACAGTAATGAGCGAAAAAGAAGTTCCATTAGAGTGAAAACAAAACTCATTCCTTCTTTCCATTTAAATTCATCATTACCTATTGAAAAGCCAATTCCGTTTTCAGCCTCTTTTGCCACGTTTTCCTTTATGATCGAATGCAGCAGAAAAAAAATCGCTTTCTCGAAAAGGATTTTCTTCGCGGCTCATTTTTCATCCACTTTGAAGCGGAACACTAACATTTGACAAGTGAACACACACACAAACACAAGCACACGGGTGCACTAAATTGCCGTCAGCAAAATGCTAATTATGTCACTTAAAAGTTCTGTTCGGTCGGCAAAAATGGTCCGTCAGAAGAAGCGTCGCATTTGCATCCCGTGCCGCTGTGGGGTTGAGCAATGGACACGGACAGATCGCGCTGACTGAGCGTCCTTAGCGTCCGTTCCTTTTCATCGAGCATAATTAGTAGCGTCGGATTTCGTACTACTTTGCGGGTGTGACAATTTTTCCTCCGTCCTCCTTTCATTCAGTTCTTTTACCAGCTTTTCGTGATTTTTCCCGTAAAAAAGAAATGGTACGAAAAACGGACGATAGTGAACGAAAATGAAAGACACAGAGAAGAGCTTTTCGATGGTTCGAGTAGCATCTTAAATTAAGTTTCTGTGCAGTATATTGAGGCATTCGGAGATGCTGCTAATTTGCGACACATTTTTCGTTTCTTGTTAAGAGATTTATTTTTAATCACAAGCGAATAAAAATAGAACCCGAAGAATTCAAAGAGATTCGTTTCAATGCCATTATTATGGAAAGCTTTAGTAAATGAAGAAGGTGGTTTCTTTCGGATAAAGCTACAATAACTTTAAAACAAATTGTATTTCTGTACAAAAATTATAATAAACATATAATTCCTTAACCATTGTAATTATTGGAATATTTAATTTTTGTTTCTCTTGTTTCGTTCATAAACACTTGTTTATTGCTTTTAAAGGCTATTTAATAACTTGATTTTTTGATTAGTAAGTACGCTCAAGACATATCCTTAGTACTTGCAGTTAGGGTCAATTAATTGAGTAAAGACCGTAGTTTAGGAGCACAACAATCATATAATGGAAGGCTTATAAATAATATAATTATCAAATACTTTCACTAAAACATAGTAAGATCACATTATACTGTGAATTTATAAAAATGCCAACGGAGACAGAACAAAATTTTACAAAATATAAAGCATTTCGTATTAAATAAGAAAGTTCAAGATTGTGGACATTTTAAGACTTTAATTTTTAAACACACATTTTACAATTATGTTAATAATGTTGTTCTGCTTTGTGATAGTAGCCTACATTAGTTTATTTCGCTGAAGTTCATTTTTTAATTTTATACAATTTATTTTTTCCTACGATTTTTTTTTCATTATAACTAATTTGATAAACATGGGTAGAGCTATGTTGGAAAAAGGCGACACATTACTATGTCTCGCTAACAGCCAACAGCAAAACAACGATCAATCATTTTTTTAGCAACGAAACAAATCCCACGTGATATGGATCTAAGTCATCGAACAAACGGGTTCGAAATTCTCGCTCAGCCCAAAGCCGAGCGAGGCCTTAATCCCTCCGAACACACGGATGATCAATTACTCAACACTGTAGCTCACATTCGGTCACTCATTTACCGCTCATTTGTCGCTAATGGCTTACATTGGTGTGTAGCGTCAACAAGGGGAATATAAACAAAAAATCGAAAGTCATCTCTAGCGCGAAGGTGTGTTACAAGCCGAATAAAAAAAACCTGATTCAGTACAAAACGAAACCCCTTCATGTGCACTGCACAAATCGATCATTCACTTAAAGGGCTTCAAACGGGTATGCACTGTTGGTGATGAAACAAAGCTGCCCAAAATAAAAAAAAAACAACACGCAAAACCCGCACATATTTGAAAGCCCTTTTTGTTTTGATTGATGTCGTTTGAAAGTGGGCGCTCGATTAAAGGCCAAGTCCGCGAGACTCACACGCAATCCGATGCATTACTGCCAGCGGTTGCAGGTGCCCTTCGCCGTTATGATTTTAATTTTTCGGGTGCTTGATTGCCCGGTGCAGTGGGTTATAATTTTTGAGGACAGATAACCGGTGCCACCCGCCGTTTGGAGCTTAAGCTTCGCGCCGTGTACCAAAAACCTAACCTGATTTCTGAGATTCTGCTGGTGACATGCAATTTTTTTCGACGGCAACCAAAGTATCTGTCATAAAGGGCATTCGGTGTGGCTGTAAAATTAAGTTGTAAGCCTAATCGATCGCGCGATCGATGCAGCAGGGTATCAAAAGGGCACCATCGGGGTTACGGCTAAGAAAAACAAAGCGAAATCTGTGTCATTCCGTTCCCAGTCCGAGAACGACCACGACCACCAAACGGCAAACGGGAGAAATCACATGTCATGACAGCCGTCTTGATATGCTGTCCAGCTATTGCCAGCTCTGGTCCCCCTCCCCTCCCCTCTCCTCCTCGCCACAGGGTATTGTGTGGCCCTACGAAAGCTCCCTTCGTCGTCGGTACATATCTTGATCTGTCAAGATGAATTTTTAAGCCGTTCAATCAAACCACCGAGAGTGGGACAGTGTGGTGCGAGAGCACGGCGAGGTTCAGATTTTGATTAATGTTATTTCACGGTGGCGCATATCATTACCGTTCCTGCCGGTCGCGTGAAGCAGCCGAAGAACGATGGAGAAATGTATGTCTGGTTATGCGCGGCGAAGAATTCTACCGATCGCGTTGGTATGTTTTACGTCCAGTAAACTTTTTTTTTCCTTCTCTCGTTTGCCGTACGGCCATCCTGTCAGGCACATTATCTTCCCGGGATCGTTCGCTGAAGCGGTAACGAGATTTTCCCATTTCCGAGTGCATTATGCTTTAGCGTCGTTCGATTGACCGGCCGGTTATATGGTTGTATGGATTTCTGCATACTCGTACGAAGGGGGATAAAATATAGTTTGCCAGTAGCTTCAACAGCCTTGGTATTGGATTATAAGTGCTTATGAAGATGATATTTCATAATAGTTTACATTCATGCACCTCTTATAAGCTGTACAAATAAATCCTTTATACACAGACGTTTCACGAGTTATGCGAATAATGTCTACTAACCAGAATTTTCACGTTGAGGGATCAATTTGAGAATTTTTAGGGATCGATTCTCAGTATTTTATTTTTATCTTGACAATTTGTATATTTGAAACACTTATTTCCGAAATTTCAAATAAACAAAAAAATTTAACAAAATTATAGCTACAGTAATTTCTTTATTAATAGAATGTATAGAGCTTGAGAGGATATTTGAAAAATGACAAATATGGTTTGAGATCCGGAAAAAAATACAAAATTTCAATACACTAATATACTAATGTCTAACACAACCCATGAAAAAATCATGAAATAGCATAAGTATTGAAATTGGCATTTTAAAGAATAGCAGGGAGAAAGACGGAAAGGATTAAGCAGAAAAAATATGGGAATGAACCAGTTTACAAAATATTTAAGGTACAGTGCTCGTTTGTTACCTAATTTTATTCATTAATTGATTCTTTTTTATGTAAACTTGTTCATTTTTGCAGTCCCTTCATAGTTCTCTTGAAGCATTCGCTGCTCTTGGTACCCAATTCTAGTCTAGGTATTCTTACATTTAGTGAAAGTATCCCTATTTACATTATGATGAAACTTGCCAGATACCTTTGTAAAAAAAAATCATCAATAATTGTAAGTGCTTTATTTAATATAAGAAATAAATAACTAATAAACTAAAAGATGATAATATTATTCGAAACTTCAACTGAAGGAAGTAGTACCGATGACCCAATTCTTACTTGCTAGGGCATTTATTTATTTCCAAATTTGGATAAGACAAATTCGAATCAATATGCTCTATTTCATTCAACATTATCATTCAAAGTCCCAGAAACCCCTGAAAAGAAACTATAGTTTCCTCCCAGTGGTCCCCTTTTTTTATTAACGCAAAACATTCTTACCTCATTGAAATTTGTCCCAAATATTCTATATATTTCACTTCCTTTTAAGCCTTCTTGCATTTTTAAATTACACCAAACATCAAGGTATCGAATAAAAATCCTACCACCCAAAATAAAAACACCATCAAATTGCTAATAAAACGCATCAATTAATGTGTAATGAGGAACAACCGTTGCCAGAAAGGACGCCGTTTATTGAAATAAACAAAAACAACCAAACCGATCGTTTGCCACCAAACATGGTGCACAATAATGCGCGCTCTTTTCATGCCCTATTGAGGCTACCTTTTGTTTGGCCAGCAAATAAAAGCACCCTTCGCGGGCTGGACGCACACACGCACCACAATATCGCGCAAAAATTGATATTGAATTCCACGCGGCACGGTACGACCCTCGCGGACGGATCCTTAAACACTTTATTAATGGGTACCATTTTCGGGAAGGCAATGCGCACTCAAGGTAGGATCAGTTTTAATAGCCATCATTAAAACCGCATGCCACGCCTTGCCCGACCAGGTAACCACCGCAACCGACGCGCAGATCTTCCGCAGATGAAAAATTGTTGAAATTTTCACCTGATTGAATGAAATTGCGCGGGTCGTACGTTCGGTTGGCGTACTGTTGCTGGCGCGCTTTTAAGACGCCCCAAAAGTGATTTGTCATTTCTCTTTTGTTTTCTTCAGTCCCATTGTTCATTCACAAGCAGATCGTTTCTGCCGCTGCGATCGATCTGCGTTAACGCGATTGCACCAGGCAAACTGGTCCCGGGGACCGGCAACAAACACAGAAGATTATGGTTCGTGTCGGTGAATCATTCGCCGAAACAAAAAAGGGCAGTTGCAGTGGATTTTCCCATCGTAACCGAACGTTGGCTGGATCGAAAATGTTGGGCAGTGCCTTCTTTAGCTCCAATAAAAAATCAATTCACCTCCTAGCCCTTCGGTATGCGCCAGACGCCACGAAAGGAAAACCGGAGGTCTCGGTGCGGCTCATAAGGTCATCAGGCTGTGGCAACTACTGCACATACGCTGCATGCCTGCGCGACAACGCACGAGGTACAATTTTTCCCATGCCAGCGAGGTGCCGGAGCTCGCCGATCGAAGGTCGCCGTGGAATGCAATCGGTGATTACTTCCCTTTTGCCCACTGCGGACGAGAAGGCTGCGTAAGTTCACTAGCAGCACACCTTGATGGATGCATTTTTGATAAGAACATCAAGTGCAGTTGCAGCCGAGATCGATCGGAAAATAAAAGATTCTTTTAACCAGTAAATCCCTTCTCGAGAATCACCTACTGCTGGACGAAAGTGTTGCAAAACCCCCATTAAGCAAACATTGTAATTTCTTCACTCCCGTTCTTGGTGGCGGATGCCACCCATAACTGGTTTACTATCTCTCCAAACGAAACATTAATCAATCAGGTTTCTTCCATCGGCTACCCTTGCTCCAATAACGCTCCAAACAGCCCACAGCCCATCAGCACTGTTTGTTGCATAATGTTGCACCATTGCAACCCCCGACGGCTGACCACGAACGGCAGAACTGCTCGATTGCAAGTTCCAGTGGATCAAATCCATCATCCGGTGTCCCCGCGTGCCGCTACCGTTAATCGGTTATGATCTCCTCCGGCAGGCCGAACGCCTTCCAGCCGGTGCAGCAGCTTAACGCCGCTCAACGCCGCTCAACGCCTCTAATCTGGTCTGCCCGGTGGCTTCTAAGCCAAACAGCTGCCAGGGATCATATTTCTAAGCCGACAAGGTGGCGGCTCCATTTTCCGGAGGGCATCGGTTGCGTATCGGTAATAAATGTACGGGTGACGGCTAATTGTATGGATGTTAATAGGACGTACGAGCTGTGCATAATAATATTGCAGGTGTTTAGCAGTCAAAACATACATGCTAAATACTGTTCCGAAAGGTCAAATGACTCAATAATTTAGTTTAAAGGTAGAAGACCCTATTCAAATAGTTTAAGTTGCTGTTTTGGGTTTTATGTTTGAAGTAAAATTATATTGGCTGTATAATGATTTATTAATATAAAGCATTTTCATCACAATCTGTACTTCACTAAAGACACAAACGTTGGAATCGTCAAAGTAAACTGCATAAAAACGGTCCTAAGGTGGCTTAAATTTAGATTGAAGTAGACATTTTTTCGTAAGTAGTAGTAAGTGTTTATCATTAGATCCACAATTTGTTAGTCTATTCTTGTTTCCTGGCATTGTTTCCTAGCCTTTAATATTCTAATAGGTGTTGCAATGTTTAACTTTAACGAGTATAGACGGGGCTTCAATTAATCCGCTAATAAGCTAATGTTAAAATGTCCCTTAGCCATCACTCTCCTATGCTCAAGAGTCCAAATAAAATACACCTAATGTGATAAGATAAACACAGAGATCAACCAAAACACAGTAAATGATAGAACAAAATACGCTAACTCTTTTCGAGTCTATGAATTAAAACCAGTTCTGAAGGAGTCCTAAAAAAACTTTGCTGAAAAAATTCTGAACAAAGGCGTCCAATAGTAAAGTACAGACTGTTATGTTCTTTGCAGCTTCAACTCGTTTGGATAAATAATCATGTTGGATAAAAGCACAGGTTTCTTATAGATTTTACTCTATTTAAAGCAAATAACCATTCCTCAAAAAATTATCAGGCAAAAGTTTTTCAGGCTTTGATTGAAGGTCCTAATTATTAGGTCCTAAAATGAGTTCAATCAGGTTTTACAGTTCCGAAGGTCTAACCTATGCTACCTATTTATTATTCAATTTGAACACGTTAACCTCCTGAACCGCTTAGCAATTAACTGGAAAATAATCCTGATGTTTTATAGTTATAAAATTAACATCCATTCAGAAGTCATCCATTTTCATTCTGAGAATAACATAATCATTTATTCATATGGGAAATTCCATTGCAGGTGAAATAGAAAATTATTCCTATTACTCCCCAAAAGGTTGCTTGTATGCCAATTAACATGTGTTGACGGGGGCACCCATCATCGACAACAGCAGAAAATAAACAAGTTCATTATTAAAGAGCAGCATTAGCATGACATCATTCTGGCACCGTTGGCGGTGCACCCATTTGTCCCGGCCCCGTGTTTCGCTAATGAAATGCATTTATGTTGCTGGCGTCGAATTTCAGCACCCTTTTATTTCTGACGAATCAATCAACCGCACCGAACCGGCTGGCACCGTTCCCGTACATCATCCCAGCCCGACGTGGGATGCTGAGTGCGTTCGCCCGTGCCAGTTGGGTTCGCTGCAAGTTAGTGCAAATATTTGCCACCTTGCTGCAGGCACACGTGCACCCTCCATGGGAGTGAAGCACCAGTGCATGGGGTGCAGCTCACGGCACTTTTTGCTCGACAAATGACTTTTCTCCGCTCCGCTGGCAGCAATACGCGCGCTTTGCACAGAGACCCTTGCGGCGTAGGGTAAGTGCAAAGCAAGCAATTTAAATTCTACCTTCTCGTGATGGGCACACACAATGATGGCGCGCTTCGGGCAGAGCTTATCCTGCAGTCAACCCGACCGATGATGTTCCAGCATCAAGATTCTACGCCAGCAAGCATTTATCAAACGGAGAAAAGAATTTTAAACTAATCTTTCCAGCCGTTCTGCAAACAAAACTAAGTCTCTTTCATGAAACGTATTCATGCAGTTTGTTTGCCGCAAGGAAATGACAGGAGAAAATTGCATAACAGGAAAAAGCCCCCCCATGCAACTGCAACATAATCTGTTTTATTACCATCGCTGAACAATGCATTTTTGTGACACTGACAAGTTCTCTCTTAATAGTGTGTGACCCCGATGTGTCTACCTTGAAGCAAGCGAGCGTTCCAGTGTGTTAAAGATTAATCTTCCAAAAATGTTTCCTCCCAACTCTTAACCGTCTTGCCCACCGCACACCGCTCATAAAGTGTCGCATTATTGTAGGTGAATAGTTTTCATAATTGAACACCCTGCCACTCTCTTAAATGGTCCTTTGAAACGGTCGTCCAAATTGTCGCATTTCGTCCTGTGCCAGTGATCCTGGAAAATGCCTGTTTGATTTATTACCATCTCCACACGCGTACGGTGTAGCGCTCGGTAGGGCACATAATCTCCAGCCAGGTCAAGCTGTGCTGCAGGCGGAACACTGCCAAGCGTATGTTCCCTTCAGCAAAATGCTTTGAAAGTTGCACGGCACGGTCTCGTCCGGGCGCTGCGTCACTGCACAACCCATGCGAGGTGTTTGTGTGACGAATGTGCACACGACTACGGGCGACACGGCGACTGCAGCGCGAGCTTGGGAAATTCCTAGCGTGCTGTTGTGGTGTGTGGTACGAGTTCCAATCTGCTTCGTACTGCACATATTGCAACATCCCTTTTGCGCTGGTTGAGCGATGTGCTTTGGAGAAACTTTAACTTATTTACTACTGGCGTCGAGGTTGAGGTTTTACGGTCAAGGTTGGTTTTAAAGAGTTAAGGTAGAAGGATATGTTAGTATCCTCTTTAGATCGTCTAGTAAGCTCTTATAACTAAAAAAAATAATAAAAAAAGAAAATTTCAATAAAAAATTAAACAACTTATTTTAGATTGTTTACATTGTTTTAATACTGTTTCTCAAACACAAAACTGTTCAGGATATAATCCAAATTAGTATTCTGGATATTGCAGATGACAGTTAGTGAGCATTTTACATGCTTAACATGTTAAATGAAAGTATAAATGGAAAAACAATGATTATTTAACCAAAAACTGCTTCTATATTTGCTATGTGATCTATCTAAATCATAATAAAGTTTGAATGTATCACATTTCACTATTTCTAAATATTTCTCGATGTTTTTCAAGTAGAAGTAAAATATGTAAAGGTAGATGTGTAATTATTACTGCTTCCTCGAGCTATTTCAATTACTTGTTTAACTTACACATTGCCTAAACTTTCTGATATGGGAGGTAGTGTCATTTGAGAAAACTTTATACGGAATTGATTTATATTTTTAAATTTTCTAAGTAGTGAGGCAAAAATTTCTTTCTAACTCTTAATTCTAGACTTCATCTTAAACAGATTCTAGAAGATGATCTCATTTTCTCTATTGAACTCGAAAGCTTAGTATGCTAGTAATCAGTACTGTAAATAAAATTACTGAAACGCTCTGCATTTATAAAACATGAAATAGTTGAGAGCTGTTGGAGAAATGAAATCCCCATGGCTTAAAAACTATTCTTACTATGCCAACAATTACCCAAAAATAATGTAATTTAAAATGTATTAGCAGTTTTGTCATGTTTTTATAGCTACTACGCTTTATTCCTCATTTTATGGAATTATAAAATAATTTAAAATAATAAAATAAAATCCACTATTAAATTTCACACAATGCCTGCTCAATTTATGATTTTTAAACTAACTTTGACATATTTTCTTGCTTTTCAACTATTCTTTATAAAAATATATTTTTTCCAATGTAAAATATTTGTCTATAAAGATCTGGATTATCTCATTGTAAGTGTAAATGGTACCGTAACGCAACAAGATGAGATGTAAACTTTGTAACCCCACCCGAAGGTTATGGTGCAGCATTATTCTCTATGATTAATACTACCACGGGGATGATAATGCATTTTGGGGTTGTCTTTTTCAATGCCAACTATCGCTCTATCCGAACCATGATCCCTTGTGCACAACCGTCACCAACGCTCCCGGCCACCCTAAGCTCCGTGGGAGAGAAGTCTCCAAAGCACGCCTGCGCAATGTTCCCTCAAAATACGCAGCCAAAGCCAAATGGAAGCAGCTTCGCGATCCATTTCGAACCCCCGTTCCCCCCCCCCTCCTTCCCTCCCCATCCAATTCACAGCAACTGGTGAACTTGCAACAAACTTACGCATGTCAAGGGTCCCGCAAGGCGCGCACGCATGAACCGACCGACCGGAATGCACTCACTTACCCGACACCGCACACTCGTGCGACATTTACGCACCGTGTACGCAACCGTTGTCTGTCCCCCCCCCCTCCCTCCCCCTTTTCCTAGCCATTGCATTGTGGTTTGGGTGCTGGGCGCATTGCAAACGCATTCGTTGTGCATTCGGTTCTGTCTCCATCCTGCTCTGCCCGGCTGTCGCTGTTCCTTCGCTTGCGTACGCGCATTGACGCACCACGTGCGTGCGTGCAGGTCGTCGGTCGCGCACCGACAACGAGGTAGGGCTTGCGTATATAAAGTGTGCCGATTGCAGCGAAACGGTATCAAAGTTGAGTTTGCTTTCGTTCAATTCACAACCCCAAAACCGTCCACCAGTGCAGTGCAATCGTGTGCAAACGTGCCGACAAAATCTAGAAGAAAAAAAAATGTTCGCTAAGGTAAAGTTATTCTTTCGCTCCGTGTGCAACGTAACTTTCGAGGCTCGAGTGTTCCAGAGGTTAAAGGTCAACAGCGTCAGGGCTATCGGAATCGTTGTGTCTTGGGTACCCTTGTGTGGTTGTTGAGCAGGAAACATCAGCTTCTCAAGCGCTTAGGTCGATATCCTTCCCACGAGCAATCGCTGTCCGTGGAAAAGTTTTCTTCATCCAATCCTTTCGAAAAGCCGATGAAAATTGGTCCCGAACAGTGGGCGGGGGGCGAAATATTTGCCCAAAATGGAAACAAATAAAATAGCGAAGTGGAAACGGTACAAAGCCATACGCCAGTGGTCGAGAAATTCGTTGTTGAGATTTCCTTTTTTTTCGTTTACTCTTCTTCAAGTACCAGCATAACAATTTTCTTACGTAAAACCAAAAAAAAAGGAAAGGAGTGCTAAACTACAGCACAGCAAAAAAAATCCTTCCACACCAAACACACAAATGCCAATGGCCATTCCCGCTCGGTCGGGTGTTTCGAGTGATGCGTCGGTGAAGGAAATCTAATTTTGTTCATCCACGTGATTTAGAGCGTGTTTTCCGTGCGGGCAGGATGTTGATTTCGTTCCGCAACCTTAACGCGTTGGTGGCTCCCGAAACGAAAAATGGCACGGTTTCGCTTGCCATCCTTTTCGCTCGTGTTTGTGAAAAATTCGCTGCCACAGTTTGGAATGCGTTATGCTAACAGATGTGCGAAAAGATGTAAATGGAAGTAATGTGAATTTAAATAAATAAGCAGATAAACGGACCGAAGCACCACGAAAAAAGGGGGTTTTTGCACTGAACTTTTGCAGTTTCTGGTGGTGGCTTGAGGTTCTTTACATCAAGGAAACGTTAATCCAGAAGGCAGATTTGAATTACAAAAGCACTTCAAAGGAGGAAAAATTGTAAGGGCGCCTGCTTAAGTATGTTTGTGATTTAGTATTTATTAAATGCATTATCAGTTGAATCAAAAGCTTTCTTGAGGATATGATTGTGTTTATTAATTGGAAGGAAATATCGTTTGAAAATGATATTTTGTATAGTGTTGATATTATAAAAGTGTCGCTACAAAAATTAATAATATAATAATATATTAATATTGTAAAAAACGACCAAAATTATATTTTTATATCAAAATTTTCAGTTATAAAATTTAAATCTCTTTCACGAGCAGTCTGCAGTGAACTAAACTTTCTGTAACTGCCTCTCCACAACACAGCAAACTCCATCTCCACCCTAAAAGGAGAAGAATTCGCCCGTCTTATTTGTAATTCAAATAAATTTATTTAAAACTCACTTCCCCATTCCCCGCACGGAACAAAAACCATTCCCATGCGCAACGTGTTGTATAATCAGATTACTTGCCCTTGTTGTAAAATAGTTTCCGTTTGGACGGGGGCGAGTCTCCAGTCCGACAGCGAAATGAGCTTCATTATTCAGCGAAAAACCGTCCTGGCACAGTATGTCACCGTTTCCGAACTCCGGTGTGCAGTGTTGCAACCAGCACGAAGGCGATGAATAATTATTTGATCACCGAACCACTTGCACTCCCCAACCCCGAATGATGGGGAGTCCTTGGAGAAAGCTTTAAAAGCTCCTTTGCTATTAGTTTGTTTCTTTCCTTTGCTGTGACCGTTGCAGTCTACCTGTGCATCTGGGACAACTGCAGTTGCAGTTTGATTTCATCCTTGAGCTGCACAGAACGTCCCCAACGGGGAGGAATCTGTCACAGCTGATGAGTCGGCAAATATGGAGGCTAAATGGCTCTGGTGCAGAAGCGCACAGCCCCACAGCGAAATAGTCGTAAATCATCCAGCGTTTTGCTCGCAGCTGCTCAGAAGATAAGGACGTTTTCTGTCTGCACATACATCCTACTGGGGGTTGGAGTACGTGATCTTCGTCCGGCACGTTAGCGATGCCCCGTAAACTCGGGCAGTATAAATATAATAACAATTCAACACAATCGCAACCGAGCGTGTCCAACCGTAGCCTCCAGTAAAGTGTAACGTTTCGATTAACGTTCCTGCTCGACAGATGATTTCTTCCCTCCAGAACGCTTGCTTCCATTCCTTCAGCTTTGCACTCGGAAAATGGTGGAAGAATTTTTCATTTAACTGCGCTTTCCACAAACACGACACATCAATGTCGGATTAGCGATTAAATGTCACTGTGCAGAGAGGCACACTAAGAATCCTCAAACATCGGCTGAAGAAGGATGAAGTTTTTCCTCCCCTTTCCGGAAAAAAAACAAATCCATTTGCTTTCCTGTCACTTATTGGAAGATAATCCGCCACAGAATGGTTGTTTTCCCCCCAGTCTGGTTCGCTACACGTATTCAATTTGTAGCGCAAAAATTGCATCATTATCGTTCGGTCGTTTCTTAAAGCTTTTAAATCAATACGAAACAAATTCGTGCCTTGTTAAATTGGATTCGCTAGTAGTATCTGCTTGCAAGTTAGCTATTACCGGCGCAAAACTTCCAACCCGGACAAAGAGCAATTTCTTCTCTTTGGAAGCACATATTTCGCACGAGCACTCATTAAGAAGTCAGCACCGTTGCGTTCCACTTCGGAGCGTCCTAATCAAAGTTCTAGCGCTCATCGGTCTTCGGTGCTTCATCCCGTTTGCTAAATTTAACCACCACTGTTCGTTTCAGCCCTTCCCGCCAGTCTGTGGCCTGGCTGTTAGCTTAACAGTAGTCGAGCTTTTTCTTCGATACCCGGTGTAGAAATCGATGAAAGGAAACCCTTTTCCTGTGCGTCCTCTTGAACCACTCAAACCTCAAGTGAGTTCTGCCCAACCTACGGGATCCTTTTCGAAAGCGGGAAAACCGAGGCATCCTATGTCCCAATGATGCTACACAAGTTATCCCTTTTATGCAGATTGCTGAAGAAGAAAACCGTGAGAGCAAACAATCCAGTTCCGTTGAATTCCATCTTGCAGTTCTACCGGGTCGGGTTGGTCGGCGGTTTTGCCGATTTGCCGGAAACGAACTTTTCGATGCTTACTTCATTAAAATTTCACTCTCTCATTTAGCTGTAAGATTTCCTTGTGTGAGTGGAAAGGGGACAATGTTGCACCTTGCTGGAGCGTCCTTTTACCGAGAAAAGCTCCATCACTGTTAGCTTTAATTTATGGAATGCAATTTCCCTGACGATAAACGCTGACACGGGACGGTAATACGATCCAAACCCTTAAACCGTACATCCACCGGCTAAGTTCACCACTCACGCGACCACAATTGTATTTATTATGGCAACCATTTGCAACCAAAACCCAAGGAAAAAAGGATGAAGAAAGGTGCCGAAATGGGATGGTAATGGAATTCGATTTATTTCAATCATCGATCCGAGAAGCGTTGCAATGCAATAAATTTGTTCACCAACAAACGCTGTTGACTTTGCCCGTTATGGGTTTGTGTCTCACACGCCTGATGGGGTGGAAGGTGAAGTTTATGGCGATGTACCAGACGAAAGCTTTATTCGATACAAATCTTCCCCGTTAATGGAGCGCAACCGTTCCTTTGCGAAACGGATAGCCCCCAATCGTTCGTGTGATGCTGCAAATGTGCAAATGGGCAAACCAATAAAAGGAAGGAGAAGAATTCAATAGGAAAGAGAAAAGAAAAAAAGAAAAATGGGGAAGCTTTTCAATTTTCTCCGCCAAGCACAAAAATGTACCGCACCCGATGGAGACGCCTGGTTGCGGTGGGTCAGAATTTAATTCTCTTACGCCCTGGTTGGTTTCGGCTGTAGTTGGCAGGAAACGGTGGCTACCGTAATACCCATTGGTGTATTGCAGCTAAATTGAAGTTGTTGCGGGTTCGTCTCTCCATGCTCGTGGTCCACGAGTGAGGTGATGCAAACCCTTGGAAATTGGTTAGTACTTGAAATGGCCACATTATCCTGTCTGGGGAAAAATAAACATCCCCGTGTAGTTGTTTCGTTATCACACGGACGGTTAAAATAAAAGACATCCTAAGTAGTTGCATCACCATAGTTCGATAGCATCCAACACAATATCTTTAATCTCTCCTCCCAAGAACTCCCTGGATGATTTTCTCTCGGAATGCTAATACAATTCACGGCATCACTCCTCCCATCTTTCCTTGTTTTCCGCTCGCACCACCCGTTAATGTCTGCTAATGTGTTGCCCTCGAAAGGACACTTTCGCCAATGTTCCGCGCGAGCTCATTTTTAGCCCATCATCCGAATGGCAAACGATGGCAAACGAAGGTCATAAAATGTGTGCTAGCACGCTCCAAAAAACAGAACCACCCTGCCACGGGAGGGAGCGCAGTTTGTCTTGTGCTATTTTCGGAAAGTGCCGCGAGAATTTCGATAATGGCATTTGTGATGCTTTCACTTGTGCCACGGTGTCCCCCGTAGAATGAGTTCGTTGATTCTTGGGCCGAATATACTTGGGAAGCTGCCAGACAAGGACACACGTCCGGGAATCGCATCAGTATGTACGGTATGTACGCGAAACCGGGATTAGGAGCCCGGTAAGAATAGCCCGACGGTCAATTTTGCCAGCGCAACATAACGATCCTGGTCCGAAGAGCGCTCTAAGGGGAAAAAAAAGATAGAAGGTTTAATGGTCACCCTTGGCGAAAGTACCCAACTACTCGATGAGAATCCACCCAAAAAAAAGGGGGAGGCCGAGCTTATACGCTTCGATGACTCTGCTAATGGAGTTTGTAGCGCAGGTGGCACTATTGTTCGGCGGCGCACGTTATGATCCTGATGAGGTTATTTTACCAATATGCTATAATCACGCGTCCCGGTAGTGTTCCTTCGGATAATAGCCGGCGGTGCTCTCATCAGCATTTATTTCGGAAACTGGGAAGTTTGGTGGGCAGTCTTGGGATGAATTATTTATTCCCCTTCAATAATGCCGCATACCCGCAATGGTTGAAGCGTACTATTCACTTACTGCGCCGAATGATGATTGCTCCTTGCCAGCTGGTGGTTAGTGCGCAATGAATGGCGCAATACAGTTCAATCATATCGCCATCACGCTGCTCGTAAACAGCTCAATAAATTAGAGCTGAACGCAAGCACATCACTCACAATTCGCTTCGATTACCCAAATTGAGGCACAGAAGAAAAAAAAGAAGCGTACAGCCAAACAAAACCAAACCAGATTCGACACGCCAACCCAGCACCCTGCCAGGTGCAATTGTTTCGCACGAAAAGCGCCCATGCAAAGCGGACCACACACCGGATGGCATGTCGATGGCAATCAGCACCAGCACGCAAACCTGCAAAAACCTGTGCCGTTTGTGGTTCTATGATTGACTGTCGATCGATCGACGATGTGTGTGGAGGTGTATCGTCGCATTGAGTGTCCCTGTGGGATGTTGGTTGTTTTTTTTTCTGTGCACCGAAAATCTGCACAACATTTTTAAGTGAATATTTGAAGCACGTAACACGTAGTGGCAGCCGCTGAGCCGGGATCAAGACCGCATCGTGCGATGGGAAAACGTGTTTGTCTCTAATACACCATTCGAGCGTGACAAAAATTCATACAACACCCTGCTCGGCATGCTACATCTCGAGCAACGAGTCGATGGTCGCTTTATAATCCCGTTTCAAGCTTCAAAGCTCAAAGCTTCCCGGGATGGAATGGAAAAAAAACGAAACGCGTTGCAATAGGTGCTGAACTGTAATAGCCGAACCTTTACGTCATAATCCTCGTACGCTCGTTTGCTAATCCTTTTATTACACCCAAACACACATTCTTACATTAGGTGCATTTGGGATAGATGGAGCAAAATAAGAGTACTGAGATAAAATACTCGGAAATATATTTTAAGAACCACCACGTGTGCTTTTTGTTGTTGCTGTGGTTTTAAAAAGGAAAAATGTAGATCTAATCTATCCCCAAGGGCAAAGATTCTGTCTGGAGGGAAATGTACTGACATTTATTTATAGAAAAACCACTCACGATCTTAGCCTCACAAAAGTGCGATCTTTCCAACCATGTGCACTGTCATCGTGCAATGTGGAAATGGAATTTATGCAATCAAGATTATTCCATTTTCCCTTCTATTCAATCGGGCAATGGGTGGAACGAAAAGAAAATCGCTCTGTTTCTTCGTGTCCCTTCAAATTTGATCAACGCCATTTTTGGTATGACTTGCTGTGCAGCAGCCCTACAACCGCAGTTCGTATTTTGTTTGATTAAAAGTGACAGACGTAACAAATGATAAATTGTGTACCAGAAAAGGAAGAAAAAAACGTTTCCATTACTTGCAGAAAGAAACAAGAACAGTTTTCTTTAAGAAGACAGATTCAATCGGCGGAACCGAAGTTCACCGATTACCATTTAGACGAGCGAATCAGATCAATGACATTAATGCTAATGATACGATTTTCATGCCCCAGCAGTAAAGTGGACCACCGGCCGTGGAAAGAAAAGAATGGAAATGCCAAAAAATATGAGTTTTCCCCGCACATCAAACACGGCGAACTATTTGAACCGTTACATGAATTTAATTATCGGCAGCTTTTGGCTGCCATTTGTTCGTCTTCCGTGCCGGAAAAAAGCACGCGAAATGGCCCTGTGTACGCAGCCCGCAACAGAAAAGGTGAAAATGAATACAGGAAAATCGGGCGGATAGATTCGTAATCAAAAATCATACAACAGACCCGCGGCTTTTTCCCCTGTCTGTCCGTTTCTTTTTTTGGTTTTTTGCCTGAATTAATGCCTTGGCCAAACATTTGCCCGGCTGGGGGTTTTGGTTTACATTCGGGTTGGGCTACGGGTGTGGTTTTCATGCGATTGGGTGGATATTTTTCCTCGCTTTCACGTTCAAAAAAGGACATGAAAAAAAAAACAAGCCGCATTCAAACCATGAGTCCAAAACCTTACTTTACGCGCCGATGCGTTTAATCCACTCATCGTTTGCAAATGGGCACGAGACTAAATATTTGAGGATTTTCTTTTTGGTGAAAATCGGTTTTTTGTGCATGTGCTTTCATCGAATTATTCGCTTTCCGATCGTTCGATTTTGGCGATTTAAATTGTGAAAAGTGTTCAAAGGAGAAAAGAAACACAATTCATCAATAAAAACAAACGAAACTATTGCATCAAAATGGTGTTCTCGGCAGGATACTTTGGAGAACTCACCCGAAACCATTTTCGACGACGAATAAGTAGGTGAATTTAAAGATTTGATGAGTTTTTAAGCGTCCTGCCAAAGTGTCCCTCGCTGAGGAAATCGTTCGTAACCCTCAGGCAGGTGCCACAAGGGACCTTTTCTTACCGAAGCTGAAGGGCAAATAAAGCATCTCAACCTACTTGAAACTACTTCCAAACAAAGAAAAGAGTTTGGAAAAAGGAAAATTTGGCAAGTTTATTTATTGCACTTCAGAACTAGGTTACGTAGTTTGGAATAAATCTTTTTGCTAAAGGGAACGGAACCAGGTGTACCTTGCTTGGTCATCAAAGCAAAAGGAAGCTTTAATGACATCGAAAAATCCTTTGAAGCACTTGCTTTTCTGTTTGCTTTATTTCCTTCCGACAACTTAAACCATTTTCCGTGTCATTTTTCATTGATTAAAGCATCGTCCCCTTAACGTTTTAAGCTTCAACTAAAACGATTTGACCGTCAAACTTGGTCAATTAGTGTGCCTAAGCTTTTGCACAATCCTATCGTTTCGAATGTTTCCGCTTTCGAGAAATGAGCAAATCGTTACAAAGTTTGTTCATTGGTGGAAAATTTCAACCAGAAGCCATTTCTTCTCCCTCATCACCTTCATCAGTAATCGATAGCGTTCCCAAAAACGCGATTAAACGCTTTTTCGTGTCGGTATTTAATAATACCCGATGATTTCCTTCTGTTACACCGTGGTTTCCCGAAGAGTGGAAAACACTTGCCTTCTTTTCTGTACTTTCAGTTTCTTGAAAATTACTCTTCAATTTCAATTACGCTTCCATTGTTTGGCGCATTCCCATCAAACGCAAGACGTGTCGATAGCAGGTGTGGAAGATTTCAAGGCTACCGTTTTTTATTTTTTTGTGTGGGAATGGTTGACTTCCAGTCCAGGAATGTTGGCTTTTGTTGCAAAGATTCCATTGTTTAGTTTCTGCAAGCCAAACTTGGAAACATTGCAACCCACAGCATATGTGTGGGTGGTGTAATCAATGTCAGATTTTCGGAAAGGAAACTGGGAAAACAGAAGCAGGAGTTTGTAAAATCTAAACAAAAGACCATCGAAGTTGGCACCATCGAGCAATCGTTCAGTACGATCATGTTCACCACTCCACCACAAACGCTCAACCCGGTTGGGGAGGGCACAGATTTTCCGGCGTCATTTTTCTTCCACACCTTCACCTTCAAGTGTTCCAATCGTTTTTATTTTCCGGTACATGAAATTTAATTTTCCAAATTTTGCTCCTCACCGTACTATCCACACAAACCACGGGGCAGCACTTTTCAGATTGGTGCATTGGTGCGAAAAAAGGCCATTTTCCAACCCCTAAAACAAACACTTCCAACAGCAGCGAAGGGTGGAAAGTGCCGCGGTGAAAAAAAATGCCACAACAACAAGTGCCAATCTCTTAAATGGCACCATTTTCTTCGACATTTAAACCTCAATCGCTTGAATTAAATCTGGGCGAAAGGGAAGCGAAATGAAAATAATATAAAATTGTCACCACGCTTAATGCGTCCGCACAGAAGAATGGTGTGGTGCCGATCCACACCATTGTTTAACCTTTTACTTTCATTAAATTTTCATCCATTATCTTATTTTGCGTTTTGCTTTTCTCTCTTTTCTTCGTCTCTTTATGTTCTTATCTCTTCAAACGACCGCTATTCCGGTGTTCGCTGGTTTTGACATTTACATCCCACAATGCAAACACCCAAACCACCCCCCCCCATGCCAACAAACGGACGCGCAACAGGTATTCGTTGTTCTGGCCGCCGTCGCCGTCGGTGTCAACTCGGTCGCGATTGGAGTCGCTGCCCCGGCCACTCTGGTGAAGGTAAGCTAAAGTAAACTGTCTCTGTCTACCTGCAGGTATTTCCCACAGCGCTCCCAGTTATCATCAAACGAGGAGTGCCACCATTGTTTCGCTATCGACGCGATTCGGCCTGTTTGTTCGTTTGGAAAGTTTTTAATTAATTTATAGCACCTGTTTTTGCTCAAGATTTGCTTCACAACCAGCGATGTCTGGGGAGCCTTTCTTCGAAGCATTTCGGTTGTCATTTAATGGGATAATCACAGAAAACAGCGATCGATTTAAAGAGCCGTGATTGCTTTAATTGACTTATAATTAATGGACAGAAATCTTCTTAACATTACAATGGTGAAAATCCGTCAAACAAGAAGTGAGATTTGTAGAACTTGTAAGCGTAATTGCAAGAAGGATAAAAAAATGTTCCTCATGTTAAAATTTTAAAATAAATCTTGGTTTTGATAATTCCTCGCAAAGTAACTCCTCAGGGATTTTTCTCACCTTCTTCAATATGGACCTTCTAGTCTGTTTGAACCGCCCTTTAGTCTTTGACTTAACACCCATGTCACTCTAGAACGCATAGTCAAGTATGGCTTTTCAAAAGAAGTCCTTATCGGTTGGTTCATTGTCCGCCCTTCCAATCCCCATGTTTTCCAGACCGAAGAGTACGATGCTCACCCACAGTACAGCTTCAGCTACGACGTCAAGGACTCGCTGACCGGCGACAACAAGCAGCAGCACGAAACCCGTGATGGCGATGTTGTGCAGGGTCAGGTAAGTTCAATCCCAACCACCCCAAGACGCCATCGAGTCCCTTTTTTTCACAACCTCGCGTCCCTCTAACCGCTTCCCTTTCGTCAACACCTCCATAATTGCAGTACTCGCTCGTTGAGCCTGATGGCACTCGTCGTACCGTCGACTACACGGCCGATCCGGTGAACGGATTCAACGCCGTCGTCAGCAAGACTGCCGATGCCGCCGTCGTTAAGACCGTTGCCGCTGCCCCCGTTGCCCACGTGGCCTACCACGCCCCGACCGTCGCTGTTGCCCACGCTCCGGCCGTTGCCGTTGCCCACGCACCGGTCGCCTACCATGCACCAGCTGCCACTACCTACGTCTCGCACGCCCCTGTCCTTTCGCACGCTCCGGTCTACTCGCATGCCCCTGCCGTCTACTCGCATGCCCCCGCTGTCTACTCGCACGCGCCCGTTCTTTCGCATGCCGTCTACCATCACTAAGCGATGAAGGACCGCGCCAAGGACCCGCGAAAGGCATAGATAATGGACGTCGCACGATAAGGACACGATGCACCCTCGACTCAGGCCATACGCACACACGCACACACATAATCTAGAGGGGGTGACGTACACCCGCCCGTAATGAATTGTACCGATTGACTCAGATTTGTTCTGTTTGATTAGCTGTTAGATTAATGCGATTTTTGACGAACAGTATTACGTACTTTGTTTCCTACCGTACCGTACACTATCCTCTCTTATAAGCTCTCCACTTGACCTTCCCTACTTGTTGTATAATTTTTATTATTTTATTATTTTCTCATTCTTTCCTGTTCGAAGCGTGCCCTCGACTTCTGGCGGCACGTAACACGAGATTACTATTGCGAGGAAATAAAGTATTATGTTCTGCCCTGGCTATGTTGCATACGGTTACGTAGCAGGGAAATTAAAAAAAACCCGAAGCGTAAGTTTGATTAATAATGATGACAGTTGTTCATAATGATGACAAGAGCGATCAAGTTTTTATAGTTAATCTGTATGAAGAATATGGTATCCAATCAGAACGGATTCAACATTGATGGCTTGTTATGTATTTCGATGATGATAAAATACGAGCCAATAGATCTTTAGTAAGAGACACACTAAAATCAATAGTACTTCATTATCTGAACTCAAGTTGATACTGCTCGGAATGCTAAGGTGGTAAAAAATCTAACTCAGACATCGTCTACTTTTACCACTAGGCGCCTCCATCGTTTTTGGAGCTTTCGTCAAGAGCGTTCGTGTTTAATCGTAATAAAGCAACCAACCAAATATGGGGGTTTCTACTCCAAAAACATATTCAATAACTTATCTGATGTGACCTTTTTAAATAAGTTGTTATATGTTAAAAAAATGGGTTGTAGGTTGATTAATCAAATATATCTTTGTTTTTTATTATGTTCTAAAAAGGCTGTTTTAGCTGTTAAAAAATTATTGGACAAATTCACAAAAGATGCTTTACGGAAAATCAAACCTGCTACGTAAGACGATCGAGACATGCAATACCGCGGTAGACTGTCAACTCATTGATACGGCTCTCTTCAGGAAAAAAAAACATCAACTTCATCATAACGTTGGCCTACCTATACATTTGGAAGGACTTCCGGAACACCAAGTTCTTCTTTTGGTTTGGCAACCTCATTAAATATCTCACTTAATACTTCAGAATTGTTAGTGTCATGCTAGTATTTTAAGAATGTTAATAATAGAATAATGGATGTTATAAGATGGCAATAAATAATATAATAATTTTGAAGGATTTTAATTTTGGTCTAGGAATTTTTCTAGTTCGTACAAAAAGGGATTCCACTGTAATCATAATTAAGGAAAAATGGAAAAAAAACATAAATTTAACATTAAACGCAACAAAACATAATTAAAATCCTTTTTCATCAGCAACCAAAAAAAAAACACTGACGACAACATATCACAAAAGAAATACAATGTTGTTTAAAAGCATTTGCAATTTGTCAAAAAGAATGGCCATAAAACCATGGTTGAAATACAATGTCAGCATCCCTCAAAACACGATGTACATCGTTATTGTTCGATAGACTTTCTTCCCTGTTCGCTGTACTTTCCTGTACACACCAGAATGTGTACCCGCATTGAAAAGATACTAAAACTTTAATGTCCTTAATCTCTCTATCCCTTGATACATTCCTCAAACAACAATTCTTCTACCCTTGCTTTTGCTCGTCTTAATAAAACCGGTTCTCCCAGTTCTCTTTGTTGTGGCGTTTTCAACGCTGTGCTTTGCTCTCATCCAACTAAACGGAAGAAAGTATTACTGCAACAAAATTGCATTTCCGTCTGGTTCCGCGGCTGCAGCTGGGTAATCCGAAAAAGCACTACAAATCCAACGGCAAATCTTTTATATACTTTGGTTGGGTTTTACTTGTTGTTTTGCTAACTTTTCGTTCGGTTTTTTTTGGTTCTACAAGTTTTCTCGCACACGAAAGTAACGACCAAACCGTGCCCATCCGTAAATGAAGCAATAGAAACAGATCCCCCTTAGGGCACTAGGGTGGGCGCCACTAAAACCACAGATTCGGGCTGGATTGTGAAACTATTTTACAATTATCCTTCACTACACATTACGCTCGGGACTTGTCCGCAATGCAATCGAGGCTAAAGGGATGGCCATAAACTTGTTTAGTATCCCATAATATCCTTTTGGAACCTCGGGCACCGAGACCCCCGGTGGTTGGGCGTGTAGAATTGTCGCTCCGGCACACAACTGTTGAGCCAAACGGGGAACTTTTTCGTGCCGGCGCACAAATGCATGCCGGGCTTTATATCTAATCAGTTTCAACCATTCATTTTAATGGGTTTTTGTGAGACAAAAAAATTTAATGGCTGCTTACGCTTATGCACGTACGGATTCGAGTGCTAAGTGTAATCAAGACACAGTGGAAAAAACGTTACCCGTACAGGTGGAAATGAGCTAGCTGGGCGATTGAAAGGATTAAATTGTCCCGCAACGAGCACGGGTTGTTTCTTTTCCCGTCTGTCGCGATGTGTCTGTGACGGAACGGATACAGGTGACCACAGCGCTGGAAGGAATGCAGCAAGGAGTAGAGAAAAAATCCCGACCATCACAGCATGACGACCTGTAGCTGTTTTTCGTTCAAATATTTATACGATCCTTGTCGGGGGGAAAAAACTAAATAAAATAAAAAACTCCCACGAAAATATTCATCTGGTTGATGTGTACCTTTGACGGACACAAAACACACAAACACACGCACCAGAAACGAAGCGTATAAGCTGGGTAGTAAATTTCCCATCAAAAACAAACGGTTAAAATATGAGCAAAAAAAATCCTCCCCCGAAAAGCAATGGCACACAACGAAACTGAACGAAAGTTTTGCTCTCCAGCGAGTCACATACGAGTATGATTTTGATGTTATTCCCCCCTTTTTTTGCTATATTGTTTTACCGTATTATTTTTTCAAAAGATAAAAAGAGAAACCCCCGTTTTGTTTTCCTTTACCCCCGATGGTACGGTTAGCAATCGGGCTTCCGAAGGGCCGGCACGACAGCTGCTAAACCCACCTGTTTTATTTAGTTTTTTAACTTATGTTTGGTACGTTTTCGCTCAAGTCCCGGGAAAACCTCTGGTAAAGGGTAAAAGATTTTTTATTCTTCTTATTTTCATGATAAAACTGCCCCTCATCCCGAACCCGTTCTACAACATAACATCTCAATAAATGAGCTTACCTAATCGTGGGATTGTGTCCGTTTTTCAATTTCAAAATAAATCCTTTCAACTGTGCGAACCCGTTCCGAAGAATTCGCTCACCGCCCGAGGATTCGAAGTTTCCACGCAAGGCCGTATGTGGCCGTACACACCTTCTACCCTTTCGTTGCTCGAAAGGAAGGAATTTCAAACCAGTGTACCAAGAGTCGATTTAAATTTTCATTTTTTTCACCTCCATTTTGCTACCCCCGGAGGTTGGGGTGTGAAATCGAATGCGATTGCGGTGACCCAAACACACGGAGCAAACCGCACTGGGTACCGATTTTGGTTGGTTAGGTGTTGGATTAGTGTTATGTATCTCCTTCAAAGCTTTTAGTTCATAGGTGAGTATCAAAGGATTTAACGACACTAGTTTAGCACTTTTTAAACTTATTTTTACAGATTTTTTAATATTTTTTTTGTTTTGTTTACACTCCTTTTCATACACTTATTTTTTTTTACACTAAACCTCTTTTATTGGGGTTTTATTTTAACATTTATTTCACAAGAGCATTAATCATGCTAACGGCTTTAGAGACACTTTCTTCTTACAGACACTGTACACTAATTTTCTTGCCCTTCAGCAGTAACATCTTACCCACCATTTTCACTCACTTCACTTGCCAAATCCTTTCAACTGCACTCAACCATTGCCAGTGCACTGCCATTACGAAACTGATATACAAAAAAAACTATAAAGTAAACGAAACATGAAATATCAAAGGAATCCGAAACAAGCAGGGAAATTGAGTAAACTGGCGAAAACGAAAACCACAAAACCTTTCACCACAAAAGGATAAATGCGTTTGGTTCGTTAGGTTTATCGAAAAATCACCAGCAGAATGTATTGTCCGTGAAAGGCAACCTGCCAAAGGCAACCACCGAAGCACCGGGCAAATGGGTAGAGTGAAAAATGAAACCATCTCTCTAATGGCAAATTCTGGAACGGTTCCAAACCGAAAACATCGAATGCTGTTGCCCGGGTGCACGGGAATGCTTGTCGAAAGCAAAACTAGTCCCGGCCGATCCGTATCTTGTGTGCCGAGAACAATGTCCAAACCCGTCTCGGGACAGCAGCAAACCCTGAACGCCCCCCTTCGGGTTGGGTGGAGGGGGGGGGGGTAAAAGTAAAGCAAAAATTCTCCTGTACACCCTTTACCCGGGAGCCGGAAATCCTTTTCCTTTTTGTGCATATAAATATAACGCTCGAGACAGGGCCCCGTGCGCACATGTCCCGAGCTTCAAGCGACGAGACATCGAACACGATCGACGTGATATTGAAATATTGGTACAGAAGAAAAAAAACACCATTCAAGTGCAGCATAATTCCGTCCGGAAGCTCTATAAGGGAAATCACAAAACCCACACTAACGTACCCCGGCCGTTTTTTTCGGTAGATAATTGCTGTAGAAACACTTTCGTAACGTAACGGTGTAACGCTTTCTTTTCTTTTTGGATTGGCGCGCGTCGTCCTGCGGTGCAACTCGCTGCAGTGTGCTCCACCGGAATAGGAAACTCCACCGACCGGGTGCGTAGTCGATTGCGAACTGGTTTCCCGCAATACAGCATCAAACATCATGGTCATGGTAAGTGAGTAAAACCAGGCAAGAATATCCTGAAAACGGAGAAACTTGCGCGAGAGAATGGAAACCCGTGAGAAGAAAACAGGACATGCACGAAAAGGTGGAATTTGTTGAGCGAAAACGCGCGGAAAGCATTTCCTTTTATTTACTCACGGACCAGCTGGTGTTGTAGACGGAACTCGAAAAAGAAAAAAACAAGTTGAAAAGTAAACTTCTCCAGCAAAAATATTCGAAAGTGACGATGTAACGTTCTGTGTAACGCAGTTACGGTTAACTCACAACGTGAGAAAAAGGTTCGCTCTCATCCACGCTCAGTTCACTTGTTCGTCTCTTGGAAAGGGTAACGGAAATTATCTCATTTGGGTGAGATTTTCCCTCGGTCCGGCTCGGTCGGTTGCTTAGCAATGGGGGAAAATTGTATGCAATCACAGCTGTTTGGTGGGCACATTGAAACCAACAAAAATATCACGACCGATGTTATGGAGGCGAAAAACATACACCTGTGCTCACACTCATGGTCGCAGAAAGCTTTGGAAACATCAAAATTGTACTTCTAACTTTGTTGTTGATTCACTAAATTCATAAACAAAAAATAAGCTATTGAACGATTGACTTCTACAAAAAAAAGACAAGCATAAAAATAAGTTTTAATTCATTGTGTTCAATTCAATTCAATTGAGTTTTATTTCAAGGAAACCTGTTGCCCCTGGAGTTATACATACTGGTTCTTTAGTGTTCAAACTGAAACAATAAAAGAATATTCCTATAAATATTAAAGTATTAAAATAAACCTATAACGTTTTGGAAAAAGCTAAAAACAAAATAAAAAACTTCATTTTTAATTAAATTAAATGATAGTGATGAATGAAAATCGGTGATCCATGAAAATAGACAAATCAAGTGAATAAGTAAATAAGAAAAATTAGAAATCAATAGTATATGAAAAAACACAATTAAGAAAAGCAGAACAAAGAAATATTGTGCAGAAAAAATAAAAAAATTATATTTAATTCAAAATATAAAAAATGTTAAACAAGAGAACAATAAAAAAACAGAAAACAATATAAAATGCTAGTTGAATCAGATCGCTCGTGAGTCTATCTCCCCACCTAAATGTAATGTGATATCTTCTCTTGCCACGCACAGAAACAAAACAATTAGCAACAAATTAATTTTATTTATATAATATTTATATATAAATTATCATATTGTAGTGTGTTTCTGTTGTTCCATCCACTGTACCGTTTTTTTTTGTTTTGTTTTTTTTTCATTATCGCTACTCTTTCTTTGTCTCACTTGTTTCCTCTCTGGTTGTTTCGCCGGCTTGCGCCGCGGGCCATCTTTTTCTGGTTTTTTTTTTGTCGTTTATTTGTTCATTTTTCTATTTTTTTCCTCATCAGTTTTTCTCTCTTCCGCACTGGACTGTACGTAGTTGTTTTTTTTTTTGTTTTGTTTTGTTTGGTAAGTTATCTTCTCGCTTTCTTTCTCCATTTTGTTTCTCTTACTCTCGTTATCGTTTTGTAGTGAGTGTTGTGTTTGCATCCTTTTGTGTGGGTTGTCATGTTCTCGCGGGGCGCGTTCGTTCCTCCTATTAAGTACTCGTGCTGGAGTTTTACTACCAAAAAGGGTTTGCCAAAATTATTTTACATTTTCCGAAGTGTTATGTTCGATCCCGGGCTGACGTTTGCATGACCGGAACCAGCACATGTGCGCCCGAGTTCCGGCATCGTCAGGGATCGGGATCTGTTACATTGTTTTCTCTTCTCCTTTTTTTGCTTCAGTATTCAAACATACACACGCGAAACTAAGATTTAGATTAATCCAAAGATGTGAATTTTGCTTGAAATTTACACATAATTCTACGCTTCTAACCACGCTGCTTTTGACGCACTGCTTACTTGCATTACTGCAACTAGACGTTCACCTGCACACTTCGCCAAAGATTTTTTAATAGTTTTTTGTTTGTGTTTCATCGATAGCATCTAAATAAGTATTAATTTTAAGTATTTGGTTTTGTCTGGCTTCCGAATGATGTGCGGTGCGATCCCCACTCGTTGGCGAAAAGGATACCATTGTTTTTTTTTAAGAAGTATAATAGTTTGAATAAGCTTTCCAAAGACAATAATTTTGGGTTTCTCTCAAAGTTCCGAAACGCAATCGTACAGCGCTGTACTGAAGCAGAACTGAAGAGTTGTTTGGTTTTTTCATGTTTAGTGCACAAAACAGATCGACATGTTTCTCTTTGCTTCTTTTCTTTTCTTCTTTACCATTTCCTTGTGTATGTTTTGTGCTTTTACCGCGAACATTTGCGTGTTGTTATACCACTTTCCGTTCGTGTTTTACTGCATTCGGTTTCTCTTCTAACCCCCCCTGGATGTGATCTGATCAGTTATGCTTGTTTCCTTTCGTCGTCGATTAATTTAATTACATTGTATTTAAAATCACAGATACAATCTATTATTTAATAATAATTCTCATTCACAGCTGTTTGAACAGTTGGTTTGTGGGAGAGTCGGATGGGGCGATACATAAAGGTGTGTGAAGGATGATAAAAAAGGATAACATAATGTTTTAAAACTTCTGAACCATATGAAAGGATCGGCAAAATCTTCTTTGTGCCAACCAATATGATGGAATATTAAAATATGTTGTATGAACAGGTTAGTAGTTGTTTCGCGGCTAACTCAGAATCAACACCATTAAAGACCACCATCGGCCACGGTATGCCACATCTTGGTTGCGTTTGATAACGCTTCGTTTACAATTTTTCATCAACGTAAGGCCCGAGAGGTACTCCAATATGAAATATATTGATTACGTTTCGTATACAGAGAAAATTTAAGTATACTTCTTGATTCTGTATTCCAGCAGTACCGGTGGTGTGACTCCGAGTCGCATCGCATTGCTTAAGCGGGGAACAGTATAGTAAGCGTTCGAATTCAAACAAAAAAATCCCAAACCAACTGCTAAATCGTACAGAAAGCATAAATGAACGAACTTTATCTTAGCTTGCGCGTATAAAATGATAACACAGCATGAATTGTTTCGATAAACGTAACCAATCGGTTGGGGTTAAGAGAGATATTGCGTATATTGATTTCGTATCGCTCGTACTATTCATTCCGTATGCCGTGACCGTCGTCGGCTGATCAAAACGTACGCTTGTTGTGTATGTGCTGCTTCAACGCATAAAGCTTTTACAGCCGATGTCGATGGCCGCTGCTTCTGCCGAAAATGTTGCGCAGTGTCGGTGCTTAGTAAACAATTTTGATACATACTTTTGAACAAAACAAGATATGAGCATATTCTAACGATGGATAAGATAAATCAGAAATATACATCGGCCCCTTTGCTCTTCGAAGGGCCGCGGCGGGCTATGATTGTTGTCTTCCCATTGTTTGTTTTTTGTCTCGATTTGATGGTGATAGTGATCCGAAAAATCAGTTCAAACTTTAATCAAAACTCATCCAAAACACTTCCAGCCGCTCTAGTAGTGGTTAAACACAATCAATGTTACCATGTGTCTTTGTATCGATCGTCTTGGATGCTTTTCGTCCTTAATCTTTCTTACTCTTTCTAAGCTTTTGTTTTGTTCCTTTTTTTGTGTTTTTTCTGTTTTTCTTTTAATCCAAACATTTGTGTGTACATACGCGAGTGCCTCCGTGAGTAAGGGAGTTTTGTTTTTTCTTTAATTTTGTTTCTCGTTTCCTTTTTCTGTGTGGGTAGTTTTATTACATCTGGTTCATCGACCGTTCATTGTCCAAAAATATACCGTATCAACTAAACACTTTTCTCTACCAAAGGTTGAAAGTTTCTAAACGTTACATCTTACGTATGTGTTTTACCATTTTTTTTCTTCTTTTGCTGCTTACTTACCTTCGTTTGTCCCTTCACTTTTTCTACCGTATTACTACCTCTGTTAGACTCGTCACATACTTCGTATTAGCTTTGTTCTCTTTCGAGTGTTTCTATTTTCTGCTTCTATTTTTTCCACCGGTTCCTCACGCTTTTGCCATTGTTTGATACGTTTCATCTTTCTATAAGTTTTCTTTACCACTTTCACAGAATCACTCACACTACTTTGCTCGATGTTTGCCAGCGCATACCAGTTCTTTCGCGTTTCTAACCTCAACAGCAAATTTTACAGTACATCAGGTTTGTTTCTTGTTTTTTTTTTCGTTAATTTACAAATAACTTACATTTAAGGTAAATGTACTTTGTCGGTTTACTCTCTTACGGATGTACTCTTCCCTTTCTGTTGTCTACTTTAGTTCCATTCGATTTTGTTTGTTTTTTTTGTAGGTTTGTTTTACAGTACTTGAACTCTTTCGTTTTCCTTTCAGCTAATATTTTGGATCTTTACTGACTAATGTTGTTTATTAGTTTTTGCTTCGCTTAATTTGAACCCTGAAATTTTGTACTTCCGAAAAGTGTGTGTATGTGTTTTTTTTGTTTTCGTTTGATTTTGAACTATTTGCTTGTTGGTTTTCATTATCTTCTTTTTGCTTCCTCTTTTATGCGATGCTTTGAGCCGTTATTAGAGAGAGTGAATGTGAAAGTGGATCGTTGAAGATTACGCGATTCCGCTTACTTACAACACAGTGAATTGTTTACTGCCATTGCTGTGTGTAACAACTGCGCTTGAGTTCTGTTTTACTTACTGTTTTATGTTTTGTTGTTATTTGCTCTCTTTTTGTTTGTATCAATCGGTTTTTACTTAAGCTTAATATAATCTCCTTTTCTTTATTTGTTTGTTTGTTTTTGCGTTGAATGACCATCTTCTTACGGAGGATCATTTTTTGTTCCTAAACGATTTTGTACTTTTTGTATTCGATTATGGTGCCATTCAGCAGCTATAACATTGTTCACATGCTTTTGTTCTCTTCGTCGTGTCTGCGTGTGTTTCTTGTATAGTTTGTCTACGTGTTCTCTAAGTGTTGGAGCAAAACCAAATCAACTACACAATGGAAAGCGTGTGTGAGATTGTGTCAATAGTTGTTTTTAATGATGTGTATGTGTTGGTGTGATTTTAGTGTGAGGAATCCGAATGGAGTACACCCAACAGGATCTTTCCTAGGGATGTTTTTTATGTATATGTATGAAGTAGTACGGTGTTAGAAAAAGGATAGCTTCTCCAATGTCGTCTTTCACCCGCTCAAAAAAAAAAGTTTTTTGTTCACTGATTACCCACATTTCTGAACTACACCAAAACACCTAGGGAGTAATTTTAAATGCAATACTTTTCCACTTCCTTGCGCCTTTTCGATCACTTCGCCCTAAACTCGCCACTACTCCCTACTCACATGTTGCACAAATACACACGATGCAAATTTTGAATTTTGATCCTCAACTCTAAAAGTGTATAGTACTACGCTTTGAATAGATTTTTTTTTGTTTGTATCTGGTATACCGCCACGAATTTTGAACTATTCACCATCAATATCATGAACGTGTCTCGTTTCCACCGAGCATGGTATTTCTATTCACGTTTGCTGCATTATGCTTTCTTAATATATTTCTGATCGTATCTCTCGTGAAGTATGTATATATATATCATATATAGGTATATAATTTTAAATCCTCTCATCGTATCGTCAGCGGAATGCCGCCCAACGAGGGATAATTAACACTGACTGGTCTTATTCGTATTTTCTACAGCGTATTCAGGGGATAACCTCTTCTAAGAAGCTCCAGCTGCTCACATGGTGTATGTATGTTTGTCTGTATGTAGAGTACTTTGTTTTTGTAATGGTATAGCTTTGTCAAGAGATGGCCTAGGGTTTGAAAATCGTCTCATCGAAAGGCCCGATGTACCGCACACTTTTCGCTTATGCTCATATAGTTGCTTTAAATTTTTAGTGTTTTTTGTTTAATTTTCACATCTACTTCACGTTATCCGTAAAATATACCCTAGTTGCCTAAAAATGCCGCCTTCTAATAGTACGATATAAATTAAAATTTTAATCCAAAATTGCACCTTGCTCGTCTCCATTCGCGTTCTACCAACTACGCACATTTGTTTCGTCTTTTTGTGTTTGCGGGTATTTGCCAGCGTTGCCCTCACTATGCGCACTGTTACTGTTGCTGTGAAACGTTGGGCATGCTAATTTAAGGGGTGAGTTTAAGATCATTCCACAAGTATACACCTAACGCTTTCGTCATTACACACACGCCTAAAGTTTATCTTTTTTTTTTTCTTCTGCCCATTTCGGCTCCAGCTAGAGTAAGAAACGTGCCGAAAACTTACTCTTTATTCATTTAGGGATTAATATTTATACTTGTTTCTCTAAAGATAAGTTGTTTTACAATTTTGACTGGTATAGTACGAGTAAATTTTTACGTTTGTCCATCCGGTTTGTTTGTTTGTTTTTTGCTCAAAAACATGTTTTGGGGTTTTTTTTGGGAGCGAAATTTTGTTGAATGTTTTTGAGGTTTCTTTTTGCAATTTCAACCAAGTGAATAGTAGTTTTGGATAACTGATTGCCTTTTAATATAAGAAAATAATTAATTAAAAAAAAACTTTTAACATTCATACATTCATTGTTGTGCTTTCGATCTTCATACAAGGCTTTGGACGGTTTGCACTTTATTGAGAGTAAATTTGTTGAAGTCGTTCCTTTCTTGGGTGTTAAGTGTAAGAAATAAGCATGTCTGCCGTTTTGTGTTTCTTCGAGAGCAACATATTATTAGCACAATGTCACACATCGTCAATAAATTCACTCTGAAAAATAAAAACAAAAGAATCAATTTATAGCTTAAAAAACGTTAACAAAAAAAAAAAGGTAATTAAAATAAAACCCACCTTTTAAAGAAATTATACCGAAATAATTAATTGAACACTTACATGTTAAAAATGAAATAACCAATACGAAGAACATAATGCATGTCATCAACTTATAAAAACTCAACCGTAAATGTTTTAAAAATAACACAAAAAACTACCATAAAGTAATAAAATTAAACAAACAGAAGAAATATACGAAAAAGTGAGTTTTATTCGTTTTGACGGGTTTTCCATAAATCTTTCTCTTTTCATAACGTTATAAACTTTGCTCAAATACGATGCGCCACGGCTGTACCGCGTAATTGTACAAAGAAGAAAGAAGAAAAAACTGTTCCCCCCTTTTTTGTTGGTAGTTTTTAGTTGTTTGCAGGCTTCGCATCCTATCCAATTCACAATAGGTTGTTTGTAGTTGTTGTTTTATTTTTACAAATTAACACATTTTTCATCAGATGCTTACTGAATTAGCTTACGTACGTACACTACAGCCTTACGCAACTAAGCAATATTAATCCCAATGATTTAAACCAATACACGCTACATGCGAAACTAAAAACGAACCAATAGTAATAATAACCAAGGTAATAATAAAGGGGACATATTCAACATCGTCGAAGCATCGATCATTCGTGCCTGTGCTCGTATTGTTTTGTGTTTCCTGTGAAACGTTATATTTTTTTTCTTCCTACCGCAATGCACGCACACTGCCCTTTTCTTCTGTTTGGTCACAAACTTCGTGACAACGGTATATGAGGGAAGCTTAAATTAAACCATTTACATCCCGCTCACATCTGAACGTCGGATGCTGTCATACATAATCGCAGGCAAAACTATAAGCTGGTAACTATGTGGGCGATTTTACGATTAATCCTTTCATTGTTCACCCTTCAGACGATGTTTGACATCGAGGCTCATACGTATGTTGCTCTCTTCGGGCACTACATATGCGTTTTACGTTAGCGTTTGATGAATGTGTGTGTTTTTTTCCAAAGCATTTTTTGTTTCCTGTTCCTTTACTTATATTGCGCGGTTGTGTTTGTAGTCACGTTTACTTTCTTATTTAAAAATTTAGAAACAAATAAACCCAAAACCAATAGTAAACCCAACGTTATCAAACTAGTAAGGATACCGTCGCAAAACGATCGTTTGATGCTTGATTCACAAGCAGCCGTTGTTATGATGCGTTAGTAGTAGTTTGCTATACTTAATTTTGACAAAATACATTTTTATGCCGAAATATTTCTACGCTTAGCGGTGCAGTGGAAGATGAAAGCTTCCACACCGTGTGAAGTAGTGAACGTTGACATTGACGCTTGATCGGAAAAGTAAAATTCATGCTTGCATTCAAGTTCATACGAACGATACGTAAGAGAGGAACCTTTTTTTTTTGTTTGCTTGCCCGAAATGATCCACTGGAGTAGTGAAGAACATGGAAATGAAGAGGAAAAGAAATATGACAAAATAATAAACGCACCATCGCGTTCCCGATTATCGACCGTACTGTATCATTACAAAAGAGTGTTTAAACTAGTTGTATAAAAGCTAGATGATTTCTTTAAACGTTAAAACGGTGGGATTATGTGATTGTGGCTCTAACAGCACACCTTTCCCTCTCGACGCACACGTCGGTACGGGAGCGATGCGATGGTTCGAACCACAACCATTTTTCATCGGTCGTAATAATTTTCAAACTTGCTTACACTATTCGGTAATAGTACAGTGAACGAAATTATCTATTTGCTTCATGATGGGTAACCGTTCGTGTTGATATGGACTTAAAGAAAAGCATGAATCTTGTTCTAAGGTGTGTGTACCACCAGTTTTCGTCTTTTCGGGCGATAAGTTTTTAGGATTGACTTCACGGGCTTTGTGTTTTGGTTCAGATCTTCGTTTTCGCAAATGATACCTCTTAGCTGATTGTGCTTGTTTAGCCACGAGAATTTCGGAACGGAACGATCAATCCAAGAATCGATATCTGTAACTCCTCTCTTTCCAGCGTTTACTTTACCAAGCTTCTTCATTCTGATTTCTGTATGGTTTGTTTCTCTATTCCACGGTGAATAATTATTAGTACTGTTGTTTTTTAATTCAACTAATGGACATACTTGAGGCAAATAACGCAACTGCAACGAATCTATAAACCAATTGCAACGCTTACAGAACGTGCTGCTTCCAGTACTGTAAAAGGGTACTGTCTTCTGTATTGCTATCCTGTTGTCTTCTGTGTATATTCTAGTTGTGTATTCAGCTGTAAATAGTAGTTCTCGTGTGAATTAAGCTGAATAGTTACATCTGTTATCCGGTTTGGTTTCGGTGTTGCAAAATATTTGTAAGAAAAAAAAAAAACATAAAAAATCCTTCCCACACAACCATTCCACGCACAATGTGGCAGTAATGGTTTGTGTGTTTGTGTGTGTTGGTTTTGTATACGTGCCCTTTTCAAAAGAGCATACAGTGTAAATGCGTTGAGTTAAATAAATAAATAATCTGCTTCCATTATTTGACATTTGTGACTATTAGTTGCAATTATCCGTTTATCGATTTGTTTTACGCTTCTCCCATTGTTACTCTTTGCACTCTTCATTCGAGCGAGCTGGATTCTATTTCACAGTTAATCGTTGCTATATTACTTCGTGTATATATCTTTAAAGGTATACATTCGTTATACCGTGTCAACTCTGTACTTGAAACTGATCCATTTTCTGTATACGGTTCCTACTGAAATGCCACCTCCTTTTTTATGCTTTTGTTCTAGGATTCTAGGATCTGGAATAACATTAAGATTAAACGCCAGAACCCTATTCCGTCCAAAGAAAGAAGCTCAGAAATTAGGGGCAGTTCAGCCAAGAGGAACGTACACAATTAATAAACATAATATGTAACATTCGGAATACTGTACTTATCTGCTACTACTGTTCCGGTTTTTTTTAATAAGGCCTTTCGGAAGGTGATCCAATGCGCCGGAGGAACGCTATGTGCGCGAAAGCTTACTCCATCAATGCCACCGTTACCGCGCGTTTGTGTGTGGTGTTACGATTATAACTATTGGTTTGCAGTAGGTTTATGAGCGCCCGTGCCATACCGGGCGGCACGGGTGAAATACTAAATCAAAACAATAAAAGATAATAGTAAACACGAATAAAAACTAACGCCCTACATTATTGCATTGCCATTACACATTAACATCTACTGAGGTAACAATAAATAACAGTCTCTTCGGTTGGCTCCCATGAAAATCCACCTTACTGCGAGGTTCGGGCGGACATTGGTGGATCGATGGATAGAAATCCCTGTTAATTCCTATTCCTGTTCCAAAGCTGCGCACATAGCTTTCCTCTGCCGCTTGTACCTCCGTTTATATCTTGCTGACACGAGCGACGAGTTCGCTTTACTTCTGGTGCTGGGGTTTTTGTTTCCCAGCACCGACGAGAATGCTAACCGTGCATCGTGTAATCAGCGTTGAAAAAGAAAATATATTAGACTAGCTTATTGCATAGTGTACCAATCACCGATGCCATTCTTAGCGCCCCATTCTGCCCTTTTGTTGGATGCATCCGGAGGCGAAAGACTTACCACCGGCGTTGGTAAAATATTTACACTGTTTCAGTTACTGTGTGGTACGTATTATCCTGAGACGGGTGCCACTAACAACACTAGCGAGCGACTACTATCCGACTTTCGAATCCCTACGGCTCCATGTTGCACGCACGCGACTAACCCACATGCTTCTTGTGTCTTCCTTTCTTCCGTCATTCCTGAAAGCCTCATCCGCTGTTCTAGCCTCGAATGGTTCTCTATAGTAGCCTCGATATCGAATAGTGGCCGGTGCGTTAGCCAAACATTAAAGCGACGTAGAATCTACTCGTCCACACGCTGTTGTGTCGCTTAGTGACACCCTAGCGTTGCCTTGCATTATCGCTTCCTTTGTGGTGCATATCAATAGCGTAACGTTGTGTTTTGTTTATTTGGTATACGTTGTTGTAGAGATAAGTGGTATTGTGTACGAAAAGCAATCCAAAAACAGTATTCCAAAAGTATACGCGTTGTATGGGTACGGTTTGATGTGGGGTTTCCTTTTTCCTTCTCTGCAAGCGCGCTGTGGCAAGGCGTTACTTGCACAGTGAATGAAAATGGCTGCTAAACAAGCAGAGTGAGAGGGGTTTTTCCGTTTAGTTTTGAAGAATTTTGAATTTTTCACATCCGTATCTCATATGTCGTATTTTGCGATGCTATTTACTTCGTCTCCGTGTGTTAGCATTTGCAGTTTCGCCTTGTTTGCTCGTATCTCGTATTTCGTCGCGATCTGTAAGATCAATGTTTTCATAAGAAAAAATCTTAACGCAAACAATGACGAAGGTGTGAGACGAAAAAAAAACAATAACTTTACGTATCTCTTTTCCAGGGTTTTCACCACCGTTCACCGGCCGTCTACGCTCAGTAACTTACGCCGACGCAAAATGATTTTGTTTTTACAAATTTGTTACAAACATGGGGTACAGTTCCCCTTTTTTTAAGTATATCTCGTTTCACTACGCGCTAGAATAGTAGTATATAGATCTAAAGTTAATTTTTCCCATTCCTGCTTCCCGCAAAATGTGTTTGTGTGTTTCTTTCCTTTTTTGCTTCTCCTAGCTTGATTTCCTCGCCCTTGATTTTTGTTCCAGCACTGCATCCACTTTAGTGTTGTTATTCGCAACATAATTGCTTTTCTGCCCCAAAAGATGTCTGATGCAGCAAACAAAATTGTAATCATACAACAAAAAACAAACTTATACAAATAACGATCGTGGTGTGCCTGAGGAACTGTCGAACTAAAACGAAAGAAAACTAAATGCCACAAACCAACACGAAACCTTCGCTTCTCATCATCTAGCATCTTATCGAGCAACATCAAGGTGCACGTAGGAGTGGTGGCTATCACCACACCAATGTGCCTTTGCTATTGACTATATGTTATGCTGGTTCGTGAGTCGACTGCAACTGTCCGCGTACACTACCAGACGTTTACTTGCAGCACTGCTTCCATATATGCTAAATAATTCTACAATGTTTCGTTACATTTTTATTGTACCTGAGTGTGTTGCACTTGTGACTAGCTGAGTTTTTTCCTTCCTCCATTCACTTCCCGCTCTTCTTATCAATATTTCCCTCTCTCTTTCTACCTTTCTCTCACCTATTTATCTTCCTGGCGCAAAAGGTCCTTCAAGTATTCTGTTTTCTTAAACACCACCAACGTGTGTGTTTTGTTTTGTGTGAAGCTTCTCGATAAGATTCAGCAAGCAAGGTATGAAACGTATAACTTAATATTGGGAAAACAATAGCAAAAAGCTATTTGCTTCAATAAAAAAACACGCTCGTGTGCGATTGCTCCGGAGAGATTACACCAAAAGAAATAACATTCCTCAATACCGAGCATCAAAAGTTGAAAAAAAAATACATTCCTAAAAACAGTGTGTTCCCACAGACACGTAATGAACAGAATCTTTCAATCGTCTCACCATTCCAGTGCCCAGATAGTCGTGCGCTGAATCCAAACCCATAGGGCGGATAGTAGAACTGATCAATCCTCGCCGTGTGGACCTTTGCTCAACAGTTTCCCAAAACATATTGTGCCGCGTTTCAGTTGCCAAAAATGCGCTATCCAAAGTAGTGTGTGTTTGATTTGCATTCTAACCGTGTTGAGCCGAAAAACCTAGATTACGAACCAGAGCTAAGAGAGTGGCTTTTGCATGACCGTTTCCTTCGGCGAACTCATCGCGAACGTTTAATGTAATGATAAGCATCATGATTGATTTGGAAAGGAAAAAAACAAACAACAAACTCACACTCAGTTTTACACTTTACAGTTATCGAATACATAGTTTTCGTGTGTTTCTTCCGTCCAACACATCATTCTGTAGAATTTTGTCTTAATTGCCTAAAAGTTATGCACCCAGCGTATTTTTTTGTTTTTTTTTTCTCGAAATTTGTTTTGTGTTGTTTAGCGTTTGCCTTACCCACTTCCTGAACAGTGAAAGAAGTATTTGTGACCGGTGTCCGCCTCAATATATCCGTACTAGCGTCAACAAAAAACAGCAACGAAAACATTATTTGTTTATCATGCACTTCTCGCACCCTAATTGAATTTAGAATTTTGCTTAGAAATTTTGCTTAATAATTTTGAAAAAAACTTTCGTTTCTTTTCGGTATTGCCTAAAGGGGGTTACACTTGTATGTATTACTTCGCTTTCGTTTTTACCTTGCACTAACTAAACTTACTTATTTTTATTTTCTTTTCTCGCGTTATAGTTGCCAAAAGGGGGGATTTGCCAAAAGGTTGTGTTGGACGCGCGCCTGCAGGGGCTCGGTTTCCTGTTTCTCGTTCTCTCTTGCCATACACGCTCATAATCATACAAACCAATAAGTCAATCCATAGCCGTAAACAAACAATAATTTAATTACTGTCGCTTTCCGGTTGACGGTTCTACGCACGGACTGAGTGTTTGTGTTGCAAGAATAGTCTGCAGACAACCGTATATCTCTTTTCACTGCCATTGCCCACTCAATTTTGTCGTATAGAGTGTGTGTATGTGTGTTTGTTTGTCGAAATATTCTATGCATTTAATTTTTCTTTTCATTATTATGTCGCCAAACATTAATTTACAGTTGCTACGCTTCCAAAGGGACAAATTTTTTCACATCTTTTTTTTTGTATGTATGTACATTAGCTTAGGAATACCAAACAATACTTTGTGTTTTGGCTCCTTTCACCACTTTTGCACGTTAGATTTTTTTCTCTTTTTTTCACATTCTACATCAATTGCCAAAAAGGTGAAGTGCTCTTTGCGTGTATATCAACTAAATTTCATGATGCATTATAGTATTTCATCTTGCGTAATGTATGTTTGTTTTCATATGTATTATCGAAATTAAATCATCGTCATGCATAATTCTGGTGGTTCGCAATCTTCTCCATCCTTCATAATTTTATCCGGTGAGTGTACTCATACGTTAATTTCTAGGGTTTAACACCATCTACATAAGCCGTTCTGCCATCTATTCGTATCTTTTCTTTAGAAATTTACATCGCTGACTATAAATTTTGCTTCCACACATTACGATTGATAGTATATTGTTTTTTTTTTATCGTTCTACAACCTCAATGTTGTTTTTCTCTGAGGATAGCGCGGGACTCTTCCAGCTTGCTCATATCATTCGCTTTACTGCCAAAATTTAATTTCATTAAATTTTACTCTTGAAGCTATTTTATAGCTTTAGCATTTGCTTCCATTCCACATTGTGTTTTACATGGTGCTGGAGGTTGGTGACGACCAGTTGTGGCGGCGAGACACAGGGACACGCACCAAGCTTTGCCCACTTCCACTGCGTGCGGACACAGCTTTCGCTCCAATGCAAATTTACCTCTATTTACATGAGATTTCTCCATCCTACTTTCCCGCAACGGTACCGCACCTGTCTTGGTCTTAAGAACTAAATTTTTAAAGTGCTCGCACTCAGTGTTATCTTCCGCATGCCGTCCGAATATGTTATACTTTTTTGCTTCAGTTGTTTGTTTATCAACATTATTTGCTTTCGTAAATTTTAGGTTTATCCTTTTCCATTCATTCCGAAATGCGCGCGTGTGGCAATTTTGCACTCACTCACTCTTTTACGCTCGCCGTTCGCATATCTCCTTCCTTCCATTTGATCCTTTGTCACATGCTGTCGTAAATTTTGCCGCCCAAATCATATTCTCGTCTGCTTCTTCGATTTTGTGCATCCAGTTAAGGTATCGTCATTTGTATTTTGTTATTTTCAATTTGAACTTGCCAAACCTTTTTTCATCTGCTGTGAGAACTTTTCTTAATTTTGCCTCCAGTTTTGCACATCTCAGTTTCCTATATCCAACGGTTTTTGTAGCTTTGTTTTCATTTCACGTCGATTTACATTAAATACGAGCATTTATAGTGCCAGCATGCAACATAATTTCTTGTTTGCTTCTTTTGCCGAAACGAAGTTTTAGTGAGACCTTCAATTGTTTCATTACCATTCATTCTTAGTAGTTTGCCGGAAGGGGTAGTTTTAGCAATACGTTTTTGTTTTGCGAAAAAAAAAAATCAAATGATAAGTCTTTTGGACATTTTCCCTATCGAAACGTTAAGTGTATGTTGAAATTTGAATTTACAACATGTTCGTCGATCGGTTCTGCAAGGGTTCGGTTTGTGTGAGGATGCTCTAAGTAAACCATACTCCTTTTACGTTAGTATTCAGATTTGTTCTGCAATGAGTTGATATTTTGCAGTGTAATTTTACCTTTCGCTTGCATTTGTTTGCTGCTTGCGCTTCACTTTTGTAGACCGTTTGACTTGTTTTTTTTTTGTTGTTTTTATCATTTGCTTTTGCTTGCTTTAACCTGATTTGTAAATGTCTTTGAAGAAGTACGTAATATTATTGATTCCGACTGTTACGTCGCCTTATTGCTTAAAATCAAGAGCTATTTAAAAATTAACATAAAATGGCGTTTCTGCTAACGCGCCTATTTCACTATTTCTACAGTACGTGGAGGTAGTTGATTTCAGTGTTCATTCTTTTTGTTTTCGTTCGTGTTCATATTTCTACGTTATTATTTTATGTTTCTCGTTTGTCTCTTTATGTTTACTTCATGATAGCGTATCATCGTTATCGCTGCGTAGGCTAATGTATTATGTTTCGAGTTTGTTTCAGGGGTTCTTTTTTTTGTTGGTGTGTGTGTTTGTGTTTTTTACTTCTTCGTCTTTTATAATTACACGGCTTATCTTAGCTTTTTGTTTTGTTTAATGCTTTCGCTTTGGAAGAAACCAGTTGTACGGATTGTGTGATAACGAATGAAACGTAAAACGGGAAGTAAAACTTTTACAGTATTTGAAACGAATAATACCTAGCAGTGTTGTGTTAGACATTACGTAAATCAAAGAACCATTTACGATGCATTTGCGAAATGCCTAGCGGAAAAAATAGACCCGTTTTAATTGGCAGTTGTCTTTCTTCTTCATGTAAATTGCTTGCAAATATCAATCGACGATATTTTACACCCTACCGCCTTGTCTTGTTCTCTTGCTTATAACAGTTTGGAGTAAACAGTTTTTTTAAGGATAAGGGGGAAAAATGTGCAATCAAAAATTAAACAGTAGTTGTAGCACTAGAAACAGAAACAGGCTATTTTGTTAACAAGAAACATAATTCTGCTGGGTAGCACATCCTGCGTTGCGGGATGTATATTCAGATTTGTCTTATTGCGGCGCTTACCCGGCTCGGTTTTCGTGTGCTAATACAACTATTATCAATATTCGGCCATGACACATGTTCGCATGTGACGGTGTTTAACTATATGATTCTCTTTAAAAATTGAACTAACGGATTCTATTTCATTTAAGCGTTTGACGTCATACTTAAGGGAAGAGGTTCGAGGGAAGCATACTTTTTTTTCTTTCTTTTAAATGTTATTCTCTTCGTTTTCAGTGGGTGTCCGAGTTCTTTACGTAGAAAATAATATGCTCTCGTATGAAAAATTCAAACGAATCCAATGAACAACTGTGTGCAAACGAGAAAAAAAAATCGTTGAGAAAACTCATAAAACAAATCTTACTAAGCTATTGTAGGGCAAAAAATAAAATTCATCTGTGTTATACTACGATAATATAACAAACGTTGATAGCATCTTTTCAATTACTGTTTTGCCTCTACTAACCTTCCGGTATTTCATGTTGCGGTAACTTCGGTTTAGTTTATAACAGTAAAAATGGTAGTATTTATACAAATAAAAAAAAAACAACGGAACTCCACCCATGCTGAAAATGCTCGTAAACATTCCGAATTCGTTCTTCCGGCTGTATTACTATCATGGTTAAATATTTGCACCAATTAAACTGCAATCATTTCAATTGTCTAGCTCATGTCCATTTGCTTGCCTCTATTCGTTACTTCATTAAAAGGCTTCACTTTGTCATATGTCCACATTTTAACTAATTCAGCTGTGTTCTTGCTGCTGCACAAACCCTTCACATGTCACAACACTGTGTCATTTATGTTAACGATTGAGATGGATTGTTTCATTCGTTTTCTTTCGTTCCCGATTGATAGTTCTGTAGGGAGGCAAGCTTTTGTTTTGCCCCCTTAAGGAAAATTAAAGAGGTCTGGAAATTCTGATCTTACAAGTCAAACCTAATCACCGAAAGTATGAACTCTGCATCCCGTAAAACCGGAACGAGCTCCACTTGTAACGCTGAATGATTTAGACAAATAACGTGAATAGAATTGGCAGATTCCGACCCTCATATCGTTCATTTGAATCCATTCGGTGAAACACAAAGAAAGCGTTAGAGTACGTTGCTAGTTTTCTGCAGGAGGCAAACGGCGTAAATAAATCAGTAATGCTAAACAAATGAGATCAATAAAAATGCTACGTTATCTATTGCGTTTAGTGAAGGTATATGGGCGGATGGCAATTGATATGAAACCATACTGCTTGCCATTGGGATCATTGCAAAAGCCTGCAGTGTTGGTTACGTTTTATCTGTTACATCTGCTTAAGAAAAGAAGCACAAGTAAGAAAAAACGCGTTAGTTAGCCCTAATGTTCCGGAGAAGTAATATAACCGTAATATAGAAGTAGCAGTAGTCGTAGAAGTATTTGTATTAGTAAGAGTACTGTTGTTTAAACTAGAATCTTCTATTTGATAGGCACCAAGTTTCCATTGCATGTTGTTCCATAAGGTTATGCTCTTCTATTGAAGATGGGTTTTCTGACAGAGGATTGATTCCAGCAGCCAATAGTCGGAATCTTTCACTTGCATGATAGAGTTTATGACCGCAACGATATTCAATCGCGCAGCAGACTACTCTTGCAAAGTGCGTCCACGGCGAGGATCGTGTTCGCAGTCGACACATGTTCCACCTGAAGAACCATATGTCTCTTTCGCGTCGTTCGGTTCTGTATTAGCCGAGCGAATGACAGATGTTACGCACTTCCAGCCACATACGCACGCTATCCAAACGCTCCTAGCACTCTGCTTCTGCCTTTCAAGTACATGTAGTATGGTTTTGTAGATTAGGTTTAAATATACTTTCATATATATGCATAGTTAAATATTTCTCATTAAGCTATCGATTTCAACTCTCCTATATCTGATTCCCTATTTCTTTATCAGCAGGTACATTTGTATTATTCATAAAAAGTATGCATTACTCCTACACTCCATTGCGTTGTATCTTTGTTAAATTAGGACACTATTACAAAGATATAAGATATCCATATATATGTATGTACTTCCGATTCCACGCTCGTGTACCTTCCTACATTGAAGGGAAACTCAAAAACTAAACTTCTATTATCAAGCGAAACGACGAAACGGCAACTCAAAATCAAACGGGCGTATGAAATGAACCGTTCGCCATCTCAAAGGAAATGCAAATCTGATACTATTAAACAAACCAACATGCAACCGTGCTTCGCCACGGCCGTGTGTTCTAGTGAGTTTTAATTAGGAAACGAAACAATACAAAAAAAGAACGGTATAACTCTCTATCACCTATTCACTTCTATTATGCTATCCCCTTTCTATCTATATGTATCAGTATCGAGTTATAGTTACTGTCTGTGGCTTTGTGTGTAACATAAGCAAGATTCTATTAGACCCCAGGCTGTGAGGAGGTTCTGCTTCATGGCTTGGTAGGGTAACGCACCCTACGTTCAAGATAATTGATGATTAATGACACTTGTGGTGATTGTAATATTTGCTGATATAAGTGTAAAATTAAAGCAAACATTTTGCGCAGCATGAATAATGGAGAGATAATCATGCGTAACCTCTATCGCGGAACATTGTGTGTGTGTGTGTTGTTGCATTACCAAAATACTGGTAACATAAAGCTATTGTCCGTCGTTCAGTAGTGTTCAGTGCCTTTTGCCTCTGGGAAAATGAATGCCATACTTTTGTTGCTTGTGGTAAGAGTAAATGTAGATAATAATATGAAGAAGAAAAACAGATTCAGATTTCAAATATAATCAAAGATTTGAACTAATATGAGAGTAACATTGCTCTGGCTTAATAAACAAAAGTCATTTCATTGTTGATATTGTGATCTAGAGTTCGTTTATGCTATTGCAGTTTCGCTTCAGGTTATCCCTGGAAACAGTTTTGTACGATATGAATTTCCGCGTAGTCGGGTTGTCTACCAATCCAGTTCAAGTTATGTTTGAATTCCCATTCCATCTTCGTATTCATCTCTTTTTTCTATTCATTTACGTAGCCAGTACGTATGTATGCATGATGCGAAGATCATGCGATACCTTCTTTGCTCCATATCCCTAGAAATCCATCCCAATTGTTTAATACATTTCCAATACATTCCCCTCCGCTATCACTCTTCCGTTCTCTTGCTCTTCAAACACAGCGTGTTGTGACAATGTGATAGCGATTAGTATAACTGTTACCTCACAACACCTTCATCGAAAGGAATGAAGCTGGGACAATTCAATTCGTTCTTCCACGGGGCGCATTCCTTACACCCAGCTCTTACCGATAAATCACACATTGCGGGTTGTGGTTCCAATCTGTTGGTATTTGGTTCACGGGTACCTCGCTAAGAGGTAGGCTTGCTGTGAATGCTGAAACTGCTCCACTCCGTACCTTGATGTTACACTGACGATGGAATATTTGCCCTCGAAGCAGGTGCAGCCTGTCACAGCGCCGGTACCACATCTCCAAGCAGCTGTTTTCTCCATGGCCGTATCTGAGATGGCTGGCATGCTGGCCTCGGCATCAAAATCTTTGGATGGCGTTCAAAGAACGGGACTCTGAGGTATGGCTACAATGCGATAATGCAACAATTCGTTTACTAATTATAGGAACAACAACGGTCCAACGGTCGATCCGCGTAACTGGGCCTAGGTAGAGGGATTCGTTGGATAGGGGAAAGGAGCTGAGGGGGGAAGTACAGGAGACAGAGCCGGGCAGCAAATTCGACGTCCTACACGCTGAGCTTAGCTGTGCAGCTGGCTGGGCATGAATTGCGTTTGCTGTTTGTGCTCCCGGGCGATATGCCTTCTGACGGTGTTGTTGCGGGTAAACGTTCGACTACAGTACGGGCATGGCACGCGTATTCCCTGATGCCGCTGGCGTATGTGCGCGCGCAGATTCGTCTCGTAACCGTATTGCCGATCGCATAGTGGACACTGTAGCTTTTTGCCTGGAACGCAGAGTAAACCTTAAATGAGTGAAATCCGTGTCCGCTCTTGGTATAGCTACAAAGGGCAAACAAGCCCAGCCTACCATCCGCTGTCGTGACGCTTTCCCGTGGAGTGCTGATCATGCCCAACATATCTACTGACGGTATCGCTGCCTCCAGCCCACCTTTCACGTTGATGAACCCTATCGGTGTCGTTGGTGTGGACGGTGCCGATGACCTGAGCGGGGATTGGATGGGTCGCATTTCCATTTTCACACGTAAATCTTCCGCACCAGCCTTTAAAAGAGATGCAAGAGTATTAGAAACCAACTTTAGAATCAAAACTACCACGCTATGATGCATTCGGTACTACCTCATTGCCTTCCCGGCTTTCGTGTTTCACTTTGTGATCCACTGAACCATTGTGATCGTTGCGATCCTCCCGATCCATAGTGTTAGAAGATACCGGTCCGTTTCCATGGCCGTGGTGGGTTGTGCTGGGACTGTGATTTTCGAAACGACTGTAAAATAGGGTTGCAAACAATATTCCGTCATCCAATCCGCCTTTTTTTCTCCATCCACCAAAGGCAACTGTACTCACTTCGACTGTTGTGGAGAATCCCGATCCGTGTGTATGGTGTCTGCTTCCGTTGGTGTCGCCGATGAACCACTGCTGGACGGTCGATAGTTTTTGCTGCCACTTACCGGGCTGCCATTGCCCGCACTCGCCTTCCCATCCCGCAGCACACTGTCCCGTGTTGCTTCCTGTTGGTCGTAGAACGGACTTCGCATTGATCGTTTTCGGTTCTCGTATGTTCCGGGCAGATAGGACGATGGTTGCAGGTACGGGGAGAAACTGGATGCCGGTGTACTGCCACCGCCCCCTCCTCCACCGCCACCGACGCCGCCGCCTCCATCGCCTCGATCGCTACCACGACCTCCGCGATCCGTGCCGCTTCCTCGATCCGCACCGCTACCAGCATTACCCGCGCCGGGACCGGCCGTAGCACCGGACCCATTGCCACCACTAGTTGCAATGCCGACTATACTGTCGGTTTCCCGCTTTACCGCTCGGTTAATCGATTCCAGCGAGGACGAGAGGCTGTTGCGCTGCTGGCGGCGAATGGCAGGTGATGGCAGATCGTTCGGTGGGCCGTGAAACGGCGATTGTGACGGCTGGCTAGCATTGGCGCTCGCAAAGCGACCATGCTCTGTAGTGAGTCCTTTGACCTGAAAATGATTATATGACGAATCAGTAGAAGTTTTTTTAATTTCTATATATTGTACACCTATATTAATGTTTAAATATTTCTGCTCAGTTACATAATGTGTTTAATTTGAACATCTTTAACTTGTCAAACTGTACTCACCTGCAAGTTCTCAGCCGCCTTTAGAAAACTTTCCAGCGCTTTCTGTGACACATGTACTTCGCCTTTGTACATAAACTCAAGCAGTGCGTGCATGTTGTCGGCGGATGTGGCCTCCAGCATCACGCATATCTGTCCCGTGCCAACCGGGGCCCGTTCGAACAGATCAGCAAAGTTTTTCGAACATGCCGCTAGTATGACCTTGTGAGCATTAAATACGGTCCCTGAAAATAGCAACAAAAAAAGAGAGGATCAGACAAACGGATCATTTCAGATCTTACTGCAACGAAACAGTTTTACATTTTCAATCAAAATCTAGTCCATGTCAAAACATTTAAACAGCGATACATTTTTAATCCAGTTGCAATTATGTTATCATCTTTAGCCATCTTTCTACCACATGGTTTAGGTTTGCAGCTTGTGAGACGCAAGGCGGACCTAGTATATTGAACATGCTTGCTGCTTTACTGACTGACTGACCTATTTTCGTGTGTCTAATCTTACCACACGCATACACACTGACCGCTGGGGCTTGCATCGTGGCGGCAATGCTATCGTGAATTCTTCGAAATTTTACAGCTTACGCGCTACAAAACACAAGAGGAATCCATTCCGTTCGCTCTGCCTAAACCATCTATGCAAGCAGATTTTGTGTTACAGTGCTTCCAAGAAATGAATCTTGGGAACAGGGAAAAAAAACAACGCCCCAAAACTCATCAAACAACGGGTACCAGCAGCCCCTCCAAACAGCATCGCTATAAATAACGCTTAGAACGGGCAGCAACCGCACGCAACACCACAGTGCATGCATGGTTTGATAATGGGTCATGCGCAAGCACGAAATTCGGTCGAACCAACGCGCGCTCCGATTCGATGGCGCAGTTGTAGTACAGAATGCATTCAATTTCCGACCTAATTCTGAATGTGTGTGAGTCGTTTTTTTTCGGTCGTTGCAAGGTGGTTGGATTGCGGAGAGCGGAATCGTAACTGGCCCCTATCATCAGAAGACCTTGAAAATGAGCGCCCGAAAATGCGATACGAGGGGGCTATGACATCATCGTCATCATCATCATCATGATCATCGTTGCATGGCGCAGCATGGTCGCACATAGGGGAGTATTGGTGACCATTATAGGAATGTTGGAACATATTTTGTTCAACATATGGCGCCTATCGAACCATTAAAACACTACCATGGGAATAAGTGACTTCCGGTGCTGGATGTAGCTGTTGTGCTTGACAAATATAACTGTATGCTAAAAATAAACAATACATATTTTAAATAATTACGTATTAGTTGCAGTTTTTGATTCCAAATAAAATATCACATCAAAAGAATATTTCGAATTACTAACAATTCTAAGCTATATTTTTAACGATTGTGGATCTCAGTGTTATGTTATAGGGAACATGTTTTTTTTTCTTCATAAGTACAAAAATACTCAAACCGTAAAACTCAACTAACTGTTTGGAAATATTCTCCGAAATAACCTCAGATAAAATACGACTGAGCGTGGCTTGCGTCATGGAGCTTCCTTCACCGAAAAAAAACGCAATTTTAACGCCAATCCCTGGCTCGTAAAAGTGGTTGTTTACATTTTGTACTGCGCTGCGTTAGTATGAATGCAACGGTTTGTGCGATTGATGCAACTCGTTAAACATAGCTCTCATCGATCCCTTTAGCTCCCATTTGGCTTGACCAGTAAAAAAAAACAGTGAAAGTGTTTCATTCTCCACTAGTGTTGGGTAAATCTGATTCAGATTCATGACTCTGAATGAATCTTTGAATTGAATGAATGACTCTGAATCTCTATTATAAAGATTCATGAATCCTCAAAGATTCATGAATCCCCCCATAGATTCATGAATCCCCAAAGATTCATGAATCCTCAAATATTCATGAATCCCCATAGATTCATAACTTTACGCATTCTTTACGCTTTTCGACTGCTATTTAACTCGTACGTAGATAATAATCGATATGATTTTTTATGTTTTCAAAACTATCCGGAACATGCAAGTTTGTTCATAG